>CM050168.1:153889332-154218983 GCA_027410445.1 Discoglossus pictus | reverse complement strand
TTGAGCGTAGAAGCCGGTGTCCAAAGTGCTTTATTCCAAGCGCCAGGTAAGATTGAAAACCTGCAAACTTACACTCTAAAGGTTAAGGTTTGTGTGTGGTGCAGGAGGGTGAGAGAAGTGTTGTGTGTGTTAGGGTGGAAGGTGATACGCTTCTTTAAACAGATGTGTTTTTAGTGAGGTTTTGAAGCATTTGAGGCAGAAGGATAGTCTGGTGGAGCGAGGCCAGGAGTTCCAGAGAATTGGGGCAGCGCAAATAAAAATCCTGAAGGTGGGAGTGAGAGGAGGTGACAGGAGTGGTAGGAAGAAGAAGGCCATTAGCAGAACAAAGAGGGGGAGTATTTGGGGATGAGAGCAGAGATATACAGGAGTGCGATGTTGTTGAGGGCTCTATATGTTAAGGTCATGATTTTATTCTGGAGGCTAAGGGAAGCCAATGGAGTGATTGACAGAGAGGAGCTGCCGACACTGAACGTTGTGTATGGTAGATGAGTCTAGCGGAGGCATTCATTATGGATTGAAGTGGGGAAAGGTGGGTGGTGGGCAGGCCAGCAAGAAGCGAGTTGCAGTAGACGAGACGAGAAATTTTGAGAGAGTGTATAAGAATCTTAGTTTTATTAGTTATATATATTAATAACTAATGGTAATAATTACTTATCTGGTCCTTTCCCTCTTCCCCTACCCAAACCATCGCAAAACATTGGCAGCTGCAGTGCCGCCGTCTGCTGCTAGATGGCGCTGCCAATTTTCCTACAGTGCTGCACAATGTACATAAGGCGTGCCAACAGAAGAGGCCTTGAGCTATGAGAGTCGCGCCCGAGGGACCCGAGTGCCCAGCACCAAACATAGTGATGGCCTCCCTGTCGATTCAGCGGCATCGAGTTGCGCCACGTCTTCGGAGGAATAAGTTTGCTTCTCCCTCAAACCAGACGGCGCCATCTAGCTGATGCTTGATGGTACTGCAGCTGTCAGTACTGCGCTTACACAACGGGAGATCCACTTTTCTAATACCGTATATACTCGAGTGTAAGCCGAGTTTTTCAGCCCCATGTTTTAAGCTAAAAAGGGCCCCCTCGGCTTACACTCGAGTCACTCTCCCCTGTGTCTCTCTAACCCCTCGCCGTGACTCTCTAACCCCCGCCGTGACTCTCTAACCCCCGCCCGTGTCTCTCTAACCCCTCCGTTGTCTCTCTAACCCCCTCCGTGTCTCTCTAACCCCTCCGGTGTCTCTCCTAACCCCCCGTGTCTCTCTAACCCCCCGTGTCTCTTTCCCTCCCTCCTCCTTATCCTCAACCCCCCTCCTTATCCTCAACCCCCCTCCTCATTCTAAACCCCCCCTCCTCATTCTAAACCCCCCTCCTCATTCTAAACCCCCCTCCTCATTCTAACCCCCCCCTCCTCATTCTAAACCCCCCCTTCTCACTTTACCCCTCTAAATATCTCTCCCTTTCCCCTCACTTACCTTTATCTGCAGCTTCTCCTCCGGCCTCTGCTCCTTCCCTGCGTCGGCGTCATTAGCATATACCGGGTGGCCCGACGCAGGAAGGAGTGGAGGCCGGAGGAGAAGCTGCAGATGAAGGTAAGTGAGGGGAGAGGGGGAGGTATTTAGACGGACAAAATATTGAAACTTGCAAACTTACAATCTAAGGCCCTCATTCAATTGCGATTTGGCCAATTGAATAGTGCTCTAAATAAGCCACATAACATATTTTTTTTAAATGAGTTTTTAGTTAGTGAAAACCTTGCTTTTTGATGTTTTTTAGATGTTTACTAACTAAAAACTTCTTTAAAAAAAGATGTTATGTGCTTATTTAGACTCCTATTCAATTGGCCAAATTGCAATTGAATGAGGGCCTAAGAGTTTAGGTTTGATACAAGAGGGTGACAAATGCAAGATGGCAACGTGAATGCAATTTGTTTAGTCAAGTGGAGGTGTCTGTGTGTTGTACTGTAGATTGTGGGTGTAAGTGTTATTAAGCTGTGGAGTGTGCAGTTGTACATGTAGAGGTTGAAGGTGATAAGATTTTTTAAAACAGGTGTGTTTTTAGTAATTTTTTGAAGGTTTTGAGGCAAGGAAGATAATCTAATGGAGCGGGGAAGGAGTTCAAAATATTAGGGCTCCCGAGCGAGAAAGTTCTTGAAGATGGGAGTGAGAGGAGGTGATGAGAGAGGAGGAAGAAGAAGTCGTTAGCAGGCGGTCTGGGAGAGTATTTTGAAACAAGAGCAGAGATATAAGGGGGTGCACTGTTGTTGAGGGCTTTCTATGTTAGCGTCATGATTTTAAATGTGAAGCTATAGGAAGCCAGTGGAGTGATTGACAGAGAGGAGTTGCAGACACTGAGCGTTTGGTATTGAAGATGAGTCTAGCGGAGGCGTTCATTATGGATTGGAGGGGAGACAGACGAGAGATGGGTAGGCCAGCAAGGAGTGAATTGCAGTAGTAGAGTCGAGATATGATGAGAGAGTGTATTAGAATTTTAGCTGTGTCTTGTTGTAAGATAATGACACATTTTGAAGATGTGTTTTAGGTGAAACTGACAAGATTTTGTTTATCGATTGGATGTGAGGAATATAAGAGAGGGGCGGGATCCAGCAGAACCCTAAGACAACGGGCCTGGGAGGTTGGGAGTGATGATGGTGCTGTCAACAGATGAGAGATATTTGAGGAGTGGAAGCTGTAGTAGAGGGTGGAAAGATTAGGGAGTTCAGTCTTATACATGTTGAGTTTGAGTTGACGGGTACACATCCAGGAGGATATGCTAGAGAAGCAGTTGGAAACTTGAGCTAAAAGAGAGGGGGGTAGATCGGGTGCAGAGAGGTAGATTTGGGTATCATCTGCATAGAGATGATACTGAAATCCAAAGGATTGTATATGGGTGCCAAGGGGAGGAGGTGTAGATGGATAAGAGGAGGGGGCCTAGGACAGAACCCTCGGGGAACGCCAACAGACAGAGGGAGAGGTGAAAACGAGGTGCCAGAGAAGGAGACGCTAAATGTACGATCTTTTAGATAGGATGTGAACCATGAAAGAGCTGTTGTCCTGGATGCCAAAACAGCGGAGAGTTTGGATTTAGAAGAAAGTGAACTGTGTTGAAGGCAGGAGAGAGATCCAGGAGAAGTGTAGTGACCCTTTGATTTGGCGGTTAGCAAGTCATTGGTGACTTTTGTGAAGGCTGTTTCTGTGGAGTGTTGGGCCCTGAAACCAGATTGGAAGGGGTCAAGAAGGGAATTGGAGGAAATAAATTGAGTGAGGCGATTGTAAATAAGCTGCTCAAGCAGTTGATAAGCCAAGGGAAGCAGTGAGATATGGCGATAGTTGGAGGCAGAAGCTGGGTCAGATGAGGGCTTCTTGAGAATGGGTGTAATTGTGGCGTGTTTTAGAGGATGGAAACTTGCCCAGTGTTTAGGGAGAGGTGGAATAGATGTGTGAGAGCTGGAATAAGTGTGGTGGATAGGGGAGGGATTAGATGTGATGGAATAGGATCATGTGGACATGTTGTAAGGTGAGAGGTTGATAATAAGGTAGATACTTCATCCTCGGTTAGGATCAAAGGAGTCCATAGTGGAGGAGGGATTGGGGAAGGGTAGGAGCTGGGTGTTGGTTTGTGGAGAGGATGGTGGGATAGGGCCAAGCTGGGAGGAGAGCTAATTTCAGATGGTTTAAATTTTATTTTTAAAATGGCTGGCAAAGTCATCAGCAGTTAGACAGGAAGGGGCAGGAGTTTGGGGTGGGCAAAGGAGGGTGTTGAATGTAGCAAATAAACATTTAGGGTTGGAGGACAGGTTTGATATTAGTGATGAGAAGTAGTATTGTTTGGCAAGATTGAGGGCAGAGAAGTAGGATCGCAAGGTAAACTTGTAGTGGAGAAAGTCTGCTGAAGTGCGAGATTTCAATCGTAATAATTATTTTTTTAATTAAATATATAGGAAATGTGACTTAAATTGAGTAAATAATAAAATGGTTATAATTTTCTAGATATAAAGAAAAGGTGCCATAATATGTGTTCATAGTAAAATGATAATGGTTCACTTTCTAATTAATTATAAAGGAAATGTGCAATAATATGTGTTCATAATAAAGTGTAATAATTATTTTTTAAATTAATTAATTAATACCGGAAATGTGCTGTTTGAAATATTTGTACTCTGAATTTGCATTGGTCAAACCTTGAAGCTACACCTTTTTATGACAATACATTTATTTATATTTTTATCAATGTTGTTGTTTAGCCATTCAGGCACATCTGTCAGCTACTTCCCCTCTGTGATCCATCAAGCTCATGTTTATTGCTACAATGACCTCATCTATCATCACTGCCTCTGCCATCTCCTCCTTTGTGTGCCTTCATTCTTTTCCAGAATAAGAATCTGTCTTCCCCTGATACAGTAGAAAATGAAAAAAGAGGGGGAGAGCGCACGCCAATTCCTAGTGCAGATCAAAAATGGTTTTATTTAAAAAATACAAGCATAAAAAATGGACACTCACATGTATTATCCTCTATATAAGAGGTATTGAAAATGTACATAAGATTATACTCAGATCTTCCACATCTGCTTGGAGCACTGCTTGCATGAGACAATCCTTATTCTCAGAATGGTAGAATATAATCACAATGATAGAATACACCTTTGTGTATATATCGGATGTTCACCCAAAATGATCAAAACTCTATTTGAGGACAAAGGTCCACCTTGCAAGTATCTCTAGATTATCAGCTCACTTAAGGGTACTAAGCCCAAATTTGAATGATCAGAAAAGGTGGCCAAACCTCTATTAAGAGTTATAAGTTGACATCCAAAATCAGATAGAATAACCAAGGTTGTATAGTACAGAAAATTCTAATCCGAGGTCCATTTAGAATTCCATATGAAAATGGACTAATCAACTTAGCGAAGAACAAAGGCACTCCTACTCTATTCCTATCAATGGATGACGAAAAAGCATTTGATAGGGTAGGGTGGGACTTCATGATGCAGACCCTTCTTAGATATGGATTTTAAGCCTTTGCTTCGAAGGCTATAGCGGCCTTATACAATGCCCCTTCGGCATCAGTATTGGGCAAGGGGTTGCAGTCGGACTACTTTGGGATATCAAATGGCACCCGTCAAGGGTGTCTGCTGTCTCCCATTTTATTTGCCTTGATATTAGAACCCTTGGCAATAGTAATAAGAAATTCTTCCAATTTCAAAGGGATTAAAATAGACAAAAATGAATACAAAATCTCCCTCTTTGCCGATGACGTAGTCGTCTATATGGAGCATCCACTTAAATCTATGAAAGTCTTAATGGAAATAATCGATAATTATAGCAAAGTATCGAACTATAAATTAAATATAGGAAAATCAGAAGCCCTGAGTATTAACATGGCTAGAAAAGACGATGAACACCTCCGGGACAAATATCATCTAGCCCATACAAAAGGATTTACTCACTTAGGTATTAAGTTCAATTTGGACTTTAAAATTATGCTAGACTCAAACTTGAATAGTTTATACAAAACATCTAAAGACCTCATTGAGAACTGGCAGAGAAACTCTATCTCCTTCTCTGGCAGAATCGCTTCTGTAAAAATGTCTCTTTTACCCAAAATCAACTATGTGTTAAGATCATTCCCCTTCCCAATTAATAGTCATTGGTTGAGCAAATTCCAGAAGCTGATAGACAGATATATTAACAAGAAGGGCCAGATTAGAGTGAAACGAGAAATAATGTGTAGAAAATGTAATAAAGGAGGAATTGCGTACCCTATGATTTCTCATTACCAGGAAGCAATCAAACTAGCGCAATACATAAAATGGACCCAATCTTCAGCGGGCCACGCTGTAAATCAAGAACTGAGTGATATGCTAACCTCCATTGATCTAAATGCCCTTTTCTACTTTCCAAAATTAGCTATCTCCCATATTAACCCTAACGCAACTATTTTAATCGACATGGTAAAGGATTGGATAAAAATGAATAAGAAATTCAAACTTTTAGAGAGTTATAGTGATCTTACCCCTTTGACAACTATAACATCTCTAAATCAAATCCTTCTGGAACCAGAGTGGAAAGAGAAGGGGATATACTTATTGGGCCACATTGTAGATAAATACAATGGAAAAACACTAGACTATGACATGTTAAAAAAGAAATATAACATCTCAAATAAAATATGGTTCACTTTGTATAAATTATCACAGATTCTGAGTCAAAGAACCAAGGTTAACAACTCAACTAGCTCAAACAACTTGATCACTTTGATAGAGTCTCAAAATTTCAAACACTTGATATCAAAGTGTAATGAAATTATTCACATTCAAACTCAGGGAGACATAACTAATCCGATGGAAATTTGGGCAAAAGATATGCATATTAGGTTGTCAAAAGAGTCATGGCGACAGGCCCTGTTATCTCTAAACAGGTTTGTGAAAAATGTAAATCAAAGAGAAATTCAATTTAAATTTTTAAATAGATGGTACTGGGTCCCTGTTAAAATATACTCGATATCTTTCAACCCAGAAACCAAACTATGCTGGAGGAACTGTGGAAATCCAACAGATATGTATCACATATGGTGGAACTGCCCTATTTCTCTCTCACTTTGGGAGGACTGTTTTGAATATGTATCCAATATATTGAAAACAAATATTACAGCTGTTCCACAAATAGCATTGTTCAATTTGTTTCCCGCTAAAATCTCAACTAAAAATATAGGGTTTATGACCCAAATCTTTATAGTTGTTAAAACTGCTATTGCTAGAAATTGGAAGAAAACATCTCTCCCTAAACTATCCGAAATTTTGACCATGGTAGATAGGAATCGGGAGTTGGAGAGAGACCTTAACTCTGAATTAAGAATAAAAATAGACCCCTCTAAATGGACCATTTGGGATAATACTTTAACTAAATCCCCAGCGTTGTAGTCTCTCTTCATTAGATTTCTCCCCCCTGGGCTCAACTCCCCCCTGACTCTTTTTGCTCCCCCCCTCCACCTCGGCTAGAATGAATGAAGTGTGCCAGTGAGAAATTTAGTGTTTGAATGAAGATTGGAGAGAATAAATATAATACGTGGTAATCTTCACAATAATGACACTCCTAATCATGATCCAAAGGTGAGAGAGAAAAGGAAGGAAAAAGATAAAATAAAGGAAAGGGAAAAAAATAAATAAAAGCAACACATTTGTTATTTTGTCTGGAATATGAGAGTATTTATGGCTCCTTCTGGTTCATGTCAATTTGTTAAATATCATATCTCATTTACTGTGATGTAACCATGTCTGAAACTTGCTAAATGTACTGTGCAAACTATATGAATATATGCTTGTGTACATTTGTGAATAAATAATAAAATAAAAAAAAAAAAAGAATTCCATATGAAAAGAAACAATAAGTCCAAATAACATATAATAAATAATATATAATAAAAACAAAATATTATAATATGAAATAAAATAAAGATTTCAAAGTATGTATAAATAGATAGATACAAGACACCAATGTGTCTACCTGTAATTCCAAATGCGGTCGCCCGTCTATTGAGCTTTATCAAAGGTAATAATAGTATACATACAATATCCAACCCTTTTTATACCTGTTTATAGAATCCCCATCTCCCTCTTCCCCGATTTGGCGCGTTTCCATGTTTTCCCATGGTGCACGATGAGGTCACTGCGTCATTTCCCATCGTGCATAACGATACACGGCGTGCGCGGCAACGTCGTCAAGCAACTACGGGATACCTGGAAGTGTTCTACAATGAATTTTGACCAGCTAAAACGCATTCCATTAACTCCTGCAACCTTGTTATCAACAAGGCTTCCTTTAGACTATCTCATCTTCATTGTCCAATTAGACAAATTTAGCTTATCGCTGTTAAGATCCTTCCTGTATAGATCTTCAGTGTATTCCTGACACCTATAATATTAAAAAAAAAAAAATGATCTTAGTTTATTTTTTGGGGCCTAGGTGTTATTACTTAAATGCGTACCAAAATATTGTCCTGTGGATCCTATTTAGGAATCCTTGAACAACCAACCAAGGTTGTACAGAAACACCTTTTATGCAGCCTTTATTTTAATTATTATTGCCACATACTAATTTTAAAAAATTCAATCTTTATTTGTACATTTAAAATGTTTGTTAAAAATGCAACGATTAAAAAAATCATGTTAAACCCAAGGTGTTTAATCCTTTGGGTTTTTTGACGTCCAGCAAATTATTAGAGGTTTATTTAAGTTTTATTTTTGTTGTTCTTATATTCTTTGCTTTGATCACAGCTTTTTTATTTAATTACTTTATTATGCTCAAGTCAATAAAAGATTTGGTTTTTCAATTCAATTGTATTTGTGTATTTTTGGGTATGTTTCCTTAGTCAAATCCTTATCAGGTACCCTGGATTTTAATTTACATAAGATTACATTTTTTACATAAGATTAAGATAAGGTTTTATAATCCTTTTGTCTGTTGTATAGTTTTGTTTATTCATACAGCACTTCACTGGAGTATATGTTTTAAGTGCCTTTGCATTTCTTTTGTGTTAATCTTTTGTCCTGTTTATTTATGTTAATTCGGAATTCTATTTCTTAAAGTGCATTATAATTCAAGTTGTGTTATTCAAAAATTCTTATCTTAAAGTGCTTGTGCTATTTGACTTAGTGCTTATTTCTTCTTATATTACCCTTTTACCTCGTGACTCTTAGTCTGTCACAGTCACTACTTTACCTTATTCATTTATAGTGCTAATACTGTGCTATTTTTAAACAATGTATACACTCCTGATTATGCTGTTTCTTAAACTATATATTTCCTAAATGCTTCTGTCTATTGTTTTTTAGAAGGAGGTTGTGTCCTCCTTTTTCTTCAGTTTTTTTGCTTTAATTATGCTTTTACTCCTTTTTCCTTTTTCTTGCTTTTCTATTTCCTTATTCTTGTATATTACTCTATTGTTACTATATCGAGACTTTATGGTGAAGGAATTGGCTTTCTATCTTTCTTTTTAGTTAGTAGTGGACATGGAGCTTTTGAGCTGTATCTATCATGCTCCACGCTATATTGGCGTGGTCTGCGCTGTGATCGCGCTTACTGATGACGTCACAATCTCCCGACGCGCCTTTCGTGAGGCTCTATCAGTCTCTCACTCATCAGGGGCACAGTGCTGCCTTCTCTGTGGAGCTATTTATAGTTTCTATGGCAATTAGTTAACTCTTTGTGTTCCATAGTTTCTATGGCAGTTAGTTAACTCTTTGTGTTCCTGAATGTTTTTGTGCATGCTTTATTTTCATATGTTGCTTTTGACTTTCTTTTTTACTATATTATCTTTATATTATTTAAATAAGTATAATGATTTTGAATAAGGAAATTACTTTCAAAGTAATACTTTTAACTTGCTAGCATTAGTATGCCTTTGTATTATTTTATTAAAACTTTGTTTGCTAAACATATTATTTGATTTTAAATTATAATTATTTTGCATACCATGTTAATTTATTTTTTATCTAATCCGGATACTTATTTTTATTTTTTATTTTGCTATATTCTTTATTGTTTATTTATATTTCATTATTTGTTTGTTTATGTTATTTATTTATTTATTTATTTATATGCATTTATTTTATTTATGTTTTATATTTATTATTATTATATTAATGACTTTTATAGATAAAGATGGTTTTCTAATTACTTCTTTTAATTTTTCTTATCTTTTATCAAAAGTTTTTTTTTTTTTTTTGAATGCTGTATATGTAAATTCTTCATTTAAACCCTGTGTTTTTTTTGTATCCAATTGAAATATCCATTTTGCCTCTTGACACAGTAGGTGTTTATCCCAATTTCCTCTTCTTGCTGTTTTTGGTATGTGGTCAATACCTATGAATTTCAAACAGTATGGATTATTGTTGTGATGATGACGTACATGTTTTGCTATTGGGGTATCTTTTAAATTTAAAACATCATTGACATGTTCTAATACACGGCGTCTTAACTGTCTTTTGGTTTTGCCTGTGTATTTTTTATTACATGAGCAAATTATTTGGTAGATAACACCTTCAGTTAGACAATTTATATTGTGTCTTATCTTATAATTCTTTAATCCTGTTGCATCTTGAAATTCTGTGGTTTTTAATAAAAATGGACATGCTTTACATTTGCCGCATGCTTTACATCCTTTTTGGCCTTCTATTAGCCAGTTCCTCTTATTTTTCTTTTCTTCATAGTAGCTATGTACCAGGAGATCTTTTAGGTTTTTTGCTCTTCTGTATGTAATTGTACTTTGTTCTGTAAGTACTTCATCCAGATCTCTGTCTAATTTCAAGATGTTCCAGTGTTTTTGCAATATAGATCTTATTTGTTGGGATTGACTGGAGAAGTTTGTGATGAATCGTATAGGTTGTTGTTTTTTGTCTCTTTTATTTTCAACCAATAGTTGATTTCTATCCTGTGTTAAGGCCCTATGGTATGCTTTCTTCAACAATTTTTTTTGTGTATCCTCTTTGAAAGAATCTTTCCTGTAGTTCTTTAGCTTGTATTTTGAATTCTTGTTGACTGCTACAGTTTCTTTTTATACGTAAATACTGTCCTGTTGGTATGGCTTTCTTTGTTGAAATTGGATGGTGACTCTTCCAATGTAACAACGAGTTTATTGCTGTTGTTTTTCTATAAGTTCTTGTTGCTAGTTCTTTTTTGGAATTTACATAGATGCTTAAATCAAGGAATGTCACTATTTCTTTATTGAACTCATATGTTAATTTTAAATTTTGTTCATTATTATTCAATTTTTTTATGAACTCTTTGAGTTCTTCTTCAGAGCCTGACCATATGACCAATATATCGTCAATGAATCTTATCCATAGTTCTATTTTTTGTGTATAAGATTCATTGTTTTCTGAGAATACTATATTATTTTCCCAGTGGCCTAAATATAAATTTGCGTAGTTAGGGGCACACGGCGTCCCCATTGCCTTCCCCCTAATCTGTTTATACCATTGTTTGTTGAAGATAAAATAATTGTTATCCAAAACAAATTCCAATAATTTTATGGTAAATATATTTTGATTTTCATAATCCACTTCTTTAGAATCTAGGTATGCTTTCACCGCTTGTAATCCATGTTCATGTTTAATGCTTGTGTAGAGTGATTCTACATCCATTGTTACCAATAGGGAATTGTTTTGTATTGTTATTCCATCTATTCTCCTCAATGTGTCTTTTGTGTCTTTGACAAATGATGGCAGAGTTATTACATATCGCTTAAGAATTTCATCTATATATACACTTGGATTTTGGGTTATGCTGTTTATCCCTGACACAATGGGTCTTCCGGGGGGATTTGTTAGGCTTTTATGTATTTTTGGTATAGAATAGAATGTGTGTATAGTTGGTCTTCTGTTTATAAGGAATTTCTTTTCTATTGTTGTTATTAATTCCATTTCTTTTGCTTCTTCCACTATTCTTTCTAACCTTTTTATACATTCATCTGTTGGATCCTCCTTAAGTTTCAGATAACATTCTTTATCATCTAGTAATTTTTGAGTTATTGCTATATAGTCTGTGGTATTTAATACCACTATATTGCCTCCTTTATCTGAAGGCTTTATAATGATATTTTCATTTTTCTGTAATTCTTTTAATGCTTGTTGTTCTTTTCTACTCAAATTATTACTTGATGTATATTTAGGAGTATTTTTATCCAATTCTTTAAGTTCTTTTGTTACTAGTTCCACAAAGATTTCTAGTGGTGGACAGAGTGAGAAGTTTGGAGTGTATATACACTCTCCCTTTTTTCTCTTCGTTTTCTCTTTGTTGTTTTTCAAAGTCTTTTAGGCATTCTTGTTCTCTGTTTGTTAAACCTATTTGACTTAGGTATTTCTGTCTTGTTGAATTGTGATATTTGTGAATTGCCAACTTTCGGGCAAATAAATTAAGATCTTTTACTTGTTCAAACAGTTGAAATCTCGCTGTTGGTGAGAATGTTAGGCCTAGACTTAATACTCTTGTTTGTTCTTTATTTAGGGGAGATTTAGATAAATTATATACTTGTAAGTTATCATATTGATTAGTCTTTATTGTGGTTGTTGATGATTCCAAACTCTCTTGTCTTTTGGTTCTCTGAGTGGCATTTGATTGTTATTTCTTTTGGTTCCTATGGATAAAAAACTTCTCTAATTTCTATTGGCATTAGTTCTTTTTTTAGAGAAGGTATCACTTATTTCATTGTCAGAAGGTTCTGTGTCAGTTGCACTACTCTGACGTGAGTATCTTTGTTGTGAATAAATCTTTTTTTGCACTGTTTGGTAAGCTTTACCATTTTCAAAGTCTTTTGTGTCTCTTATAAAGTTTTTCCTTTTTCTCTCTTTTAACTCATCCTTAAATGCATTGATTTCTCTTGTGAGCTTTTCTTGTAACTCTATAAATTCTTTATGTGTCTCATATTTTCTACATTGTTCTTTTAATTTTAGAATGTTGTTATTAGTTTCTTCCAACAGTACTTTTTCTTTGGTTATAATCAGCCTCATTAGCTCTAAAGAGCATGTTGTCATTATTTTTTCCCATTGTTGTGTGAATTCACTATCTTGTATATAATTAGGTGGGTTTAGCCTTACTCTCAATCCTCTTGGTACTATTGCATTTTTTATGTAGTTACTTAAACTTGTAATTTCCCACCACTTTTGTAACTGTATTTTTTGTTTATGTAATAATTGGCTTTGTATTTCTTTAAATGTTAAATCTTTTATTCTATATTCTTGTGTTAAGTTCATTTGAAATACCTCTTCTGCCTCTGCAGTTAGTAGGCCAAAGTCAAACATTCCTTATGAATTCATTGTATATCTTATAGATCAAGAATGGGATTTTCTCCCTGCAGTTACTTATAATACTCAAAAAAAAAAAATGATCTTAGTTTATTTTTTGGGGCCTAGGTGTTATTACTTAAATGCGTACCAAAATATTGTCCTGTGGATCCTATTTAGGAATCCTTGAACAACCAACCAAGGTTGTACAGAAACACCTTTTATGCAGCCTTTATTTTAATTATTATTGCCACATACTAATTTTAAAAAATTCAATCTTTATTTGTACATTTAAAATGTTGTTAAAAATGCTTTTTTGATAAAAGATAAGAAAAATTAAAAGAAGTAATTAGAAAACCATCTTTATCTATAAAAGTCATTAATATAATAATAATAAATATAAAACATTTATTTATTCCTGACACCTCCTCTTTATTTGACCTTCTTCTGTTAAGTCCCTACCATTGTTGTCTTTTATCACACCGACTTTGGCATGAAATGATCCCTTGAGATCCCCAATTTTCTTGAGGAGATCTCTTTATTGCTGTTTTCTGGACAATGTCACACACATAAACATCTGTCAAAAGTTCTTCAGGCATTCTATCTTCCATGACTAGCCCTTTTAAATCTATTCTTTACCTCCACTGCATATTCACAAGGGATATTATTTATTAAGTATCTACTTGGCAAGTGCAGTCCGCCCCCCCAAATATTTTCGTGACCCTGCAATAAAAAACATAATAATTTATTTGTAATAACCAAAAAACAATAAAATATAATGTGTACATCAGCATTCAAGTGTTATTACAGTAATAAATGAAGCAAACTATTCCCTGAGACATGGTCACTTTAAGATAACCCCTTGCCCTTGTGTGTATATATTAACTGCTGTGTGTATCCATTGTACCTTTCCCTGCATCCCTGTGTGATCATATTACACTACACTAGTAACCTTTAGACTCTATGAATGAGGCCTGACCGTTAATGCATTCCGCCCACCAGCACAATGACGCTATGCATGGGCAGTGATAATGTATCCATTTCAATGACTGACAGTCTTCCATCATTCACCAATCAATGATGGAAGGCTGTACAGTTGTCAGGAGAACCACCTAAACCCACCCAGACCGTTAGCTCTGAGCGCCCGCCAGCTAATAGGGCCTCAAGTTTACTTTTTGATTGACAGCCCCTGTTAATAAAACCACCATAAGCCAGTCCCATCCCTCTTTTCGTTTCCTGACCTGCTCCCGCTGAGACTGACTGAGAGACCTCCCTGGCTGAAAATACTCACTCATCTGCCCAACCTAACAGTGAGTCCTAACTGCCCTGGCCAAACCCCTAGTCCCCCTAATAAAAGGAAGGGTCCCCCCAGTTACCCCACTATGCCTGCCTGCCACCCACCCACCAACTTACCTACCACCTAGGCCTGCAATGCCTGGGCAACCCCCAATCACCCCCGCAGTGCCAGTAGCCCCAAAAGACCTGACCTGTGCCACCCCCGATCACCCCCATTTGGCCTGTGCCACCTCATGATCACCCCGATCACCCCCATGTGGCCTATGCCACCGCCCGGTTACCCCGATCACGGTGATCAGGGTAATCGGTCGGTGGCATAGGCCACATGGGGGTGATCGGGGTGATCATGGGGCGGCACAGGCCACATGGGGGTGATCGGATCACCCCCATGGGGCCTGTGCCACCCCCGATCACCCCGATCACCTCCATGTGGCCTACGCCACCGCCTGATTACCCCGATCACCCCCATGGGGCCTGTGCTACCCATATGGGGCCTATGCCAACCCCCGATCACCCCCCCCCCTGTAGGCACATTGGGGCCTGGCCAACCCCCACCCCAACCTACCTAACTACCAACCCACCTACCTACCCCCCTGACCCAGTGACCACACCCTGACCCAACTACCTAGTACAAACCCACCTACCCCCCTGACCCAGTGACCACACCTGACCCCACCCTGACCCAACTACCAACCCACCTACCTACCCCCCTGACCCAGTGACCACACCTGACCCCACCCTGACCTAACTACCAACCTACCTGCCTATGTTAACACTACAGTTAAACACAAAACACAACCCCCCCTCCCTATTTTTATTCCATTTTTAGAAGTAACAGGCAATGTATCTTTAACATTGCTTGCAGTTAAAAAAAAAAAAAAAATTGCCTGTCACTTTTAAAGATAAAATAAAAATAAGAGAATTTCATGTCTGTACGAGTGCTGTTGCTCTGCACCAACTTTACCATCAATTTAATCTGCATAATGATTTCACAGAGACAGTGAAGCTATAAGGAATCCTCCTTACAACACCGAAGACTACTGCAGAATCAGAAAGATGCTTCTCCACATTGAAGAGGAGAAAAAGGTATTTAAGAAGCACCATGGCCCTGGAGCGGTTGAATGCATTGGTTTGAAGGAATTGGAGGCACTTCCAAGGGTAGCTGTCACTTCTGTACGGGAAGCCAGAATTTCATGTCTGTACGAGTGCTGTTGCTCTGCACCAACTTTACCATCAATTTAATCTGCATAATGATTTCACAGAGACAGTGAAGCTATAAGGAATCCTCCTTACAACACCGAAAACTACTGCAGAATCAGAAAGATGCTTCTCCACATTGAAGAGGATAAAAAGGTATTTAAGAAGCACCATGGCCCTGGAGCGGTTGAATGCATTGGTTTGAAGGAATTGGAGGCACATTCAAGGCTAAGTAAAGTTCTCAGAAATGGCACCACCGAACTAACAAAAATAACTAGTGGTAAGTAAAGTATGAATGGTGTGTGGGTGTGCATATGGAAGGAGCTATGAAAGGTGTGTGAATGGTCAGTAACAATTGTTGAAGCCTTGGCGTGGCGTTACTGCTCATATGGTTATCCATATGCTAATTCAACGTGTTTGTTTGACATTGATTATTGTGTTGTCTAAACAGACGTGAAATGTTGTTTTCTTGAATCCCAAGATCCACTGGTTTGGGCCTTTATAGTCCTGATTGGTCTTCTAAGGTATGTTTGGGGCCTATATGGTTCCACTTGGTCTTCTAAGGTATGTTTGGGGCCTATATGGTTCCACTTGGTCTTCTAAGGTATGTTTGGGGCCTATATGGTTCCACTTGGTCTTCTAAGGTATGTTTTGGGCCTATATGGTTCCACTTGGTCTTTTAAGGTTTTTAAGGTATGGTTTTGTTCTTGAATGGTCTGATTGATGTGCTTGTTTTCTTTCAACCCCAGGTGCAAACCCTATGTGGCAGCAGATTTGTTTGTACTCGTTGGTCAACTTACTGAACGTGAATACCCTGAGAAGAAGAGCCGACTAATGGTAAGTGTCACTGCTTTAATTTTTCTGTTAATGCGTATAGGTGCAATTATGATATTGCTGTAGTCTTGTCACAATGAATTTAACACATTGTTACTTTACTTCTTGACATTGCTGCATTGCTGATCATGTATTTCAATGGGCTTTACAAGTATAAGGTCATTGGGCGGGGCTTATAACGGTCATTATGACGTCAGGGGGAGGAGTTATAAAAATGGGTGTGGTTTTAAAAGGGGCAGGGGCTATGTTTCGCCCTGGCGCCCCTCCAACTTGAAAGTTCACCAGCCGCCACTGCTACTTGGTCTGCTGATTTTCCATCTTTTTTCCGTTTAATTTTGAACTTTGCAATAGCTTATGTCTGAGTCACAGTCAGCTCCAGGTCTTGTTTTTTGCTTACTGTATAGAGCTCCTCCATCTTTGTATATAGTCAATCTGATTTCTATGTTGTCCAGGTGTAGAGTCGTCTCGGAGGCTGTTGGAAGAGGGTGTTTGCTTCGACCAGAGAATTATCTTTACAGAATTCTACTAATCTCTGATCTGCTTCATTTTGTACTCCAAGGCCAAACTTGCCCATTATCTTTTGGTTCCCTACTTTAGCATTCCATTCGCCTATGATGAGAGTAACCTATTTTCTTGGTGTTATATCTATGAGGTGTTGACTATCCTTGTAGAATTGGACAACTTCAGCCTCTTCACTGTGATGTTTAATGTCTTGCCTTGAATTCCAATTGAAATCATTCTGTCGTATACGTAAATGTATATGGAATCACTGCTTTGAATACTCAATTTCTTCTACAGCATTCTTGACCACAGTAGAAGATCTGGTGGTTGTCTGATGTGAAATGTCCCATTCCAGTCCATTTGAGCTCACTAATACCCAGGATATCAATGTTTAACCTTGTCATCTCATGATTAACCACATCTAGTTTTCCTTGGTTCATAGTTCTAACATTTCAGGTTCCAAAGCTGAATTGTTCTTAGTAGCAGCTGACTTTCCTTTCTCCTACAGAAACATTCACAGAAGGGCATTTTCTTAACTTTGGCCCAACCAGTTCATTAGATCTGGTGTTACTCATGCTTGCCCTCTTCTTTTTCCAGAAATGTGGTAGGCACCCTTCTGCCCAGAGGACCTGATTTTTCGGTGCCATATCATTATGGTTGGCCAAAACGAATTATGAAT
Source organism: Discoglossus pictus (assembly GCA_027410445.1). Lineage (NCBI taxonomy): Eukaryota > Metazoa > Chordata > Amphibia > Anura > Alytidae > Discoglossus > Discoglossus pictus. The sequence continues at coordinate 154,201,714 of CM050168.1, read as the reverse complement.
TTATGCTAATATTAGCAGAGATATCCAGGGGCGTTAACTCACAAAAGCAACAACTTGCAAACTCAAGAGATTTAGCAAACAACAGGGTGAGTTTGTAAATGTTTATTTTGGTATTTCTTTCATGCACATTTTTATTTTCATACACTACTGATTCTCCTCGATCAGCTGCCTTCATAATCCAGGAAATTTAAATTTGCCGTTAAGGCAAAATCAGTTAGATACACAATATACATTAGGGATGTGTACAGACACATATAGAATGGAGTGTGAGACATAGCAATAACTTTACACTAGATGTAAAAAGTAAATTATTATCCTCCTTGATATATCATTTCTAAATACCAAGTATGTCAGTAAGATACAGTTGTGCTATGAGGATCCCAATTTTTGCAGGTGGTATAGCTGCCCATTTGACTTGGCAAAATGCCTCCAGGTCATGCAAATTCTTTTGTCGTCTTGCATGAACCGCACATTTGAGATCTCCTGTCTCAATGATATTAAGGTCAGGAGACAGTGATGGCCACTCCACAACCTTCACCTTTTTATGCTGTAACCACTGGAGGGGCAACTTGGCCTTGTGCATTGTCTTTCAGGAAAGTCCAAGAGCGTCCCATGTGCAGACTTGGTACAGAAGAATGCAAATTGTCTGCCAGTATTTTCTGATAACATGCTGCATTCATCTTGCCATCAATTTTCACAAGATTCCCTGTGCCTTTAGAGCTCCCCCCTCCCTTCCCCCGACAGTGGGGATGGTATTCTATAAACTATAGGCCTTGTTGACCCCTCTCCAAACATAGCTCTTATGGTTGTGACCATAAAGTTCTATTTTGGTCTCGTCACGCCAAATTACAGTGTGCCATAAGCTGTGAGGCGTGTCATGGTGTTGTCGGGCATATTGTAACCGGGCTTTTTTAAGGCATTGGCGCAGTAAAGGCTTTTTTATGGCATCTCAACCATGTAGCTCATTTTTGTTCAAGTATCGTTGTATTGTGCTCCTTGAAACAACCACACCGTCCTTTTCCTGTGGGTTTTTCTTTGTATTCCCAAAAATTCTTCTGGCAGTTGTGGCTGAAATCTTTCTTGGTCTATCTGACCTTGGTTTGGTATCAAGAGATCCCTGAATTTTCCACTTCTTAATAAGAGATTGAACAGTACTGACTGCCTATTTTAAGGCTTTGGATATCTTTTTATATCCTTTGGCATCTTTATGAAGTTCCATTTCCTTGTTACGCAGGTCTTTTGACAGTTCTTTTCTGCTCCCCATGCGTCCACGTGAGGGCAAATAAACTTATTGACTATTTATACACAGACACTAATTGCAATTTAGAAAGCCACAGGTGTTGGAAATTAACCTTTAATTGCCATTTTGACCTCTGTGTGTCACCTTGTGTGTCTGTAACAAGGCCAAACAATCAAGGCTTTTGATCAGGGCCATTTTGGTGATTTCTGTTGTCATTATGATTTAAAAAGGAGCCAAACAACTGTGTGATAATAAATGGCTTCATATGATCACTATCCTTCAATAAAATACGTTTTTTTTGCAGGATCAGTCATATTTTCAAAGTAAATGCCAACATTTTATAATTTCTTCCAGGGTATGCAAACTTTTGAGCACAACTGTATAAATAAGCTATTGTTGCAGCTCTATTTTGAACTTGAGTTCTTAAAACTATGTGATTGATAAAAACGTATAGCTCTTCTAACATCAATTAACATTAGTGTATTTTGATATGTTCTATTTTATATTTTATTAATCGCTAATTATATTTTAAAATCTTTAACTGAATATTAACAAAAATGTGATTTTATTGGTTGAGGTATTATTAAATGCATTTAAAGACTATGCTAACAACTTGAAAATGAATTATTTGAATTCTGAAATACTTAATTTTATGACAGCTTTTATCTAGTTCACCAGTTTTTAGTTCAAGAAATGTGTGTTTATAAAGTCAGCAATAAAGCCATCTGTAGGTAAAATGTTTTTAAAATTAATGTTACCTGCCTGAGGTGCTGGGTCTGTCGCCACCTCCATCCAGTCATCAGACTCACATTGTTTATGTGAAAGCGACCAGTCATCTGGCAGCTGTTTAATTATTCAAAAGCTGTGAATTAGTTATTCTTTTCATCTGGTAGGATTGATAATTAGCCATTGATTGGAATTTCAGGCAGCAAACAAATTTGATATCACTAATATATCAAGTGGGGATATGGTCATAAATAGGAAGAGTCATACCTAATGAATAATAAAACAGCTGCTAAGTAACATCAATGCCTCCCAGAAAACCAATGTGAGTCATGTGACAGGAGGGAGGTGGAGACAGACCCAGCACTTAAAACTACCACTGTAATCCTTCAGCTTCTATGCCATTTAAGTAGTCAATCATTTTTAATTTCATCCAGGAAAGATATATACACAGTAAATATGATTACAATTAATTGTTATTAAAAAGTTACGTGTGTAAGATAATTGAGCTTGAAAGTTGGGGATTTTAATATTACAGTAAACTTCCTGTTATCCTACACACACGGGCACTCCCTATTGCTGGATAAGTGTAGTTACCGGTTAATCGTGAGTCCCCGAAATTAAGGGTCTAAACGACCCTTAACTAGAGATGTCGCGAACATAAAATTTTCGGTTCTCGAACCGCGGACGCAAATTTCATCAAATGTTCGCGAACGGGCGAACCGGGCGAACTGCCATAGACTTCAATGGACAGGCAAATTTCAAAACCCACAGGGATTCTTTCTGGCCACAATAGTGATGGGAAAGTTGTTTCAAGGGGACTAACACCTGGACTGTGGCATGCCGGAGGGGGATCCATGGCAAAACTCCCACGGAAAATTACATAGTTGATACAGAGTCTGGTTTTAAGCCATAAAGAGCATAAATCACCTAACATTCCTACATTGTTTGGAATAACATGCTTTAAAATATCAGGTATGATGTTGTATCGATCAGGTAGTGTAAGGGTTACACCCGCTTCACAGTAACAGACCAATCTCCCCGTTTAATGCACCGCAAACAGTCCCTTTGCACAACCGCAAACTCCCCATTTGCACAAGGTTGGATACCCCCTGGGACGCCTGCTGTGTTTGGTCTTCCACCTCCTCAAAGCCACCTTCCTCCTCTGACTCCTCTTCTTCAGACTCCTCTCTCTGCGTTGCCTCTGTCTGCGTTATTATAAGGTGTGTACTGTTAAGTAGTACTATTCCTATCGGTTTAATCCCTGTTACGTCCACTATTAGGGGACGTGTATATGACATTGATTTTTGGAAGCGGGAGATGGAAGAAGATGCTTGGTCGGTCCTCCCACTTCAAATTTGGGGCACTGCGCGTGCAATCTAAGGTGCCACCAGATTCAATAAAGCCAATAAACCTGGCCCGTTACTAGCCAGGAAACTACAAACCAAAACAACACAAAATAGGATACTTCAAATTAAGACCTCGAAGGGAGAAAAAACAACAAACCCAGATAAGATCCAGAAGATTTTTACAAAATTTTACAATACCCTTTATACGGCAACAAAACACATAGATCTACACAAAGTGAGGGGATTTCTTAATTCCTGTGATCTCCCCTTAATAGAAGAAAATTATTTAGAGACTTTAAATGCCAAAGTGACCCTAGAGGAAGTGAGAAAAGCAGTCTAGAACCTCAAACCTGGTAAATCACCAGGCCCAGACGGGTACACCAATTTATATTATAAAAAATGTATAGACATATTAGGCCCACACTTGGTCACTCTTACAGAGTTCTAGAAGGCAAGCAAACACCAGCAGAGCTGAACAGGGCAGATATCGCTCTATTCCCTAAGGAGGGTCGAGATGCCCTAGAACCAAAAAACTACAGGCCAATATCATTACTAAACTGTGATACAAAGATCCTGTTTAAAATAATAGCGGATAGAATGTCATCCTTCTTGCCTAAGTTAATACATAATGACGACCAAGTAGGCTTTGTCTCCCACAGGCAAGCGGGAGACAACATTAGAAAAGTCATGAACCTACTGTACCACACCAAAGCCTCTAAAATTCAAGCCTGTTCTATGGCCTTTGACATTGAAAAGGCGTTTGATTCCCTGGAGTGGACTTACCTATACGCCACGCTTGAAAAATTTGGTATTAAAGGCCATTTCATAAATCTCATACACTCATTATACAAATCATCCAGGGCAAGGTTACAGATTCCGGGAGATGAGAGATCCTTAATTAAAATAGAAAGAGGAACAAGACCGGGGTGCCCCCTTTCTCCCCTTCTATTCACAATAGCAATAGTAGCAATAGACAATTAGGGCCAACGCTGGGATCACAGGCATAAAAATAGGCCATCACCATTTCAAAACTTGTCTATTTGCAGACGACCTGCTGTGTATGCTCTCAAACCCTACCCAATCGGTCCCAGAGTTGATTCGAACTATGGAGGAGTTTGGTCAGTTTTCTGGCCTTAAACTGAACATAGAGAAGACAGAAGCACTAGCGATTGACTTAACAGCAGTAGAGAAGCAGGGTCTCCAAGAGAAGTTTAATTAAGTGGGATAAGAACCACATAAACTACCTGGGAATCCGACTAACCCCTAAGCTAGAGGACTTGTACAAAGCCAACCACTCCAAACTTTATAAAACAATAATTAATGACCTGAGTAAATGGACAAAGTATAGGTTATCATGGCTAGGGAGAATAAATACGATAAAAATTAATGTCCTTCCTAGGTTGCTCTACATATTTCGAACACTCCCGATTAAATAAAAAGAATTCGAAAATATTCAAAGGAAAATATTTCAGTTTATCTGGAACCACTCTCCCTCACGCATTACAAAGAAAATTATGTACCTTCATAAGTCAGAGGGGAGACTATCGTGTCCAAACTTAAAATATTACCACAAGGCAGCTCAGTTATCTTTCCTCCCAATAGCACATTCTATAGGGCATCAACTGGCCTGGGTGTATTTAGAGAACCTGTCGGGGTTAATACGACATATTATTTTCTATATAATATAGAATACTGAATATTGAGTTCAGAATCAATTTATAGACACATATTCCTTTTTATAAAATAACATTTATTGAAAATACCAAAATCAACTAGTCTAATGAAAAATGTAATATATCAAATCAAAATGCAAATATAACACAGTAATATATCAAAATCAAATGCAAATATAACACAGTAATATATCAAAATCAAATGCAGATAAAACACAGTATAACCAGTCAGATAAATAAAAGAAAATCAATACATCATATTGTAATACTTATTATTTATGATATTTTCTATGCAGTCCTAAAATTTTAATATAAAAGTGTACTTCATTCACATGAACAATAAAACCTGGGATAGCAACCCATAGAACAAAATTAGATAAATCAATTAATAAAATTCATTCTTAATAACGTTTTAGCATGTACTAACAATGTCTAATGATATTAAAATATATGCAGCTATACAGGAATATATTGAATATCACACAATAAGTAAAGTATTTTATAATATAATTGATCAGTTAGCTAAGTAAATTAATTTGTCTGTATTGGTCAAAAAGAAAAATGAGATATCTAATTTTGTATCAAAATTTATATCCGGAGTATAAATTTCAATGACAAAAGGAAATCTAAATAACTTTTTGATAAGAAATAAACCAAACAGAGAAATTATGGTAATGATTTTCAATTATATCATAAAATAAAATATCTCAATGTATACATTACCAATTATGACACAATTCCACTGGTTAATTCCATAGTTGTTTTTACTTCTCCATAGATAAAACTTTTATCTTCTTTTCTCTCCTTCTCTCTCTCCTGTTGGTCTTTTTTTAGATCCTGTTTCTATCCATAATTATACCTCTTGCTTATTTGCCTATCAGAATCCCAAATCAGTTAAAGTATCTATTAACCAATAAAATCTTTTCATGATGTCATCACTTATTTAAATTTTATAAAGAATATATTTCTCTATAGAGACGTTTATTCCTTTAACCATAAGATGGCGCTCTCGGACCTATGAATTTTCATCCCTTTTAATTAACTAATGACCCTTTGACCCACAACCTATAAACAAGATGAAGTCATAAGAATGTAATCTAACTAGATATCCCTAGACAGATTTACTATTCTGTTTACTAGACTTGATGTCTATGAAACGAATATTTCACATGTGAATATTTAAGGAGTGATTTTATTACCTAGATTTTAGGAGTTCAGTCAGATATTTATCTCTTATAGAACAATGGATTATTCAAATCATGGATAGTTCACTGGTGGGCAGCTGTGAAAACATATCTTTCACATAGATATTTTCAAGTAATAGAATTGCATGCATAGGTATATATATATAAATATAACAGCATATAAAATATTAATACAATGGATATAAAAATAGTGGTTAATAATTGGAATATCATATTATACTATAATATTCATATAAGATAGAACTTTATTCATACAGAAGTTCTGACATATCCCCCTCTCTGAAATAATATCGCTCTTTAATAAAGTAGGGGATATTATTACCGTTGTAAATATGAAAAGTAAGTGGTTCCCGGAAAAACAGATATTCAATCCTTGATATGCTGTACTTCCAATGTAAGTCAATTGAATGGGAAGTAACCTTGGAATGCAAATTGTAGTAACAATAGTCTCATTCACTACATTTATTAAGTCATTTAGATTTTGTTTTTCGAGTTCCAATTCTCTTTGCACCATCTTCAAGGAATCCCGAAGTTCCCTAGATTCCTTATTTAATGTTTCAATAGATACAGAGTTTGCTACTGACATAGTAGTACCTATAACGGCTCTAAGTATAGTCATTATTGCAGCCCCAATAAGGAAACCGATAAATCGTTTCGGACGCCGGCTAGTGGAATTGTAAGACTCAGGAATAAAAGTTTTCCTTAATTGTTCCAACATCTCCTTTACAGTAGCTTGTGATCGACCAATGTGTTCACGATACCACACTTTGGTTTCCTCCATCTGTATATTAGATATGTTAAATTGCCTTTCAATCATCATCTGTGGATCCACGCTCGCGAAAATCTTTTGCGATGTCAATCTCCTTCCGGTGAGAATAAACCCTGGAGCCTCTTAGATAAGGATTCCTGAAGAAGGGCCTGGTTCCACAATAGGTTCCATTTGGACCTCTTGGCAGAGGATCAGCATCACCCATATCAGAGTTGTTTTTCTTTCTTTCATTTTCAATTACTAGGAAATAAAAACGAAAAGTTTTAATAGTGTATTCTATACAATGCAAAAATAGGATAATCTGATTAGATAGGGTATTCAAAGTCACATTATTCATCAGGAGTACCATCAATGATCCTTAATTGAGATCTTGGGTGACAACTTTTTATTTGATTAATATGAACCCATCTTTCAAACATTTCACCATTTTTTGGAATTTGTATTTTATACACAACAGGTGAAATTTTGTCAATAATAGTATAAGGTCCTTTCCATGAAGGCAAAAACTTTTTCTCTTTCACTTGGTTTCGTTGAAAGTTGTACAAATATATCTGATCTGTGATCTCGTACTCCTTTTTGGATGTCTTAAGATCATAATAAGTTTTAGTACTTACAGCAGATTTCTCTAAATTTCTTTGTGCAAAAGCAAATGCCTGCTGTAAGTGTTTCCTCAGATCCTCTATATATTGATGGGTTGTAGCAGCATTCACAAAATTATGGTCTTGGGTTCTGTAAATAAGGTGTTGTGGGAGTACCATACGTCTCCCCGTCATTAATTCAAATGGCGACATCTTTGTTGCCGTACTAGGTGTAGATCTAATAGCCATTAATACTAAAGGTAATTTTATATCCCAATCTTTACCTGATTCTTTCACAAATTTCTTTAAGATACTAACAATGGATTGGTTGTACCATTCCACATTACCACTAGAATCAGCACGATAAGAGATATGTAATTTTCTCTTAACCCCTAGGATTTTCCACATACGGTTCATTACTTCACTGGTAAAGTGAGATCCCCGATCGGACTCAATTCGTTGTGGTAAACCAAAACGGGAAAAGACATGGTTAATTAACAATATTGCAGCAGTTTCAGTTTTAAAATTTGTGGCTGGAAGGCATTCTACCCATTTGGTAAATAGACATGTAACCGTTAGCATATATTTATTACCCCTAGATGATGTTGTTACTGGTCCAATAAAATCTATTTGGATATCTGACCAGGGCATAGACATCCCTCTTTTCTGAAGAGGAGCTCTATGGGTAGGTGTATTAGGTTGGTATTGGGGACATACCAAACATCCCTGACAATATGTCTGGACATCTTTCAACATGTGCGGCCAATATGCGAAATCTCGCAGTATTTCATAGGTGATTTTATCCCCTCTGTGACCTGATGTTGGGGCATCATGGGCATGTTGTAACATTAGACCTCTATATGAGGTAGGAACCACCCATTGCTGTATTCCATTCTTAGATGTACGAATAAGCAGTCCATCTAAGATGCTAAATTGGGCTTTTGACTTCATTAAAATTCTCAGGTCTTCTTTACCTACAACATCTATCTCATTCAGAGGATATTCAGCTGGATCTTGTATATGGTTATAAAATATACCTATGATTGGATCCTCTTTCTGACTACTGATTAAATCAGAATTTGGAGTATCTTGGGACCATTGAGCTGTAGACAATTCTGTATTCTTTTGGATTTGTTGTCTTGTTATAGCCTGAATTTGAAATGGACCCAAAAGATGATCCACATCAACAAGCTCCCCCTCTAGGGCACCTTGTTTTGCCAACTTATCAGCCAAATCATTTCCTTCTTTATCCTGTCCCATTACCTTTGAGTGGCCCTTTGTCTTCTTCCAATATATAGTCATTCCATTAGAGATTACCATCTCATCAATAGTATGTATTAACCTACCATGTTTCACTGGTTTCTTCCGGGCATTTGTCATTTGATTATGTTTCCATACCTGTAAGTATTCTACGAAACTATTACGGACATATTCCGAATCAGTGATGATCACTAATTCCTTAAGATCATGCTCTATTGCAGTTTGGGTAGCGCGATATACGGCTACCAATTCTGATATTTGACTAGTCTTAGATCCTATTTTATATCTTTCAGGTGGAATCGGGATATTATCTTTCCATACGTTTCCGATTCCTGCAACCAATTTGTTATCTGTTCCCTCCTTAATATGATATGCACATCCATCCACGTAGACTGTGGGTAAAGTATTACATAATACCTCTTCATATACCTTATGGGGAGATAATTTGTATTCCTTCATAAGGTCCACTTCGGACCAATTTTCTCTAAGAGGATCCTCGGCGGTACAATCATGTAAATCAGCTAACCCTTGGGCCACTGGATTCCTCTTATTCTGTGCATATCTAATTTCCAAAGGCCATCCTTGTAAGGATAAAGTCCATGCGGTTATACGGCTATTTGACAAATTACCCGCTCTAATTTTATCACTCTGAATGTATTGTAATGGTTGATGAGCGGTTTCTACTATAATTTTCTCACCTTGGATAAAATTTCGGAAATTCTGTAAGGCCCATACTGTGGCAAACAGAGCTTTCTCACAGTCATTAAATTTTACTTCTACAGGTGATAATGTTTTACTTGCATACGCAATAATTTTATTATGTTGGTCATATTTCTGATATAAAACAGCGCTCAAGCAAAAATCAGTATATCCAGTTTCTAAAAAGAATGGTTTACCCATTGTAGGATAAACTAGGCAAGGAGCCTGGCTGAGTTTTTGTTTTAATTCATTTACGGCTCGATCTTGAATTTCCCCCCATTGCCATGGCTCTCCTTTCTTTAATAATCGAATGAGAGGCCTAGTTACCTCTGCATAGTTATCAATAAACTTACGAGAATAATTAGTGACACCTAGAAATGATCTTAATTCTTTTAGATTTGTAGGGGTTTTGGTTTTAAAAAGAGCTTCCACTTTCTTTTTCTGTGGATTTATACCTTCAGGAGTTATTTCATGGCCTAAAAAATTAACTTTAGTGCGGCACCATTGTGCCTTTTGAAGAGATAGTTTAACTCCTGCATGTTTCAATTGATCTAGAACATATCTGATTTCAAAAATATGTTTATCAAAATCGTTATTTTTAATCAAGATATCATCTACATATGTTAATGTCCCTCGCTCTTGAGCGTCAGGCATTGCCTTATGTAAAAATATAGCAAACTCATGCCCTGAATTTATAAAGCCAAATGGGGTTCTAGTCCATGTATATTGCTGTTTCCCAAAGGTGAAAGCCAGTTTATATTGGTCCTCTTCATTTACTTTAATGGTCCAATAACCTTGGGCACAATCAAGCGTAGTAAATAATTTAAATAATTCTGGTATTGTAACACTTTGGTCCATTTGCACGGTTACTGCATAAGGCATTTGTTGTGCAGATTTCAATGCTTCTGAGTCATTTAGGAATTCTAAGGGCTTATCCTGTAGTCTGGACCAAATAACATTATTGATTAAATCAATTTGGGATGCAAGGCGATGTAATAGATCATTTCCAATATAGATTGGATATTGGGAATCCTGAATAACTAAGAATAAGTGCATAATCCTTTTACCCCCAATGAAAAGAGGTAATAAACATTTTGCCATAATAGCATGAGTTGAAGTTTCATGATCTATTTTACATACCCATTGATCATCGGGTTGTGTATTTCGGATTAAATTAGTATTCTTTATTTGTTTTTATAAGCTCTCATTAACATAGCTATGCTCATGTTTTAGAGCTAGTTTTGCTTGTTGGGAATTTCTCATACCTGGAATATCAACAGGAATAAATAAACCTTCATCATTGGTTTCTATTTCCACCAGAAATCTAGAGTGTTTACTTATGTTTAAAGGCTTAGAGTCGTTCTTATTTAAAGAGATAGTTCATACATTTCCCTCTATCTGAATATTTTTAATATGCGCCTGATCAATTTGGATCACATTTTCATTTATTTACTTGTTCTCCATTAATGTCTTTACATTTAAGTACTGTCATTTCAGGCATTCGATTATTTTGGAAGTGAATCTCTACTGATTCCTCCTTTTTCTCAATAACGTGACAGTTCCTTTGCATATGAGGTTGTTTAACCTGATCATAATTGATGGGAAATTTAACTTGTGACCATATCACACCATCAATAAAATCAATTACTGGACTAAATCTTCTAAGTAAATCAGTCCCAATTATAATTTTGTAACTAGGAATATCCACTATAATAAATGGATGTTTCATTTGTTTGTTTCCTATTCTGATATCTAACCACACATGGCCTACAGTATTAACTTTAATACCATCAAAATTTCTAACAGTTCCCACGAATGGTTTCAAAATAGTTTTCTTTTTGGTTTTACTCTCAATTTCCTCATATGTCTCTTTGGAAATTACAGTGACTTGGGAACCTGTATCAATTAATGCTTTATGATTTAAGGTTTCAACATTCTGTATACCAATAGAAACATAATATCGGTTCTGTATTTCCTCCATTTCACATAAGAAATGTGTATGTCTTAACACCTCTAACTTCTTCCATTGTTTATTTTTATTTGAGAAGTCAGATTGTGCAGTATGATCTATCCAATTTATAACTATTTCTGTAGGATTATCAGCAATTTCCTGATTAACATTTGTTTCACTTTCAATAAACTGAACAGGTAATAAATCATCTGTCATGACATTGCAATGCTCTTCTATTTCAACTATTAATCTTTTACCGGTAGACTCTGGTTCAATCTGTGTTACCTCTTGTGAGCTTAAAGGTTCAACATCCCTTCCTTGCTGAATAGGAATTTCTGAAAGTAAAAGATACTTAGGGAAAGGGAATACATTATTAACATTCTTTTTGGAATATACTTTTATATTTTTATTTGAATCAAGAGTTTCACAAATATCACTTCTGTTTGTGTTATTGATCACTAATCTATTTTCACAATTAGTATTTAGTCATTGGCTTTGGCTTTGAGAATTTTGACCGTTTTGGGTTGGATCATTTCTCACTGACTGAGTAGTAAATCCTGCCATAAATGCAGCCATCTGTTGTGTCAAAAGTTTAACCTGCTCTTCTAAATTAGATGATGGTTTAGAATCTTGGTTTTGGCTATATCTTTTAACCCTTTGATTCTCTGAATAATTTGAAGTGTTAGGCATTGGAGGGGTTAATCTCCCTTCTGCACTAGGAGATTTTGTTCTCCAGACATAATTTTTAATAGGATTGTTTCCCCTGTAATTTGGACTAACATAAAAAGAATCATTATTTGCATTTTGAGATTTTTCACTTGCAATTTTTACTGGCCTAAATGATAACTGTGCCTGACTTGATTTGTTCGAATTTTTAACCACATCTGCGTAAGATTTTGTACCTGTCTCATACTGTAAATTAGGTTTAACAGAAATTTCTGCCACAGTTTGATTATTAAATTTTTCCCTTTGCTTATAATTATTCCCATCATCAAGCTGAATCTCATATATTTTAGTACATTCATTTACCAACCAACTTAAAGGCTTGGCGTCATCAAAATCACGCGCCATATTTCTCTGAATGTACAAAGGTAGTGCATGGAAGTAAATTCTCTTAAATTCAGGAGATTCTGGGTCTGTCTTTTTCGCAGTCTGTCTATAAGCGTGTTTTAAGGTGATTAAAAATTCTTTTGGACTTTCGTCAGGCTTACATTTGAGATTATGAACTGCTTTCATAGCAGCCTGTGGGTTTCTATACTCAGAAAAGTATTTTCTCACCTCAGATTTATATATCTCCCAATCATTTATATCACTGTTATGGAGAGAGGTGAAAAATGAGGTATAAGAGCTATCAAATGACCAAGGGAGGTATGATATTTTATCATTAGCCCCCCTTATCCCTAGTTCAACCATCACCCTTTCTAGTGAATCAAGGTGGTCTTCTATGGACAATTTTGAATTTTTGGTGTAAGGTTTAATTAATTTTCTTATAGCCTGGGCTTTCTCATGGAAAGAGAGTCTTTTATTTGATCGTATATCTTCATCACTATCAGTCTCATTTTTAGAGCTATGTAAGATTTTTATAGGTGATCGTTTATGTTTATTCCTTGAAGGTACTATTTCTAATTCTTCCTCAGAATCACTAAAATCCTTCATCACAATTTTGCTTGAGGCGTAATCTTGAGCCCTATTTAAATCCATTTTTAGATTTTCAACATCTTGTTGGTATTGTTTAATCTCATTCTTAGCTACAGTCAGTAATTTTTGGATCTTTTTATTCTCTACAAGTATCTCAGCCTCATGAATGTTCTTGTCAGTTAATTCTTGAGTTAAAATTTCAATCTTTTGTTGCAATTTCTTCTGTTCTATTTTTAAATTCTGACAAGCCTGAACATACTTTTGCGCTAGTTTATCAGCATATTCAGCTTTCTCATTTAAGTATTCACCTTTCTCAAACAATTCCTCAAATTGAACTAATTTTTGACTTTCCTCACCGGTATCTCTTGCACGCTCAGCTACCAATTTATTTATTTCTGCCTGTAATTCATTGCATTTCTCTGAATATTTACCATTTAAATTTTGGGCTGCGTTAAATGTCTCTGTCGTTTCAACAACTGTTTTCCTTAATTCTTGAATTTTGATAAACTGCTGCTCTGCTAGCTGCGTTTTTTTCTCCATGTAAATCTCTCAGAGTTTGACAAGTAATAGCAATGTCTTGGATCTGATTATTTAAATCTTTTATGGTAATTTCTTTTTGGGAATTTTGATATTTCCAGCTTCTGGCTAATTCCATCCAAACAGTAGATAACCTAGCTAGATGCTTCTTTCTTTCTGATTTAATTTGAATTGCATTTATAGTGCTCATCATGGTTGTTAACAAAGTTTTATCTTTGAACCAATCATCAATTGTATCACCATCAATTTCAGGATGTATTTTAACCAAATATTCTGACAACTGTTCCCTGTATTCACAAACAGGATATACATTTGAAACTAAAGTTTTAATTAACAACTCCATTCCCTGTTTACCATGACCAATTATGTCATCTAAAGATAATGCTCCTACTGTTTCAGAACCAAAGACACCTTCAGCCATTTTATTTTCTTTTTAACAAATGTTATTCAATAAAAAGTTTTAAATCAATTAAATAATTGACCACGTGTCTATAAAGATATATATCTCGCTGGGGCCTCCAAATATGTCAGGGTTAATACGACATATTATTTTCTATATAATATAGAATACTGAATATTGAGTTCAGAATCAATTTATAGACACATATTCCTTTTTATAAAATAACATTTATTGAAAATACCAAAATCAACTAGTCTAATGAAAAATGTAATATATCAAATCAAAATGCAAATATAACACAGTAATATATCAAAATCAAATGCAAATATAACACAGTAATATATCAAAATCAAATGCAGATAAAACACAGTATAACCAGTCAGATAAATAAAAGAAAATCAATACATCATATTGTAATACTTATTATTTATGATATTTTCTATGCAGTCCTAAAATTTCAATATAAAAGTGTACTTCATTCACATGAACAATAAAACCTGGGATAGCGACCCATAGAACAAAATTAGATAAATCAATTAATAAAATTCATTCTTAATAACGTTTTAGCATGTACTAACAATGTCTAATGATATTAAAATATATGCAGCTATACAGGAATATATTGAATATCACACAATAAGTAAAGTATTTTATAATATAATTGATCAGTTAGCTAAGTAAATTAATTTGTCTGTATTGGTCAAAAAGAAAAATGAGATATCTAATTTTGTATCAAAATTTATATCCGGAGTATAAATTTCAATGACAAAAGGAAATCTAAATAACTTTTTGATAAGAAATAAACCAAACAGAGAAATTATGGTAATGATTTTCAATTATATCATAAAATAAAATATCTCAATTTATACATTACCAATTATGACACAATTCCACTGGTTAATTCCATAGTTGTTTTTACTTCTCCATAGATAAAACTTTTATCTTCTTTTCTCTCCTTCTCTCTCTCCTGTTGGTCTTTTTTTTAGATCCTGTTTCTATCCATAATTATACCTCTTGCTTATTTGCCTATCAGAATCCCAAATCAGTTAAAGTATCTATTAACCAATAAAATCTTTTCATGATGTCATCACTTATTTAAATTTTATAAAGAATATATTTCTCTATAGAGACATTTATTCCTTTAACCATAAGATGGCGCTCTCGGACCTATGAATTTTCATCCCTTTTAATTAACTAATGACCCTTTGACCCACAACCTATAAACAAGATGAAGTCATAAGAATGTAATCTAACTAGATATCCCTAGACAGATTTACTATTCTGTTTACTAGACTTGATGTCTATGAAACGAATATTTCACATGTGAATATTTAAGGAGTGATTTTATTACCTAGATTTTAGGAGTTCAGTCAGATATTTATCTCTTATAGAACAATGGATTATTCAAATCATGGATAGTTCACTGGTGGGCAGCTGTGAAAACATATCTTTCACATAGATATTTTCAAGTAATAGAATTGCATGCATAGGTATATATATATATATATATAAATATAACAGCATATAAAATATTAATACAATGGATATAAAAATAGTGGTTAATAATTGGAATATCATATTATACTATAATATTCATATAAGATAGAACTTTATTCATACAGAAGTTCTGACAAACCACACTTTAAGGCCCTTAACCTGGGACAAGGTGGCTTGGCTATCAGAATTGCCTCAGAGCCTTAAAAACTCGGCAAACCCCCTAATCAGACACTCACTATCATACTGGAAATGGATCCACCCAAATGACCCCACCTCAGGCCCTGAAACACATGAGCACAACATCACAACACTGGTGGAGGTCAAGGAAACTAGATAGACTGGTAGACTGGTTAGTAAAGGGCCAGATGCTCACCTATGAGGAACTGAGGGACAAGCATGAGCTACCGCTGTCAGAACATTACAATTACTGTAGGCTGAGGCATTTCACACACTCCCTGACCCAGAAACAGGGGACACCGGTCTTAAATTGGTTCTCCAAAATTTGTAAAGATAAACCTCTATCAAGGGGGATCATTGGGTCGCTTTACAAATATAAAACATTTGTTACTGGTTGAAGCGACACTGGGGGGAGGACCGGAGTGGGGGAGCCCTAGAGACCCTTCAGAAGCAACCGGCGGCAAAATCATCCCAGGAAAGGAGAGGTCGCTTACTGAAGCCTACCCTAGGGTAACCCAAGGGTGATTGCCCAGGTTAGATATTGTAAATAATAAGCTAATACTGCTGGAGGGATGATAGCTAATAGGACTTTGGTGTTTCCTGCAGATATACTCTTTACTATTGTCTGTTTTACCATGTTTTAGGTATCTCTTAAATTTCAATCACAGTAAAAAAGAAGAAAAATTATTAACCTAAAAAGTAAAAATAAGGACTAGCCAGCTAACTTTCACAAAATGTCTTTATTGTAAATATGTATTTTTGCACAACTGTTATGCAAGTCTGTTCAAAAATGCTTTATTTTTTATTAAATGCTGTACGCCTTCTGACAATAAAATAATTTAAATGCAAAAATTAGGTATTGTTGCAGCGACCAGAAAAATTGATGTTAGTTTGCCAGGCAAAAAGTGCCCTAAAACATTGCGCCTTGAACCCTAGTTGGTGGCGGATAAGTCACGCAAGTCATCCGGCATTCAGGGATAAAATACAGCAGCGTGTGGACCATTATTAGCTCAAGGCAGCTCATTTATCAGGCCTTTTTTAATCGAATGTATCGCCCACTGTTAGCCCCTTCGGGATCCATCACTCATTCATCTTAATAAAGGTGAGGTAATCTAGACTTTTTTGACGACTTCTCTTCTCATTGACAAAACCTCCTGCTGCACTGAAGGTCCTTTCTGACAGGACACTTGAAGCGGGGCAGGACAGAAGTTCTATGGCAAAGTGGGATAGCTCAGGCCAAAGGTCAAGCGTGCACACCCAGTAGGAAAGGGGTTCATCGCTCCTCATAGTGACGATATCTTCAGTTAAGGCGAGGTAGTCTGTTACTCGACGGTCGAGTCGTTCTCTGAGGGTGGTCCCCGAAGGGCTGTGGCGATGCATAGGACTTAAAAAGGTCTGCATGTCCTCCATCAACAAAACGTCTGTAAAGCGTCCTCTCCTTGCTGGCGTGGTCGTGGGAGGAGGAGGATTATGTTCACCTCCACTGTTCGATTGACCTTGTGCTGTGACATCACCCTGAAACGCTGTGTAAAGCATACTTTTTAATTTATTTTGGAAGTGCTGCATCCTTTCCGACTTGTGGTAATTCGGTAACATTTCAGGCACTTTCTGCTTATACCTGGGGTTTAGTAGCGTGGACACCCAGTACAGGTCGTTCTCCTTCATCCTTTTTATATGAGGGTCCCTCAACAGGCACGACAGCATGAAAGACCCCATTTGCACAAGGTTGGATACTGAGCTAGTCATGTCCCGTTCCTCGTCCTCAGTGATCTCACTGAAGGTATGTTCTTCCCCCCAGCTACGTACAACACCAATGGTACCAGATAGGTGACAACAAGCACCCTGGGATGCCTGTTGTGGTTGGTCTTCCTCCTCCTCCTCAAAGCCACATTCCTCCTCTGACTCCTCTTCCTCACAATCCTCTTCCAGCGTTGCCGCAGGTCATGCAAGAGATTCTGATAAGGCTGTTTCTGGTGGTGATGGTGACCACAACTCTTCCTCTTCCTCTTCACGCTCATCTACGGCCTGATCCAGCACTCTTCGCAGGGCACGCTCCAGGAAGAAAACAAATGGTATGATGTCGCTGATGGTGCCCTGGGTGCGACTGACCAGGTTTGTCACCTCCTCAAAAGGACGCATAAGCCTACAGGCATTGCGCATGAGCGTCCAGTAACGTGGCAAAAAAATCCCCAGCTCCGCAGAGGCTGTCCTAGCACCCCGGTCATACAAATACTTGTTAACAGCCTTTTCTTGTTGGAGCAGGCGGTCGAACATTAGGAGTGTTGAATTCCAACGTGTCGGGCTGTCGAAAATCAAGCGCCTCACTGGCATGTTGTTTCGCCGATGGATATCTGTAAAGTGCGCCATGGCAGTGTAGGAACGCCTGAAATGGCCACACACCTTCCTGGCCTGCTTCAGGACGTCCTGTAAGCCTGGGTGCTTATGCACAAAGCGTTGTACAATCAGATTACACACATGTGCCATGCACGGCACATGTGTCAACTTGCCCAAATTCAATGCCGCCAACAAATTTCTTCCGTTGTCACAAACCACTTTGCCAATCTCCAGTTGGTGCAGAGTCAGCCACTGATCCACCTGTGCGTTCAGGGCGGACAGGAGTGCTGGTCCGGTGTGTCTCTCTGCTTTCAGGGAAGTCAACCCCAAGACGGCGTGACACTGCCGTATCCGGGATGTGGAATGGTACCTGTGGAGCTGGGGGGGTGCCGTTGATGTGGAGCAAGACATAGCAGCAGCAGAAGAGGACTCATCCGAGGAGGTTATGGAAGAGGATGGAGTAGGAGGAGTAGAAGAGGTGGCAGCAGGCCTGCCTGCAAGTCGTGGCGGTGTCACCAACTCCTCTGCAGAGCCACGTATTCCATGCTTGGCAGCCGTCACCAGGTTCACCCAATGCGCAGTGTAGGTGATATACCTGCCCTGACCATGCTTTGCAGACCAGGTATCAGTGGTCAGATGGACCCTTGCCCCAACACTGTGTGCCAGAGATGCCATTACTTCCTTTTGCACAATCGAGTACAGGTTGGGGATTGCCTTTTGTGCAAAGAAATTTCGGCCGGGTACCTTCCACTGCGGTGTCCCAATAGCTACAAATTTTTTGAACGCCTCAGACTCCACCAGCTTGTATGGTAAAAGCTGGCGGGCTAAGAGTTCAGACAAGCCAGCTGTCAGTTGCCAGGCAAGGGGGTGACTTTGTGACATTGGCTTCTTACGCTCAAACATGTCCTTGACAGACATCTGACTGTGGGCAGATGAGCAGGGACTGCTCAGGGCGAGACATGGAGTGGCGGATGGTTGAGAGGGGGCAAGCAGGGCAGCAGTGGTTGACGTGGCTGAAGATGCTGGACCAGGAGGAGGATGGCGGCTTTGACTTTGTATGCTGCTTGTACTCATGTGTTGATCCCATAGGCATTTGTGATGTGACATCATGTGCCTTCGCAAAGAAGTTGTACCTAGGTGGGTGTTGGACTTCCCACGACTTTATTTTCGCACAGGTTGCAAATGGCATCGCTGTTGTCACAGGCAGACACACAAACAAATTGCCACACTGCTGAGCTCTGCAATGACGGCATTCTGGTGGTGGCAACAGCATGCGTTGACTGGCGTGCTGTCTGGCTGACCCCGGGTGCCGATGCATGCTGTCTGACTGTGCCACTAGCTACTTGCGACAACCTCCCCCTGCTTCCAACTCGTCTCCTCCTCCTCTCTGTCTCCCCATCTGAACTTTCCTCCTGTTCTTCTCTTATAGCGGGCACCCATGTGACATCCACGGACGCATCGTCATCATCAACCGCTTCACTTGTATCTGACAACTCAACAAAGGAAGCAGCACCGGGTACAACATCATCATCATCAGACCGTACGTCCATGTGTGTAATGCTGCCTGACTGGGACATATCCCTGTTATCTACATCCTCTGGCACTAATGTTTGCGCATCACTCGTTTCTTCCAACGAATGTGTAAATATCTCTGCTGACGGATCAAGTGAAGCGGCTGTGGTGCTAGTGTTGGTGGTGGCGGCAGGTGGGCGAATAGTAACTGGAGAGGTGCCCGAAGCTAAGCTGGAGAAGGATGGTGCGTCTAGGTTCCGAGCGTAAGCTGTAGAAGATTGGGTGTCCTCTGTTAGCCAGTCAACCATGTCCTCAGAACTTTTCAAGTTCAGGTTACGTGGCCTCTGAAAACTGGGCATTATTTTAGGGCCAAATGGAATCACAGCACCACGACCACGACGGCCCCTGCGGGGTGGCCTGCCTCTGCCTGTCATTTTTTTTCGATTAGTGGTACTATGCGTGCAAGCTACTGTGACACCAGATATGAGTGGCACTGTGCACTGGCAAAAGTTGGCACAGTAGACGCAATAGGCCTCACACATACGCCTGTAGGCAGGCAACTGATATTCAATCGATTACAGTCAAAAAAGTGTTGTTTTATTTCACTGAGCACAATAAAAGCTGTGAGCCTGACACAGGCAGGCAACTGAAATTAGATTAAAGGAAAAAAGGGTTGTTTTTTTTCAATGTATGGTACACCAACTATGACTGGTGAAACAGAGCAGAATATTAGCTGTGAGCCTGACACAGGCAGGCAACTGAAATTAGATTACAGGAAAAAAATGGTTGTTTTTAATGTATGGTACACCACCAGGTATGAGTAGTGAAAATAAGCACAATATAAGCTGTTAGGTGTTAGCCTGTCACACACACACACTGGCAGGCAGGCATATGCAATTAGATTACACAGAAAATAATAATAAAATAAAATAAATGATTTTCTAGCCCTAAAAAGGCTTTTGGGGTTGCTGTCCTTGCAGCAGATATCAGATGAGTCCTTCAGGTCTGTAGTGGAAGCTAAATACACAGCCTGGCTATCTATTTCCCTATTAAATCTCCAGCAGCTACACTATCTGTCCTCTCACAACGAATGCAGCTTCAGAATGATTCTAAAATGGATGCTGTCCTTCAGATGGAAGGCTCTGGAAGGGAGTGTATGCTGCTGATTGGCTGGAATGTGTCTGCTGACTGTGAGGTGCAGGGTCAAAGTTTCCTCAATGATAAATAATAGGGGGCGGACCGAAAAGCGCATGTGTCCACCGTCCGCTGCGAGCGCGAAAGAGCCAAAATCGCCGCGAACAGTCCGAGGGCGAACTGTCCGGGACATCTCTACCCTTAACCACTTAAGCGGTAATCCCGAGCGTGTCTCTCGGTTAATTTACTGTTCCTAAATCGGTAACCCCGAGCCACGCTCGGGGTTACTACAGGGGGCCCAGTGCTGCCAAAATTGCCTGGGCCCCCTCAGCACACCATTCCTCCTCTTCCATTCTCCTCCTCCTTCCCCCGTTATCATCCTCCTGCCCCTGATCATCTTCCTCCTCCTCCTTCCCGATCATCCTCCTCCTTCCCCCTAACCTTCTCCTCACTTTCCCCTCCCTAGTCCCTATTCCCCTCTCTCCTTACTTGTTATTGTAATCAGATGAGCTGCCTGCTCATCTCTCCCCCCGCAGCATGTCTTCTGGCAGTGAATTGACCGGAATATGCTAATGATGTGACACGCTTGTGAAGTCACGTCATTTGCATATACCAGTCACTTCACTGTCGGAAGACATGCTGCGGGGGGAAAGATGAGCAGAGAGCTCATCTGATTACAATAGCAAGTAAGGAGAGAGGTATTTAGGGACTGGAGAGGGGGAAGTGAGGAGGAGGTTAGGGAGAAGGAGGAGGATGATCAGGGGGGAGGAGGAGGATGATCAGGGGGGAGGAGGAGGAAGAGGAGGATGAGAAGAGGTCCAAGGGGGGATGATAAGCGGGAGAGGGGTGCAAGGGAGGATGATAAGGGGGGGGGAGGGAAGATGATAAAGGAGGGAGGAGGAGGTTGATAATGAGGGAGGAGGATAAGGAGGAGGGGAAGGGGGAAAGGGAGGTGATTGGAGTGGGGGGAAGTGAGGAGGAGGATAGGGGGAGGAGGGAAGGGGGAAAGGGAGGAGGAGGAAGATAAGGGGGAAAGGGAGGAGGATAAGGGGGAAATGGAGGAGGATAAAGGGGAAAGGGCGGTATGAATATGTCAGTATTTTTTAATGTACCGCTTTAACATTCTAAATACTGACATAATCAACGCTAG
The DNA here is from genome assembly GCA_027410445.1 of Discoglossus pictus. Lineage (NCBI taxonomy): Eukaryota > Metazoa > Chordata > Amphibia > Anura > Alytidae > Discoglossus > Discoglossus pictus. The sequence goes on along the minus strand of CM050168.1, from coordinate 154,179,888 downwards.
GCGGGTTAAACCCCCCAAAACCCCTCAAAATGCCATTAAAAATGGGGGGTCGTGTCTAGCCAAGGGAAGAGAGCAGACGTGTGTAGGAGCTGCTTCTCTAAAGAAACCCACCAAAAAGAGTAAAACTCACCCAAAATTGGCGAAATTATCCCCAATGCAATCTCACAAGCTAAAGGGAAATAAGAGAAGCAGAAAGACACTGAATTGGAGTGGATAGAGCCGGGCAACAGCGACACGAGAGTGAGGCCTACAAAACCCTGCCTCCCGTAGCTGCGGCCCCCTGTATCCCCCTGCACAGGTAGAAGGCTCTGGCAAGGCCGCGGACACAGCAAACTGTGACATAGAAAAGAGAAGACCTGCGGGGAAGGACCTGCGGCGGCGCCGGGTGACAAGGAGGTGAAGGTAAGCGTGAGCCCACGCTACAACTTACCTTATACTAGGCGGGATTGCCATCGGAGCTGGGTTGGCGGCGGAGGACGTCCAGCCTGAGGCCCAGGACGCTCCGGCTGTGACGAGGGCCCGAGCTCGGGTCAGCACACCGCCATCTTCTCCCGAGTGACGGAGGTGCCGCCGGAGGCCCCCCCTTGCAACAAGGGCGCAGTGAGCGCGGAGGAGGCTGCAGGCGAGCGGTTCCCTGGTGGGGCAAGGGAAATAAGGTCCCAGAGAAGAGGCCGGAGGCCACAATAGGAGAGAGGACACGGGCGGGCTCCCCTAAGGAGACTTTTCCGGCCAGTGGAAGGGAGGCCATTTTCCCGCCAGTGGAGGGGCGGCCATTTTCCCACGGAGGGAATAGTAGTTGAAGGGGGTAGAGCTAACATCCTAAGATGGAGGTCGCAGCATAGACAGGCTCCGTGGCCTGACAAGGTAACCCCATCTCGCAGCACACCAGGCACTACCAGAGAGACCCCTGAATGGGTGGGGGTAAAACTCACAACAACAGCCACCCAGTAAACCCCAGGCTTCCTGTATGAACAGAAGCACTGTGAAGAGAAGCAGAGACCCTGACAGCATCTAGCTCCCAATCAGGGGGCCAAAATAACTTAACACTAACCCTAGATAGAGACACATGATCGGTGGAGTCCTACAAGAAGCCCCCAGGGTCACTTCAAAGCGAAGATAAGAATAATAGACCCCTCATCCACACAGCAAACAGCAGTCTATAATACATAACAAGGCAGCCCAGATCGAGGAGATTTAGGAGCCCTAATACAGGAGTGTGCACCCCAGGGGCGGCTGTCCAGAACCCAAACACAGCATATGATGAGAAACGAATCCTGTTGGGGAAAAAGAGAGCCCTCAAAGAGGACAGAGAAGACAACAACTTCCCCAAAAGGGTTAAAACACCACACAAGGAGCTTGCAGCATACAAGGGGTTAATCAGGCAAACGACACAGGTTTACCATACCACCTGACTTCCAACGCTAGATGCCAGGCCAAATCGCTGCCTATATAGCAAACTGTGCTAGTGGAACCCTGCTACCACCTAGTGGACAAAGTGCAAAAATACAACGCCTGAGTAAACAGACCACACAAGCTCAATTCTCAGCTACAGAATAACGCTCCTAAAGGAAACGCAGAAATAGCACAAGCACACTCACTACACCCCAACCTGAATGGGACAATAGAGTGGACTGATCCCACGAATAATAACGTGGCCACAATTTCTGCAAACACAGCTTTCTCTACCGTCTCACAGCCAGAAAAACAAGTTCCTTCATTTGGGGGCCACCCCCGCCGCATCGAAACCTGTGACCTATCTCTACCAACAGGCAGACAACGGGGCCCACTGACTCCCTACTCCCACAGGACCCACCAGGAGAAGACACAAAAAGCCAATCCTCAAACAATAAGGATCAAGAAGACCAAACAACCACGGACTGTTCAACATTCTCCAAGAACATTGAATAAGCTTAAAGAGATGTAACAAAGAAAAAGTGTCACAACATAGGGACGCTAACATTAGCACTGGGACATACTAAATGACCCCTTATCACTGGAAAAAAGCGAAACTAAAGAACTCTCACTGAGATGGCGGGCGTCGCCACTAGGAAAAACAACAAGGGAATTCAATCTTACTGCTTGCCAAAGTCTTCAACCAACACTCCAACCAATAATACTACCATTGCCACAGTCCACGCCACTGCTCACATGGAAATGTTGGCGCCTAGCACCAAAAGCGACATCCAAGACTTAAAAGAATTAATAACCAACTTTAGAGCAGAGATCAAATCCGACATCCAGAGAGTGACTACGGAACTATCTACAGAGATACAAAAGGTGGATGATAGAACCACACAGCTAGACACAACTTTCAGATATCATACAACATAACAGCAGGCTAGAAGAAGAGATCTTGGCCTTGAAAGAAGAACAATCAAGGCAGCAGCTACAGCAAGAAGACCTAGAAAACAGATCCAAAACATTAGACTGAGAAACGTGCCGGAGACAGTCAATGACCTCCATGCTTATCTAAGCGATCTTTGTGACATTTTCCTCCCAAACACCCGCCCGGAAAATATGAGAATGGACAGAGTCCACAGAGCCCTAGGCTTCCGACCGTCACCACAAGAACGCCCAAGAGACATCATAGCCAGATTCCACTACTACTCCACCAAAGAACTATTTATGAAGGCCTCAAGGAAAGGCATTCCTCCCATTGAGGGTCACCAGCCTTTGCTCTTCTCTGATCTATCACCGGTAACCCTTGCCAAAAGGAGACAAATAAAACCTGTACTGGACTGTATCTTAGCGCAAGGATGGAGGTATATGTGGGGGTTCCCATTCCTCCTCAATGTATCCAGGGAGGGAAACATTTTCACTGTCAGAACTCCAGAGGAAGGAATCAACTTGCTGGCAGATTGGAACATCAGAGTCAACGAAGGAGAGAATCTACACGCATCAGAAAGCCCCAGAGAGAGGAGACCTCCCTCACACGAAGGCAGAGACTTAACACAATAAGTTGCCATCTTATATTTACCCTAGTACTCTGATAATCAATGCTAATTAAAAGTTAAAGGAGTAGGATCAATAACACAGTAATCACACCAGTGAGAGAGGGAAACGCCTAAAGTACACCATAAGATAGACAACCCAGGCCATAGAGGCAAAGACACTAGACACTTAAATGGCGTCCCTAAGGGCGCTAACGAACAGTCAGCCACAGACCCCCACAAACAGTAAAGTTTAGGCGGTCCGGTCCAGTGTCAGCTTAGAGACACTGATTGGCCCACCAGTAAAATAATAAGAGGACAGCAACCGCTCTCCTCACAGTAGTATAAGTTACTTCGCTCTATTTAAACAAAGAACAACAGAAATTTAAATTAAAATAGGAATTCTCTTGACCACCAGAGAGACGCACCTACAGACTCTTAAACCTAAGCCTAGTACCTAGATTAACCATAGGGACCTCCTCTAGAAGAGGAGAACTTGTCCACACAGTTACTAGCCCAAGTTTTGCTGACCCTATAGAAGTGTATATTTACAGTTACTTCGTTAACTACTGTTTCTCTCCTTAAGAACAGAGACTCTCACACACGTTTGTCTGCTGAGCGGTTTTCGGGGCGGAAACCAGCGGGAGGCACAGGAACACTGAACCGTACGCTTCCAGGTAGGTGAGTCTACCAAGCGCACTCACCAAAATGTCACATACCTCAGTAAGAACTATGGACATTGTCATAGCGTCACACAATGCTCATGGACTGAACAAACCAGTTAAGAGGGGGGTTGCCCTGAGGAACTATCAAAAATTTAACCTAGACATTGTAATGATTCAAGAAACTCACTTTAGAAAACAAGCAGTACCAAAATATTGGGGGGGGGGGGGGAGTCTTCACACAGGCGTTCCACGCTACCTCGGAAGCAAAACAAAAGGGAGTCACCATTTTGTTCCACAGAAGACTCAACTTCCAACTAAGTAAAATCCAAAGGGACACAGAAGGCAGGTACATAGCAGTTCACGGGACAATACATGAATGGAAGGTCACACTTTTGAACGTTTACGCCCCAAACACAGACCAACGCCATTTTTCCAGAAAATACAAAAACTCACAGATAGTTGGGATGACGGGCTTAAGATAATAGGAGGAGACATGAATGTGGTTTTGGACCTGTAACGGAGTTGGAACACAAATCCAATATCTCCGCTGGTATACGGTAAAATATCCAAGAAGCACTACAGTCTCACCATCCCCAACCTCCCATATTGGACGACACTCAATTGGGAGTCAAAGAAAATACTGTCTTTATTTTGTTGTGCAGAAATATATATACACATCTCTTCCCACAGGCAATACACATCCCCCATAGTTGGCCACACAATACACATAGAGAGAACAATAGGTGTGGTCACACCTCCCTGAGGCTACCTGGCTACTTTGATACAATCAGACATTGATTAGATCATCCTTCCCTTTGTTCCTATGTCTCACAATGAAAACACGTTATACAATAGACTTCCTTATCTTATGAGGAGTCTCTGTAATAGGATTATCTATTAGCCAAGGTCTGCAATAGTCTGGGCTAATATTCTGCAGAGCATAAACCAACATACATACAGTATAACAGTAGGATCATATTTTAACCATAAAACAGGGTAAAACAGTGATGGGTTTCGTTACACACCTCCCCCGTGACCATAAGCCGGCATACACGGTCTGATCCCAACGGATCGGCCTGGGGATGTCCGGACAAAAATATTTGTTGGTCAATTCTCTAGTTTGACAACCCATCAGCATTACTGCAATTCACATTTACTCACATTTCACATATCCCCAGATAGCTGGGATCTGAGAGCACAAAACTAACGAATAGCGCTCAGATCCTATTCACACAGTTCAATTGCCATGTAGCTAAAGTCTTTCCCATAGTCTGTCATTATATGAATGGGATCCATGGCATAGCTATCTGGGGTATCACCGCTGCTACAGGGCAAGTACCGAATGACCCCCCTGTATTTAAAGGGACAGAATGAGTGACATACACTCTGGTATCGCCGAATACTGGTTTTAAAGGGCAATATGTCCCAGGGCCATAGTCGCAGGGCAGGAGGCTGGCAATAAGTCCTCTCCAGGACAAAGTGGCAAAAGGCACTTCGTCACCCATCTCCCCTTTGGGGGGAAGTCTAACCAGGCACCTGGATATTTCGCTGTGGTGATGGGGCAACACGCTGAGAGGACTTGAGGGGCAGAGGCGAGCGGCACTCTGCCCTGATGCCAGCTCTTCTGCTGGTATAACCTGCAGGACATTCTGCTCTGTACAAGGGACAAAGGGAGGGCAGAGGCCGACTGCACTCTGCCCCGCTGTCAGCTCTTCTGCTGGGGTACTTGGGACATATTCTGGCTCAGTAGCCAGGGAAAGGTGGGGGTCAGTAGGGGTTAACATTTCCTCTGTTAACCCTGAGGCCACATTAGGAGTTAGCTGGGGAGAGGAATTTGTACTTACCCCCTCCTCCGGTTGTCCCAGTGAGGGTAGTTGGGGATCTGGACAGGCTGTCCAGCATCCCGGTAGGTCAGGCACAGAGACCATGGTCCCATCTGCGCCGTCTGGGAGATTGGTGTCTCCCCTTGTTAGGGTAAGCTGTCGCTGGGGGGAGAGGGCGACACCTTAAGCTCCCTGGGGTTCACCCTGCCGCTGGGGGGGAAGGACGACACCTTCGGCCCCCTGGGGTACACACTGCCGCTGGGGAGGAAGGACGGCACCTTCTGCTCCCTGGGGTACACACTGCCGCTGGGGGGGACGGACGGCACCTTCTGCTCCCTGGGATACACACTGCCGCTGGGGGGGAAGGATGACACCTTCTGCTCCCTGGGGTACACACTGCCGCTGGGGGGGAAGGATGGCCCCTTCTGCTCCCTGGGGTACACACTGCCGCTGGAGAGGAAGGACAGCACCTTCTGCCCCCTGGGATACACACTGCCGGTGGGGGGTGTTATGGATGACACCTTCGGCCCCCTGGGGTACACACTGCCGCTGGGGAGGAAGGACGACACCTTCAGCTCCCTGGGGTACACACTGCTGCTGGGGAGGAAGGATGGCACCTTTTGCTCCCTGGGATACACACTGCCGCTGTGGGAGAAGGACGTCACCTTCGGCCCCCTGGGGTACACACTGCCGCTGGGGAGGAAGGACGGCCCCTTCTGCTCCCTGGGGTACACACTGCCACTGGGGAGGAAGGACGGCACCTTCTGCTCCCTGGGATACACACTGCCGCTGGGGGGGAAGGACGACACCTTCTGCTCCCTGGGGTACACACTGCCGCTGGGGAGGAAGAACGTCACCTTCTGCTCCCTGGGATACACACTGCCGCTGGTGGAAAGGACGACACCTTCGGCCCCCTGGGGTACACACTGCCGCTGGGGAGGAAGGACAGCACCTTCTGCTCCCTGGGATACACACTGCCACTGGGGGGGGGGGGGGGGGACGACACCTTCGGCCCCCTGGGGTACACACTGCCGCTGGGGAGGAAGGAAGACACCTTCAGCTCCCTGGGGTACACACTGCCGCTGGGGAGGAAGGACGGCACCTTCTGCTCCCTGGGATACACAATGCCGCTGGGGGGGGGAAGGACGTCACCTTCGGCCCCCTGGGTACACACTGCCGCTGGGGAAGAAGGACGGCCCCTTCTGCTCCCTGGGGTACACACTGCCGCTGGGGAGGAAGGACTGCACCTTCTGCTCCCTGGGATACACACTGCCGCTGGGGGGGGGGGAAGGACGACACCTTCTGCTCCCTGGGGTACACACTGCCGCTGGGGAGTAAGGACGGCACCTTCTGCTCCCTGGGATACACACTGCCGCTGGGGGGAAAGGACGACACCTTCGGCCCCCTGGGGTACACACTGCCGCTGGGGAGGAAGGACAGCACCTTCTGCTCCCTGGGGTACACACTGTCGCTGGGGAGGAAGGACGGCACCTTCTGCTCCCTGGGGTACACACTGTTGCTGGGGAGGGGAATTAGTTGGAGTATTCCACGTGGAGCGGTTTCTGGGACAGTCTCTCTGCATGTGGCCCTGTTGTTTACACGTGTGGCACCTGATGCACCGTGGAGGGGTTTGGTAGTTCCCACCACCCGGATGCAGTGCTGGGGGGGGGGTTTATGGTGGGAGGTGGGTTAGCAGCTCCCTAGATGGACCGCTCCCGTGCCCGCTGCTTTTCCATTATGTATTCGTGGACATCTGTCATTAACCATTCCAAGGTTCTTATGGGAAGCATACCTGGGAAAAAGGCCAGTCTGCTTTGGAGTTTTCTTCCAAACTCAGTCTGTGCGCTTTCCGTAAGAGGTGCTGTAGCCGCTGCCCGGTCTCCCTCCATGAGTTCCCTTCTGTCTCCATCCCTGTAGCCCGCGGCCGCCTCCTCCTCCTCATCATGGAACGCTGTCCAAAAACTAGCCGGTTCCATCCTGCTGTAGCCAGGGGCGCTGTACGGATACTAGCGTTGCCCTCAATTTGTAACTCCACAGAATGGTGTCTCCTGTAGCTGTCCTTCTGACCGTGGGAACAATTCCGCCACTTGCCACTGTAAGAAATTAAGGTGTAATTCCTAGAGATTCTATTCTTTTGAGAATGATTGACAAATAAAACACACAAATAAGATTTATGAATTAACATATATATATTTAAATGCACAAAAAACAAATAATCATACAAGAACGAGTGGGAAAAAACAAACCCCAAACAAAGTCAAAACATATTCAAGATTAAATTGTCACAAAATGTAGAGGTATATGAAAAATAGATATAAACAAAGGAAAAATAAGGTTAAACCATGTACAGAAAAATATAACTCATATAGATATATGTGGCACAAAATGGCTGACTCCTACAACTATTTAAGAAAGAAAAACCCCTAATGTGTCATCACTTCAGGAGAAAAGAAAATGTATATCACAAAAATATACAGTGAGATAAAAAAACCATAATGATATTTATGTCAACAACACATAATCTCAGTATACAGTTTAATCTATACCAACATATCATTAATATATCAACAGTATGCAGATAAAAAGGAACCCTTAGTCTTTACACCAATATATATATCACTATATCACCAGTATGCAGATAAAAAGAAACCTTAATCTTTACACCAATATATATATCACTATATCAACAGTATGCAGATAAAAAGGAACCCTTAGTCTTTACACCAATATATATATCACTATATCACCAGTATGCAGATAAAAAGAAACCTTAATCTTTACACTAATATGTATATCACTATATCAACAGTATGCAGATAAAAAGAAACCTTAATCTTTACACCAATATATATATATATATCACTATATCACCAGTATGCAGAGAGGGGCAAAACAAAATATGAATTAATATATATATATATATCACCAGTATACAGACATAACATTAACAAGCCTTTCAGCAGTGACAAAAGGGTGAGAAGAAAATAATAGTTATTTGAATAATCAACCAGAACAACATAGATTACCCTGTTGGACTCAATAGTTTAAGGAATCGATATAGTCACCACATCAAAGTCTACAGCTCACTCTGGCCTTCCTCAGGGAGTTCCTTCCTTGGAGGTTCTCTCTAGAACTCTCCCCAGAACTAACTTCCATGGACAGTGCATGGGTTTTTATAATACATTTTGCTGTCTCTGTTCTCTGTAAAAGGTCATATATGGTGCTAAGTTAAATTAACTAGCTAGTTCTTAATTTTATATCCCTACAGCCATCTAGGGACTTCAGCTGTCTAACTTACAAAAGTTTCTCACACCTACCAAGGCTCTGTTTTTAGTGTAAATACAGGCCATTTGTCATGTTATTGGGTCTTGGGTTATTTTGATCTCAGTATGCTTGCAGCTGTTACCTTTTATAACAGTATCTGATTTATACAAGAGTCTATCTATTCAATCATCTCTAATTTATATACACATATATACATATACATACACATATATATATATATATATATATATATATATATATATATATAAATATACACATACATGCATACACACATATACATACATATACACATTTACATCCAGAAGAAGGAAAAATAAAAAGACCTAATTCATTGTGGGCCTATTTCACATTTTGTGCCATTATACATAACCCATTTCTTATACCACCAAATGTAACGGAGTTGGAACACGAATCCAATATCTCCGCTGGTATACGGTAAAATATCCAAGAAGCACTACAGTCTCACCATCCCCAACCTCCCATATTGGACGACACTCAATTGGGAGTCAAAGAAAATACTGTCTTTATTTTGTTGAGCAGAAATATATATACACATCTCTTCCCACAGGCAATACACATCCCCCATAGTTGGCCACACAATACACATAGAGAGAACAATAGGTGTGGTCACACCTCCCTGAGGCTACCTGGCTACTTTGATACAATTAGACATTGATTAGATCATCCTTCCCTTTGTTCCTATGTCTCACAATGAAAACACGTTATACAATAGACTTCCTTATGTTATGAGGAGTCTCTGTAATAGGATTATCTATTAGCCAAGGTCTGCAATAGTCTGGGCTAATATTCTGCAGAGCATAAACCAACATACATACAGTATAACAGTAGGATCATATTTTAACCATAACCATAAAACAGGGTAAAACAGTGATGGGTTCCGTTACAGGACCCATCCAAAGACAAGTCAAACGACCCAGACTCACACAAAACCCCCTCGGCGACCAAAGCACTCAAAAAACTACTAAATTCAAATTGTATGATCGACACCTGGAGAAATATGAACCCCACAGAAAGAGAATACACATTTTTTTCAGGTAGACATAGGTCACTTTCCAGAATTGACTAAATCCTGATTCAACAAAACATTGCAGGGAACCTAACCGAGGCCTCAATATGTCCCATAGCATGGTCAGACCACGATCTGGTTAAAATTTCCATGAGAGACCTTCTACCGATGGGAAATAGTCCGATATGGACGTTAAACCCCAGGCTTACTAAACGACCCAACCACACGCGAAAAAATTAGAGCAGCAATTACAGAATATCTTGATCTTAACAAAGTAGGCAAAATAAACATAAATGGAATTTTGGCAGCCCACAAAGCAGTAATCAGGGGAGTCTGCATACAAATTAGTTTGTTCAAGAAAAAAAAGGACCAGGCACAAATTTCAGTCCTAAATCAGAAAATATCAGAGGCCCAAAAACTATACGGTAAAGACAAATCACGACACACTTACGAGAAGGTACTAGGATACAAACAAGAACTCAACTCTATACTGAGAGGAAAAATGGTCACTATACTACAACGAACCGACGCTAAATTTTTTAGAAACGCAAACAAGCCTGACAGAATGTTGGCCAATAGACTAAAAGAAAAGAAAGCGAACTCATTCATTGCCAAACTAATCACCAAAAATAAGGAAATAGTCTTTAAACCAGATCAGATAGTAAACGAATTCAGGCAATTCTATGCCGACCTTTACACCAAATCAGGCAACTCGGGTACCCCAACTCACAAAATAGACATCGAAAAAACACTAAGTAGCATAAATATACCACACCTAGACCCCGCTAAAGCCAGTTCACTCCTAGAGCCCATACCTGTCAAAGAAATACAGGAGGCGATCAAGACAACAAAAGCACACAGGGCCCCGGGCCCAGACGGGTACTCGAACCTCTACTACAAATATATGAGCGACCTACTCAGCCCTACCTTACACAAAGTATTTAACGGCTTCTTAAAAGGGGGGGAAAATGAAACCGGAATTCTTAGAAGCCAAAATCATAGTAATCCCTAAACCCGGAAAAGACCCAACCCAATGTGCTAGCTATAGACCAATTTCCCTGATCAATACCGATTTAAAAATATACACTAAAATTTTGGCGGCCAGACTAGCGGAATTGATTCCTGAGATAATACATCCGGATCAACTAGGCTTCATTAAGGGTAGGGAAGCGCCAGATAACACCAGAAAGATCATTGACCTCATTGACATAACTAGCAGAGGAGAAAGCCACGCGATGGTGTTAGCACTTGATGCAGAGAAGGCTTTCGATAGATTAGACTGGACATTTATGAACTCAACATTGATTAAATTCGGGTTTCCAGAAGGCTTTCTCAAAAGTGTTGCATCACTATATTCAGAACCAACTGCTCAGGTAACTTACCAGGGATACAATTCTCAAAAACTCAAAATCACGAGAGGTACACGACAGGGGTGCCCACTGTCCCCACTGCTGTTCGCCCTTAGTATAGAGCCCCTTGCAATAGCTATTCGCCAAAACACAGACATATCGGGAATACCGGTCGGCCTGACAGACCACAAAATAAGTCTCTTTGCAGACGACATTCTACTAACAATCTCAAACCCCCTAGTCAGTCTTCCTAACCTATTCAAACTCTTGTCTGAATTTAGCCCACTGTCAGGGTTCAAAGTAAATACGAGCAAAAACATATCCCTTAACCTATCCCTCTCACCCACCATGGAAAAGCAACTAACCAACAATTTCCCGATAAAATGGTCCCCAAAATCTATTAACTATCTGGGCATACAAATTACTAAAATCGACTAAGGCCCTATATGAAGCGAACTACCCAACTCTCATTAAACGAATAACAAGAGACCTGCACAGGTGGTCAGAGCTAAAGATCTCATGGCTAGGAAAACTACATGCCATTAAAATGAACATACTCCCCAAACTACTTTACCTATATCAATTTTGGCAAAAGAATTGAAAGCAATACAAAAAATGTTGACGAGCTTTCTGTGGAACAACAAAAAACCTAGAATAAACAGAGAAACAATTATCGCAACTAAGAAGAGTGGTGGCCTCGCATTCCCAGATATCCCCCGTTACTTCAAAGCAGCTAGGCTAGCTCAATTAGCAAAATGGTTCGTCAGAGACTCTCCCCCAGTATGGGTCCAGATAGAGAAACACACACTGAGGAACCACGACTTAATAATGCATCAACTACCGTGGCTCTCCATTCAGCAGGGCTTCAAGCTACCCCAATCATTACCAACTAGTGTGAGGCACACAATAACATTATGGAAAGACATAAATAGGAAGACCATGCTTCTAAACCCAGATTCCGGGCTTACTCCCTTGTGGCCCCTAACGGCCAGCCCCAAAATAAACACTAATGACCAATATAGATGGTGGACCGAAAATTACTGCACAATTGCGGCAGATTTACCTGTAAATTTAACCAAAAATGGTCCACTACTGCATTCCTAGACAAAAAACGTATACCTCCAGGGGAATGGCTTAACTTACTCACTATAAATCAAAGACTAACTCAAACTATTAGAAACAGCAGCAGATTTACCTGTAAATGTAACCAAAAATGGTCCACTACTGCATTCCTAGACAAAAAACGTATACCTCCAGGGGAATGGCTTAACTTACTCACTATAAATCAAAGACTAACTCAAACTATTAGAAACAAAGGTGGACAAAACCAATCCATATTCGAAAGGTGTTGTATTAATTACCCAGGGGGGAAAGGCAATATTTCCACAATATATAACCACTTATGCGAGTTAGCCACTCCTCCCAAACTCCACTACGAGAGGGCGTAGGAAGCAGACCTTAACATACGCTTAGATAAGGACCAATGGAACAACATTTTGAAACAAGCAAAAAACTCCTCACTTAATATAATTTTGAAAGAAAGTTCATATAAAGTGATCATGAGATGGTACCTAACCCCAGTTAGAATGCACCTAGGTAACCCGGGGATTAGTGATATATGTGAAAGAGGATGCAATCAGAAAGGGACTCTAATTCATACATTTTGGGAATGCCCGATGATTAAACACACTTGGGTAGATATTTATAAAACATTAGAGAAACTATGGGGTCAGAGGTTTCCCATGAGACCAGAGGAAGCCATCCTGGGTCTACCGATAGAGGGGTTGCCCAACTTGGAACAATTCCTAACCAACCAAATCTTCCTAGCAGTCAGAACAATAATAGCCGCCCACTACCGGTCAGGGTCAGGTCTGAACGACGACAAGAAACACAGTTTACAAAGATCATCCCAGTGGTACGGGACTTCACTACTCATAGTTTCCCCCTTAGCCCCAATCCAGTTAAAAATAACTTTCAGCAGACATAAAACTAGAAAACGGAAAAAGAGGAGGAGTTCTGGACAGAAAGACGTTCTATAAGAAGATAGATGTGATGTATGTGCTCATTGTTATTTTCTACTTACCACGTCTAATGTGTTGTTTTTGTTCGACGAGTGTTGTCTGACTGTCCAATAAAAATCATTTAACAAAAAAAAAATAAAAAATAAAGGTACATTTTCCCTCCTGAAAAAAAAAAAAAAATGCCATTAAAAATGCAGTATCACCACATCCATTTAGGCCCAGAAAAAACAATTAGAAAAAAAGTTAGTATTTTTTTTTTTGCAGTCTTGAACTGCCGAATAGTGATGGATAGTTCCGGTTATGTCGGTTTAGGAAATAGAGCATTCCAAAATAATATTGTGGACCTTGTGCTTTGCAACCAGTAGCTCCACCACTGTGTACAGAACATTCCTCTCTCTAACACTCATTATCTGGGATCAAAGATCTATAGGTATGGGGTATTGCATGTTAAACAAGTAGGAACAAATTCATTAATTATGACGACTAACAAGCACGATGAATGAAAACGTAATTAAAGTATAAAACCAAATTAGATCAAATAACGTAATCTATGTATTACAATGTAACTGCCTAAAACAGTATGTGGGGCGTTTACCTAGACCCCTGCATATCAGAATAGCAGAACATATATGGAACATAAGAAAAGGTCATTTGAATCACTCTGTATCAAAACACTTTAAAGATAAGCATAACAAAGATCATAGAGATTTAGCATTTATTGGCCTTATACATTTTAAAGCAAATTGGAGAGGAGGAGATATTCCCAAGATACTATCGCAAAAAGGAGAAACCATTTTCTTATTGCACAGGAATCGTCTTAATTTTGACTTGATTTGAAATGCTTTATTAGATGAGTTTATAATATTAAAAGTTATTTAAAGTTTATTTGATAATAAGTGCTTATACGCTGTTTTCATTCACTCAGACCTTCCAAACAGTCCCTGCCAAGGTCTGCCCCAGCAGCTCATGTACACATTATTTCTACTGCTATTAGATGTAGTAGCCAATCAAAATCATGCTTTGAAGTGTTGCTGAGGCAATCTGTGATTGCCTAGTACATCTAGCACTACAGAGAAAAATGTGCATGAGTTACTGGGTGGGCATTTGTTGAGACTTTTTGGAAAGTTTCAGTGAGTAAAAAAAGAGCTTTCAAGCACTTGTTAATAAAATTATATTTAAATATGCAAACAAACACTTTGGTAGTATTCTAATATAAAAAATAGGAAACCTTTCATATACCTTTAAGAAATTATAGGCCTGATTCAATTGCAAGCCCGCAACTCACACGATGTAGGCCGTATGTCTGCGGGTGTACTGCGGGTTCCCGTTTACGAATCCGGAGCTATTCAATTGATCAAGGCCGCAAGTTATTGTCCAAAAGCCAAAACCGTAATCCATGCACTGTAGCAGTTTAGGGCGGGAACATAATGAATTAAGCAAGACCGTAACCTCCCATTTCGAAACAGCCAATAGAAAATCATTATTACAGCAGTAAAACATGGAGGTTACATGTCAATCAATTTGGTTCGGGGGTCCGATATGCGATCAGACTCGCAAACCCTCAAGATGCAAAATAATAAAAATGAATGCTAATACTGTTCTAGTCCATATGGGTGGCCTGATATGTATTAACTAATTGATTCCTGAGATCGATATAACCCTGCAATGAAACATAAAAACATAAAAATCCATTGTATTTCCTGCCGATTTGCTAGCTTGAGACTGTTGTGCAATTAATTCTAATGTCTAATGTCTATCATTGCTTTCCCCTTATTTACAGAGCAGGATTGATTTTTTATTTGCATTTACAGTGCTGTGGACAGGGGTTTAACCCCTTCGCGGTCCTCTCTAGCACTCGTAGGATTTTTTCCTTCATTTGCCATTTACGGGTGTGAAAATATTTGCGGGCTTGGGGTATTGGAGCAGTTGAATAGCGATTGCCGATTTTAGTGATCATAACTCTCACGAAAGTCAAAGATCAAAGTCTTCCAGAGTCTGTAAGTTACGGGTTTAACCATTGCAAAGTTTTCAAGGCGTAACTCGTAATCCGTTTGGAGCCTGCAAAAAGACGCCAATTGAATAGCAAATTAACTTACGACCTCACTTATGGGCTACAGTAACATTCAAAAGAGCCATTGAATCAGGCTCTATGTCTCTGGGAACTTTTATAGCAATAACCACTAGATGGTGACATAACACTGTTTAAATAGTAATCATGGTCAGTATTGGGTGGAATATTCATTAGTGATTTTTAGTGTGTTGATTTTATCATGAGTATGATTTTTTTTAGGATGGGGGAATAGGTATTTATTTGTTTTATTTGTTAATAAAAGACTATGATATATCTAAGATAGAAGTAGAACTTCCAACAGCAGAATCTACAAGGGAACTTATAAAAGAGAGGCTGGACTATATCTGCCGAAGCTGTACTAGCGAAATGCATTGAGAAGGATGGCCCGGGAGTAATGTCATATAACCTTCAACCTGTTTACAGTGTGCCTAATGTGAGGGATCCACAAGAGGAACCTATGAAATACACTTAGTAATGGAGAGACATCTTTTTTAGTTGTTTTTATTATTTCTTAGTAATTTATTAAAGTGGTTTGCACATGTGCTTGTTTCTTTTGTGGCTACTTAAGGTGAAATTACATACAAAGATGAACAGAGTATAAGAAGAGTGAAAATCTTCTTCTGCTCATAGAAAATATTGATGAAGTAAGGATATTACCTGCTACTATTTCTAATTCACTACATACTGCCTTAGTAGAGTGCTTTTTTTGTGGTTTATTGTAGCCCACCCACAACACAAGTGTGATGACCAGGGGGTTCCTAATAGAAAATTATTCACAAAGGGTTCATTTTCCTTGCTTAGCTTTGTAGAAATTTCCAGGGTCAGGACAGCCTGGGGTTATCTTGGTTGAAGTAAACAAGATATTTTACTAAAATTACCACAAGCTATTACACTCAATAATACCTGCTTTACAATGATATCTCAGACATGTTTAAACCACAATTGCAAGAGTTAATGATTCAGGGTAACGCTACCCTTCACATCTGTGTATAAAAGAGCTTGTAAAATTATATTAAATCAGAGAAACTTTAAAAGACATATGTGTAAACTTGTCTTACTGTACCTCTCCTTGATATCAAGGAGTACCTCTTATGTTTTATATTTTTGTCTCACACTGGGTTTTTGAACCTAACAGAACTTGGTCCTTCGAGCCGGAACTCAATATCCCTACTATTCTCTAGGTTTTGGATTCTGAAACGTTTGCGGGACTCTCTACTGAAAGACATCTGACCTGATTCTGGGAATTAGTTTGAACCAAAGAGAGGCCAGAAAACCGCTGGAGAACAGGGGGGTGACAGGTTCTTAGTGCAGTGTGAAGCAGCACTAATCATAGAGGTGCCAATTCTTCCTTGTTTTAAAGTCTGGGACTTCCGTATGGTATAGTCTTACAGACAGTATTGTGTGTAACAGGGAATGGTTGGTAAAGAACGCTGAGGGTCTGGGACAGCGAGGTAAAGAATGTAAGTCTGAAGGAATGAGTGTAAAGTTGGACAAGAAGGTTCAAGATAAGCAGAAGTCAGAAAAGATAACAATCGTTATTTAGGGTGTGTTTGCATTTGTGGTATTTCTGGATGTGAGTGTGGATGGGTGATGCCTGAGCTGTGAATTTTTATGTTTTTTCATTGCAATGGCTTCAATTTGGAGATGGTGTTGCTTCTCTCTTTTATGCTTAAATTATTTTATTTTTCTTCTGAAAATTATTATTAGTAATATATTATCCCCTCGCAATTTGCAGCCTGCAATGAGCCTTCAGCTCAATGCAGCCGACGTTGGAGCCTCCACCTTCCACAAATAGGGCCCCTCGCTTTGCGAGGGTCCGCATTTGTTGCCCGACCTGCGTCCCTCGCTTTGCGAGCTCGCAAAGCGTGACATTGACTCGCAGTTTGACAACTATTATATGTGATAGTTATCTACATTTAGCTAGTAGAAAGCGTGGATTAAATTGCAGTTCTGTTACTGTTAAATTTCTGATTTTCTGGTTTTGCAAGGCATTTTACAGTGAATAGACTATTTTAGCTGTTGGGGAGCTGTCTATGTGCAGGGATATCCATGTATGTTTTCACTGCAGTGTGGTTCTGTATCATTATGTTTCTATGTAAGGATTATTGAAAAAAAGCAGTTTAATTTCATTTAAAGGGACCAGGCAAAAGATATATTAGTCATTTTAATGAAAGCATACAAGTAAGCTTGTGTATTGTTGTATATGTCCTTCTTTAATTTAAAATACAGCTGGTAAAAATGTTTTTTTTTTTAGAAATGTTGTTGTGTTACATTTCCTTAACAGTGCATGTTGTTATTATGTGTTTTATGTTGTTTTGTCTTAATGTGTCTTGTGTTTAGATTTATAAAAATGTGATTGGCAGACAGTTATTAATTGTAATATATTTGCAGCCTTATTAAATTGCAATTCAGCCAATTGAATAGGGCTCTATTTAAGCACATAGCATATTTTCTTTACAGAAGTTTTTAGTTAGTGAAGACCTTGCTTTTGGATAGAAGTTCACTAACTAAAAACTTCTGTAGAAAAAATATGGTATGTGCTTAAATAGAGCCCCATTCAATTGGCCGAATTGCAATTTAATAAGGCTGTTGGTCTCTAAAATTAGCTGGAGGTTTAAGCGGATGCTCAGACCACTTTAAATAGTAGCCGTGAACTTGCAACCAGTAAGAAAACGTTTAAGTCTGTGTTTATTTCATATTTTGCGGTGCTAATTGCTAGATACTGCTACATGGTAAACATGTTTTTATTTTTTTAGTCATGTCTCAGAAATAATTTAAAAATGTTATGATATTTCTTTTTATGATATAGTGCCCCTACCCCGGTCCACAGCTGCCACAGCCACTCCAGAGTGGGGTAGTGAAGAATGTCCATATGAAATTAGTAGGAAGTACTATAACAGGGTACTTATTTAAATTAGGTGAGCCAGGGGAAGGCACTAAGCACAACTGTATAGAAACCATAAAGACCATAATATTATTCAGATCAGACCTAAAAGACACCCTTTGGGAAGGAACAGATATGACAATATTTGTAGAGGGGTCATGTAAGAAGAACCCAGATGGGACTAATGCTACAGGATATGCCATAGTAACAGAACATGAGGTACTAAAAGCTAGAAAAACTACCATCTAATTTCTCAGCACAAGCAGCAGAGTTTATAGCACTAACAGCAGCACCCGGTATATGCTAATGACGCGGCACGCATGTGACGTCACATGTGCGCCGGCGCCGGGTCAAGGAGCGGAGGCCGGAGCACAAGCAGGTAAGTGAGGGGAGAGGGAGGAGGTATTTAGGGGGGTTTAGGTGGAGGAGGGGGGTTGAGGGGGGTTTAGGTTGAGAAGGGGGGAGGGAAAGAGACACTGGGGGGTAGAGAGACACACGGGGCGGTTAGAGACACACGGGGGGTTAGAGACACACGGGGGGGTTAGAGACACACGGGGGGGTTAGAGACACACGGGGGGGTTAGAGACACACGGGGGGGTTAGAGACACACGGGGGGCTTAGAGACACACGGGGGGCTTAGAGACACACGGGGGGCTTAGAGACACACGGGGGGGTTAGAGACACACGGGGGGGTTAGAGACACACGGGGGGGTTAGAGAAACACGGGGGGGTTAGAGAAACACGGGGGGGTTAGAGACACACGGGGGGGTTAGAGAAACACGGGGGGGTTAGAGACACACGGGGGGGGGGGGGTTAGAGACACACGGGGGGGGGGTTAGAGACACACGGGGGGGGGTTAGAGACACACGGGGGGGGGTTAGAGACACACGGGGGGGGGTTAGAGACACACGGGGGGCTTAGAGACACACGGGGGGCTTAGAGACACACGGGGGGGTTAGAGAAACACGGGGGGGTTAGAAACACACGGGGGGGTTAGAGACACACGGGGGGGTTAGAGACACACGGGGGGGGGTTAGAGACACACGGGGGGGTTAGAGACACACGGGGGGGGGGGTTAGAGACACACGGGGGGGGGGGTTAGAGACACACGGGGGGGGGGGTTAGAGACACACGGGGGGGTTAGAGACACACGGGGGGGTTAGAGACACACGGGGGGGTTAGAGACACACGGGGGGGTAGAGACACACGGGGGGGTAGAGAGACACACGGGGGGGTTAGAGAGACACGGGGGGGTTAGAGAGACGGGGGGGGTTAGAGAGACACGGGGGGTAAGAGAGACACAGGGGGGAGAGTGACTCGAGTATAAGCCGAGGGGACCCTTTTTTGCCTTAAAAAAAGGGCTGAAAAACTCGGCTTATACTCGAGTATATACGGTACCTCAGCATCACAAATATAAAGGATACATATGAGATTGAAACTGGTTATACAGAAAGGAACCTCTGGATCGAGTGAATTATGTACACTGCTGAGACAATGGATATGAGGAATTGCATGTTTAATAGGAAGGCCAGCACTGGCCACTGTTCATTTTAGACTAAATCCATCCAATGATGAAGCTGGGTTGCAGTGCATACTACAAGTCTTCAAAAGAAAGAAGGTCCAGAACAGTACCACAATACATTCCCTGTCTCCACCAGTAGAAAAGTTACAGCCTACATAGTTCACGTCATATGAAACAAATTACACCTGCTTTTCCAGGATATCGATGAGAGGAAGAGAAGTAGGAAACCTCACGTGGTGTAATGAAACCATTAGTGTCACTTATTACACCCCGGACCACAAGAAAGAATGGTTTGTGAACCACAAAAACGGGGGTTCGTGCCCTTGTATCCGGCACCACAATGGAGTACTCCGGAGCCCTTTTTAAAATATCAGCAGTAGTATTTATTTCAGTACAGCAAAATAACATAAATGGTGAAAAACAAAACCCTAGCTTCAAATAGAAGCACTGACTAACTATTGGCTGCAGTTCCCTCACTGTCCAAGATGTAGTCTAAACAAAAATAAAAGTCCAAACAAAAGCTTACTGGATACCAAGTCTCCCTTGTAGCAGGGGATTTCCACAGCAGGCTCTGGCGTTCTCTGTCCAGCTCAGACTGAGCTCTCTCTCTCAGCTGGGTGCTAATCGGACCTTTAAATGTGGAACCCAGCTGGGCCTGCTTGATTTGCCTGCTGTGTTAACCCTTTCATCCCCTAGTGGACACAGGACTCTGCTCAGTCTTTCTCCCACGTATACTCCATCAATTACTCTGTTACAATATATATATATATATATATATATATATATATATATATATATATATATATACCGTATTTATCGGCGTATAACACACACTTTTTCTCCCTGAAAATAGGGAGCAAATGATAGGTGTGTGTTATACGCCGATATTCCCTCCCCCCTCCTCAACCTCCCTCCTCATTCTAAACCCCCCTCCGCGTTCTAACCCCCCTCCTCATTCTAAACCCCCCCTCCTCAACCTAAACCCCCCTCCTCAACCTAAACCCCCCTAAATACCTCCCCTGCACTTACCTGCTTCTGCTCCAGCCTCCGCTCCGCTCCTTGACCCGGCACGCACGTGACGTCACATGCGCGCCACGTCATTAACATATACCGGGTGCCGGGGGTTTAGGTTGAGGAGGGGGGTTAAGATTGAGGAGGGGGGTTTAGTTTGAGGAGGGGGGTTAGAATGAGGAAGGGGGGGTTAGAATGCGGAGGTGGGTTTAGAATGATCAGGGAGGTTGAGGAGGGTGGTTGAGGTTGAGGATAGGTGGGTTGAGGAGGGGGTTGAGGATATGGGGTTGAGGAAGGAGGATGGGGGGTTGAGGGGGTTTGAGGATGGGGGGGTTGAGGAGGGGGTTGAGGATAGGGGGGTTGAGGAAGGAGGATGAGGATGGGGGGTTGAGGAGGGGGGTTGAGGGGGTTTGAGGAGGGAGGTTGAGGAAGGAGGATGAGGGGGTTTGAGGATGGGGGGTTGAGGAGGGGGTTGAGGATGGGGGGTTGAAGAGGGAGGATGAGGAGGGAGGTTGAGGAGGGGGTTGAGGATGAGGAGGGAGGTTGAGGATGAGGAGGGGGGTTGAGGATGAGGAGGGGGGTTGAGGATAGGGGGTTGAGGAAGGAGGGTGAGGATGGGGGGGTTGAGGAGGGAGGTTGAGGAGGGGGTTGAGGATGGGGGGGTTGAGGAGGAAGGTTGAGGAGGGGGTTGAGGATGGGGGGGTTGAGGCGGGAGGATGAGGAGGGAGGTTGAGGATGAGGAGGGGGGTTGAGGATGAGGAGGGAGGTTGAGGAGGGGGGTTGAGGTTGAGGAGGGGGGTTGAGGAAGGAGGATGAGGAGGGTGGGTGGAGGAGGGGGTTGAGGATGGGGCTTTGTGGAGGGAGTTGAGGAGGGAGGATGAGGAGGGAGGTTGAGGTTGAGGATTTTGCTTCAAAGTTCTTTATTTTAATTTTTTTCTTTTTTCCCTGAAATTTCCTTCTTAAAATGAGGTGCGTGTTATACGCCGGTGCTTGTTATACACACATATTGATATACCCACACCTACATATTTATATTTACATATGGATCTATATATATATATATATATATATATATATATATATAAATACTTTCTTACCTGCCAGAGGCTCATAGGGGGCCACAAAAAGCAGAGGGAGGCTGCAGAGGTCCGCGGGGTCCACAAGGGGCTGAGGGAGGCCACTGGGGGCTTGCAGGGAATGCCGGACGCTGCAGAGGTCCTCGAGGTGGCCACAGGAAGCTTAGGGGGAACACAGGGGGCTGAGGGATGCCGCAGAGGTCCGCGAGGGGATGCAGGGGGCTGAGGGGGAACACAGGGGTTTGTGGGGGGGGGGCAAAGGGGGACCATGAGGCCTGTGGGGGGCCACAGTGGGCTATAGGGGGCAGCAGGGGACCCACAGGATGTCTGCGGGGGCCACAGGGTATCCAAGGGAGCCACAGAAGACCTGCAGGGGCCACAGAGGACCTGCAAGGGTCCCTGGTGGGCCGCGGGGGAGGGGGAGTTCTGCCTCTGGTGACAGGTTTCCTAGACAAACAGGCTTTCAAAGATCTAAGTACACAGAAAATAAAGGAAATTCCTAATATTGACCTGGGCGCTGATCTCCTCCCTAGAGGGATGTGTTGTGATGGAGAAGGAAAGGACTAGCTTAGGTATAAAATGTGCTATGCATCAATAAAGAGTGGTCAGTTTAAACATACATAATTTGAGGTGTGTGTTTCATCCTGAGAGATAATTCTTATATCTGGAATTATTGCTGCTAGATCTGAATTGGACCCTGTTACATCCAGTAACATTGGCTAGGTGGCTACTGGTTCACTTTGGTGGCTGTAAGCTGGGTTGGTTCTGTCATGCTATCAGGGTTTCACAAAGAATCAGATGGCCCTACTGAGTAGCTCTGAACTAGTTATTATCAAGCCCAACAGAAGCAGTAGGTCACCACAACAAGGACAAAGCGATCCATATCCTAATGAGAAAAGGAGCTCCATCATTTACTTTATATACTTTTTAGAAATTAATTTTGTTTTGGGACTGTTTATAATTTTCAGTTTTGACTGCTATTTAGACTGGTTAAAGGAGTGATTGGTCTAGAAGGAATAAGGCTAGGAATAAGGCCAGTGAATTTTAAACATTTTTTTTACTATATAACTGACTCACAAACACAGAGCCAGATGCCCTCAGGTGGATGCCTCCTCCTTCTCTGCCCTTGATGGTTTCCCTGAGGTCAAACACAGCGGGTGTGTTTGTGTCTGCATCATTACCTCAACAAACTAATTTCCTCTACCTGTTAACAGATTGCACAACAGTCCCATGTGGGTGCAACAAAGAGATTGTTCCTTTCCATGCCAACTATGCCCATATAAAACTCTATATACAGTTATATAAGTCTACATATTGAAATTATATCAAAAAGGGCCATGGTAATCCAAAAAATCCTAGCATACATTCTTTTTTTGCTTTTGTATGAGAAATACTTGTTCTGTAATGTACAAAAAATATTGCATTAAATATGTTGATATATTGCAGGAAACAGAGGGGCAGTGATTCTTATGTCTTATGACTGCAATATATTGGGCATGTGTTCACATTGGATTTAATGTAGATCAGTGCCGAAAACACAATTAACACAATTAACAGGAGAGCAGCATATCTCAACTTCAAATGATTTTTTTTTTTTAAATCTACATTGATTTTTTTCCTTTAAATACAGATTTTATTACTAATCAGCAAATAAATAAACAAACAAGACCCTAGTGTATGAGTTTAACACTACCAGTGTCTCATGCTGCTAACAAGCAGCCAGAGACATGCTGTATGTTTGAGAAGAATGAGACACTGATAGAGTGAAGCCCTTCCTGTGGATGTGTCTTTAGGCCACAACTGTGTACGATGGAAGCTCTCGCGAAAGTAAACAGGAAGAAAGGGGGGGGGCTTTAGAAGGTAGGAATCTGCTATCTTAAAAGCTTCTTAGACAGAAGTGAATTGTAAACTTTATATAGCAATTATGTTTCACCATGTTTCACTGTGGGGATGGTGTTCTTTAGGTGATGTGATGTGTTGGGTTTGCGCCAGACATAGCATTTTCTTTGATGGGTCAAAAAGTTTAATTTTTGTCTCATTAGACCAGAGCACACATGCCTCTTCGCAAACTCAAAAAATGCCATTTTGTTTTTTTTGCTGAAAGTAATGGGTTTCTTCTGGCCACTCTATGGAGCCTACGGCTTATTGTCGTCCTACGTATAGATACTCCAGTCTCTGCTGTGGAACTCTGCAGCTCCTCCAGGGTTACCTTAGGTCTCTGTGCTGCCTCTCTGATTAATGCCCTCCTTGCCCGGTCCGTGAGTTTTGGTGGGTGGCCGTGTCTTGGCAGGTTTGCTGTTGTGCCATGTTCTTTCCATTTAGTTATGATAGATTTGATGGTGCTCCTGGGAATCATTTGGATATTTTTTATAACCTAACCCTGACTTGTACTTCTCAACAACATTGTCACTTACTTGTTTGGAGAGTTCCTTGGTCTTCATGGCAGTGTTTGGTTAGTGGTGCCTCTTGCTTAGGTGTTGCAGACTCTGGGGCCTTTCAAAAAAGGTGTGTATATGTAGTGACAGATCATGTGACACTTAGATTGCACACGGGTGGACATCATTTCACTAATTATGTGACTTCTGAAGGTAATTGGTTGCACCAGAGCTTTTTATGGGCTTCATAACAAAGGGGGTGAATACATACGCACATGCCAATTTTCTGTTTTCTATTTCTAAAAAATAATTTTATGTATATATTTTTCTCATTTCACTTCACCAACTTAGACTATTGTGTTCTGATCCATCACATAAAATTCAGATTAACAAAACATTGGGGCGGCCCGTCCATTGGTGTGTCAGGGCAAACGCCCCCCCAAATATTTTCTTCACCCTGCAATAAAAAAAACACAACAATGTATTAGTATAACCCAAAAACAAATAAATATAAGGTGTACATCATCATTTCAAGTCTCAATAGTATTAAAAATGAAGTAAAGTTAGTAAAGGGACACTGTCACTTTAAAATAACCCTTGCGCTACATTAACTAATGCTGTGTATCTATATAGCCCCCTGCCTGCACCCTGTGTGATCAAATTACAATAGTTATACTGTGTACACTAACCTTAGACTCTTCTCTCTCTTCAATGAGTCCTGGCCTGGCCCCCTGACCGTTAATGCATGCCGCCCACCATCACAGTGACGATATGCATGGGCGGTCATAAATGTATCAATTAATAACTGACAGTCTTCCATCATTGACCAATCAATGATGGAAGGCTGTCCAGTTACTAAGTGATCAATCTAAACCCACCCAGACCGTTAGCCCTGAGCGCCCGCCAGCAAATAGGGCCTCGAGTTATCATTTTGATTGACTGATACAGTCAATAAAACCACCAGTTGCCTGTCCCTTCCCCCTTTCTGTTTCCTGACCCTGGTCACGCTGAGACTGAGAGACCTCCCTGGCTGAATCTACTCACATCTGCTCTGCCTGCCTAACACAGTAAGTCTACCTGCCTGGCACCTGCCCTGCCCCTGCCCCTGGCCAAACCAAAACCCCTAGTAGCCCCTAATAAAAGTTAGGGGTGACCAGTTACCCCCAGTCCCCCACTATGCCTGCCTGGGCTGCCAGTGCCACCTACCCAGCCACCCACCAACTACCACCGACGACCCCAGCCATCACCCCCATGTGGCCTGTGCCACCCCCGATCAGGCCTGCCCTATGCTAGCTATGCCATCATGCCACCGCCGGATTACCCCGATCACGGGATCGGGGTAGTCGGGTGGTGAGCAGTGAGCGGGGTTGACCAGGCCACATGGGGGTGGATGTTCACCCCCATGAGGCCTGTGCCACCCCTGATCGTGGCCTACGCGGTCCGATGGGCGACCGATGGGCGCCTGAGCGTGACCGACCCCACCCTGGATGAACCAACTACCTACCCCCCCCCCCCCCCCTATTTTTATTCCATTTTTAGAAGTAACAGGCATGTATATGTGCCTGTCACTTTTAAAGATAAAATAAAAATAAGGGAAGGGAAAAAAAAAATACAGTAAAAACATTATTATTACAAGTAAACAGTAAGCAAACACATTGTTAGTACAGTTAGTAACACAACACATTTTATACAAAAATAAACAGCTTTAAACAAACATTAATAAAAAATAAAATAAACAACAGCACATACTTACCTGTAAAATTGACCCCTCCAGCGTTGGCCTTCTGTCCTCTGGATATAGTCATGAAAAATAAATAATCCAATGTTGATTGAAGCCCATGTCAAATAATCCAATGTTGATTGAAGCCAATGGTCAAATAAAATAATCCAATGTTGATTGAAGCCAATGGTCAAAATAAAATAATCCAATGTTGATTGAAGCCAATGGTCAAAATAATCCAATGTTGATTGAAGCCAATGGTCAAATAATCCAATGTTGATTGAAGCCATTGTCCATCCATCCATTCTGGCCGATTGAAAGAGGCCTCCACAAAAAAAAAACGAGGCTCTAAAAAAAAAAAAAAAAAAAAACTAAAAGAGCTCCTCCTACAAGGAGCCCCTCCCGCGATTAATTGTTTTTTCCCACGGTCTGCTATATATAATAATTTTTGAAGGACTCTGATTGACTGAAATTTTTGATTGACATCGATTTCAACCAATGAGAGTCTTTAAAAAATTAGCAAATCAGCAAGCAGGTATGGAAGCCTGTAAGGGTAAAAAAGGTTAGTGTGAACTTGTTTGACCCTGTATGTATTATACATATTACAGGGCTATTTTATGTGATATACATGTTAAAGGATAATATCCTGTAACATGTATAGCCAAAAAATAGCACTGTAATATGTATAAAAAATAATGTGTAATAGAAATGCATGAACAATATAATATAACAAGTAATAAAGAACATCAATTAATCAAATAATAAATATCAATTAATATATATTGTTGTATGTATATGTTTATGTATATTTATGTGTATTTTTTATGCGTATATATATATATATTTGGATATATATATATATAAAAATTGATATTAATATATCACAATAAATAAATATATATATATATATATATATATATATATCAATTTGATATATATATATATCACATATATAGTTGTGAGCGTACGAGTTGTTGCTAACGCTGCGGGCTCGCTACGCGAGCCGAGGCCCTCGCGAAGCGAGGGCACTGCCCGAGGGTCTCAGTCGCTGGCATGGAGCGCCGAAGGCGCTCCTTGCCAGCAACTGAGGACCCTCGCAAAGCGAGGGACTCAGTTGCTGGCATGGAGTGCCGTAGGCGCTCCATGCCAGCACCTGAGGACCTCGCAAAGCGAGGGCCGCAGTTGCTGGCATGGAGCGCCGAAGGCGCTCCATGCCAGCAACTGCGACCCTCGCAAACTTCACGTCGCAACCCAAACAGTACGACACACACATTACGACACTCGCAAACAACATACGACACACGTTCACACACATTACGGACTCGCAACACTCGGACGCAACTCGCAAACATTACAAAATTTAAAACACAATACATACACACACCACATACATAAAAAACTTACCTACACCAAGAGGGAGCACCCAGCACCTCAAAAATACAACTTACACCTCGATTTCACTCCAAATAAAACAGTTTAGAGACTAAAAAAAATTTGAAGCGAGAGAAAAAATGGCCGCCGAACAAAACGAAAACGAGGCTACAGCACTCTAAACTCGCAAAACACCACAAGAAACTCGCAAAACACCACAAAACACCTACGGATATTCCGATACAAACGTATACCACACATTACTCGCCATTTTACGCCAATGCGGAAGTACACGACAACGGTTTGGGCTCGCGCACGCACAGTGTTATACTGCACACATTCAGCGCGCTTACACAGCAGATCCACACCACTAATGCTGCAGCAACATCAAAACACATTCACAGCTCTTCCACACAATGCTTTAAAATAGGTAAAGTATATTCATTTATTCATGTATTATATATTTCATTATTACACACTGAACAGCATTAGCTACCTTACAATTTCATTGCCGTCATTTTTTGACGGGCAATTCGCTAGTATATATATATTTATTTATTGTGATATATTGATATCAATTTTTATATATATATATATATATATATATATATATATATATATATCAATCAATATATCTATCTATATATATATATATATATATATATATATATATATATATATATTTATATATTATTTTTTTTATTTTATTTTTACAATTTGGGCCTATATGGTCCCAATTTGTTAATTAGGGTTTTTAAGGTGCGGTTGGGGCCTATATGGTCAAAATTGGTTATTTAAGGTTTTTAAGGGGCGGTTGGGGCCTATATGGTCCCAATTTGTTATTTAAGGTTTTTAAGGTGCGGTTGGGGCCTATATGGTCCCAATTTGTTACTTAGGGTTTTTAAGGTGCGGTTGGGGCCTATATGGTCAAAATTGGTTATTTAAGGTTTTTAAGGTGCGGTTGGGGCCTATATGGTCCCAATTTGTTATTTAAGGTTTTTAAGGTGCGGTTGGGGCCTATATGGTCCAAATTTGTTACTTAGGGTTTTTAAGGTGCGGTTGGGGCCTATATGGTCCCAATTTGTTATTTAAGGTTTTTAAGGTGCGGTTGGGGCCTATATGGTCCCAATTTGTTATTTAAGGTTTTTAAGGTGCGGTTGGGGCCTATATGGTCCCAATTTGTTACTTAGGGTTTTTAAGGTGCGGTTGGGGCCTATATGGTCAAGATTGGTTATTTAAGGTTTTTAAGGTGCGGTTGGGGCCTATATGGTCCCAATTTGTTATTTAAGGTTTTTAAGGTGCGGTTGGGGCCTATATGGTCCCAATTTGTTACTTAGGGTTTTTAAGGTGCGGTTGGGGCCTATATGGTCAAAATTGGTTATTTAAGGTTTTTAAGGTGCGGTTGGGGCCTATATGGTCCCAATTTGTTATTTAAGGTTTTTAAGGTGCGGTTGGGGCCTATATGGTCCCAATTTGTTACTTAGGGTTTTTAAGGTGCGGTTGGGGCCTATATGGTCCCAATTTGTTATTTAAGGTTTTTAAGGTGCGGTTGGGGCCTATATGGTCCCAATTTGTTATTTAAGGTTTTTAAGGTGCGGTTGGGGCCTATATGGTCCCAATTTGTTATTTAAGGTTTTTAAGGTGCGGTTGGGGCCTATATGGTCCCAATTTGTTACTTAGGGTTTTTAAGGTGCGGTTGGGGCCTATATGGTCCCAATTTGTTACTTAGGGTTTTTAAGGTGCGGTTGGGGCCTATATGGTCAAAATTGGTTATTTAAGGTTTTTAAGGTGCGGTTGGGGCCTATATGGTCCCAATTTGTTATTTAAGGTTTTTAAGGTGCGGTTGGGGCCTATATGGTCCCAATTTGTTACTTAGGGTTTTTAAGGTGCGGTTGGGGCCTATATGGTCCCAATTTGTTATTTAAGGTTTTTAAGGTGCGGTTGGGGCCTATATGGTCCCAATTTGTTATTTAAGGTTTTTAAGGTGCGGTTGGGGCCTATATGGTCCCAATTTGTTACTTAGGGTTTTTAAGGTGCGGTTGGGGCCTATATGGTCAAAATTGGTTATTTAAGGTTTTTAAGGTGCGGTTGGGGCCTATATGGTCCCAATTTGTTATTTAAGGTTTTTAAGGTGCGGTTGGGGCCTATATGGTCCCAATTTGTTAGTTAGGGTTTTTAAGGTGCGGTTGGGGCCTATATGGTCCCAATTTGTTATTTAAGGTTTTTAAGGTGCGGTTGGGGCCTATATGGTCCCAATTTGTTATTTAAGGTTTTTAAGGTGCGGTTGGGGCCTATATGGTCCCAATTTGTTATTTAAGGTTTTTAAGGTGCGGTTGGGGCCTATATGGTCCCAATTTGTTACTTAGGGTTTTTAAGGTGCGGTTGGGGCCTATATGGTCCCAATTTGTTATTTAAGGTTTTTAAGGTGCGGTTGGGGCCTATATGGTCCCAATTTGTTATTTAAGGTTTTTAAGGTGCGGTTGGGGCCTATATGGTCCCAATTTGTTACTTAGGGTTTTTAAGGTGCGGTTGGGGCCTATATGGTCAAAATTGGTTATTTAAGGTTTTTAAGGTGCGGTTGGGGCCTATATGGTCCCAATTTGTTATTTAAGGTTTTTAATGTGCGGTTGGGGCCTATATAATCCCAATTTGTTATTTAAGGTTTTTAAGGTGCGGTTGGGGCCTATATGGTCCCAATTTGTTATTTAAGGTTTTTAAGGTGCGGTTGGGGCCTATATGGTCCCAATTTGTTATTTAAGGTTTTTAAGGTGCGGTTGGGGCCTATATGGTCCCAATTTGTTACTTAGGGTTTTTAAGGTGCGGTTGGGGCCTATATGGTCAAAATTGGTTATTTAAGGTTTTTAAGGTGCCGTTGGGGCCTATATGGTCCCAATTTGTTATTTAAGGTTTTTAAGGTGCGGTTGGGGCCTATATGGTCCCAATTTGTTACTTAGGGTTTTTAAGGTGCGGTTGGGGCCTATATGGTCAAAATTGGTTATTTAAGGTTTTTAAGGTGCGGTTGGGGCCTATATGGTCCCAATTTGTTATTTAAGGTTTTTAAGGTGCGGTTGGGGCCTATATGGTCCCAATTTGTTACTTATGGTTTTTAAGGTGCGGTTGGGGCCTATATGGTCCCAATTTGTTATTTAAGGTTTTTAAGGTGCGGTTGGGGCCTATATGGTCCCAATTTGTTATTTAAGGTTTTTAAGGTGCGGTTGGGGCCTATATGGTCCCAATTTGTTATTTAAGGTTTTTAAGGTGCGGTTGGGGCCTATATGGTCCCAATTTGTTACTTAGGGTTTTTAAGGTGCGGTTGGGGCCTATATGGTCCCAATTTGTTACTTAGGGTTTTTAAGGTGCGGTTGGGGCCTATATGGTCCCAATTTGTTATTTAAGGTTTTTAAGGTGCGGTTGGGGCCTATATGGTCCCAATTTGTTATTTAAGGTTTTTAAGGTGCGGTTGGGGCCTACATGGTCCCAATTTGTTACTTGGGGTTTTTAAGGTGCGGTTGGGTCCTATATGGTCAAAATTGGTTATTTAAGGTTTTTAAGGTGCGGTTGGGGCCTATATGGTCACACTTGCTCTTTTAAGGTTTTAAACGTTACGGTTTGGGTCTTAAACGTTCTAATGTTTTTTTTTTTTGTTTTCTATCACTTCCCAGGTGCAAACTATCTGTAAAATCAGATTTGTTTGGACTCGTTGGTTGACTTACTGGACGTGAATACCACGAGAAGGAGAGTCAACTGTTGGTGAGTATATGGTCACACTTGGACTTTTAAGGTTTTTAAGGTGCAGTTGGGGCCTATATGGTCACACTTGGTCTTTTAAGGTTTTAAAAGTTACGGTTTGGGTCTTGAGATTTCTAATGTTTTTTTTTTTGTTTTCTATCACCCCCCAGGTGCAAACTATCTGTGAAAGCAGATTTGTTTGGACTCGTTGGTTGACTTACTGGACGTGAATACCCAGAGAAGGAGAGTCAACTGTTGGTGAGTATCATTGCCTTTAATTTTCTGTCCATGTGTATAGGTGCAAATTTGATGTTGATGTAGTCTTGTCACATGAGGGTTTGCAATCTGTAATGTATACCAATGAAATCAACACACTGTTATTTTAAAGTAATTTTGTGACATAATATAAATTAATATACCGTGATCTCTTTCTTTTATTGGTATCAATATCAGAAATGAATACTATTGACTCTCTACTTGTGAAGCCTTTCGGCACCCTAACCTATGAGGAGAAGGTGGAAGTAAAACGGTTAGGAGCTGACCAAACAGAGATAAATCTGCAGCAAATCGCAAGAGATAGAGGGAAGCAATATGTCCGTAATTTCAATACTGAATGGTACAAGAAGAACGACTGGCTTTCTGGAAGAGTTTCTAGGAAGTCCTTATATTGTTTCCCATGCATCCTATTTGGTGGTGACGCTGCTTGGACCAAAACTGGAGTGACTGACGTCAAACATCTAGCTGACAAATTGACAAAACACAAAAGTTCTAAAGCTCACTTGGATAACAGGATCAAGTTTGAGATGCTTGGACAGGCGAACATTGCTGTTCAACTGGACCAAGGATACCAAGTCAGCATTCAAAAACACAACGAAGAAGTGGCTAAGAACCGGTACATCCTTTCAAAGATAATTGATTGTGTTCGCTTTTGTGGCGCTTTTGAACTGGCATTAAGAGGACACGACGAGAGTGAAACATCGCTAAATCCAGGAGTGTTTAGAGGCCTGGTGGATTTGGTTGGCAGTATCGATAGTGCAATGGAACAGCATTTGAAGACTGCAACTGTGTTTAAGGGCACTTCCAAAACCGTGCAGAATGAGCTACTGGACTGCATGCATGAAGTTATAAAGGAAGTGATTCACCAAGAGCTTAAAGAAGCCCAGTTTGTGGCAATCCAAGCGGATGAAACAACCAACAGTGCGTTGTAGTCTATCGCTACATTGACAAGAAGCATCAAGTGGTGGAAAGATTTGATGGCTTCACGGAAATGAAATCAACGGATGCAGACTCGATTGCTGCTGTTGTGCTGGAAACACTGAATACTGTTCTCCCAGAGCCAGAGGACAAGAAGAAACTAATAGCTCAAAGCTACGATGGTGCCAGTGTGATGCGTGGAGATCAAGGAGGAGTTCAAAGAAAAATAAAAGACGTGTACCCGAACGCACACTACGTCCATTGCTATGCTCACCAACTGAACCTAATAATGGAGAAAGCAGTTTCAAGGATTGGAAGAGTTCGAGTTTTTTTTTCCAACATAGGCGGCATACCATCTTTTTTTTCACGCTCTCCAAAAAGGACTGGAGGTCTGGATGAGGTAGTTGGTAGAAGACTTCCAAGAGGTGCACCAACACGATGGAACTTCAACGTTAGGACCGTGAACGTGATCTACGAGAACAGAGATGCGCTACTTGAGTGTTTCCAGACAATTGAAGCATGTCTAAACTTTGATCCAACATCTATACGGGAAGCCGCAGGTTTCATTGGAATGCTGGAAGACAGGGAGTTCCTTTACTTCCTTAAATTATTTCATTTAATAATGCCACATGTTGACATCCTCTATAGTCAGCTTCAGAAGCGAGACACGGATACTGTTTATATCAAAAAAGTCACAGAAGACTTTGTCGCCAGCATCCAGAAAATCCGTAATTCTGTGGAAGAGATAGAAGCAAGTTTGCCGAGCGATCTAACAGTCAACAGACGGAGTGCGGAGATCTCAACCTTGAGACAACTTTCAAGAGAGGTATGTGACATAGTGGTGGTTCATGCAAAAGAACGTTTTTCATTTTCAAATCACCTAGTCAGTGCCAAACTTGTTCAAAGTGACTTGTATAAAACCCATGACACTTGCTTTCCAACCCAAGCTCTGGAAGACACCGTGCAAGCATATCCAATACTGAAGAAGGAACAATTACGCACTGAGCTGTCACTTCTGTATGGGAAGACAGAGTTTCATACTTGTACAAGTGCTGTTGCTCTGCACAAACTTTTCCATCAATTTAATCTGCAGAATGATTTCACAGAGTGGCAAAGTGAAGGGGATATAATGCAATTGAAATTTTATTTATTATTTATACCAAACAGCGACGAATAAAATGAATAAAAACAAGGAAGATGAAGGGAATTTTTTTTTAAAAAAGGGCAAATGCAATAAGTACAGTGATCCTGGTTCTATACAGAGACTCTGTATTATAAATTTTCTCCAATTGGAGGGATACTGATACTACAACTAGCAGTCACAGCTGTTACAATTCTAATGGAAAATCCATATATAAGGTGTGCTTGCCTATATAAAATATCCTATGTGGCTGAGCCGTTCGCAATCTGACAATAAACTGTCCATAGGAATGTAAGAGTGTGGCTTACTATACAATAAACAGTCCCAAAGTTACAATCGAGTGAGTATCTCTAATTGACTCCTAGTAGTTGGCAATACCTATACAGCACAATATAAAGGAATTGTGCAAGTACTTATAAGTAAATAGTCCACAGTGTGGCAACCGTGTTAAGATATATAGGTGAACCCAAGGGTAAATACATTGGTCTCCCAAGGGCAGGTTCCAGATGTCAATAGGACTGCCTGTGAGTATATCAGAAATATAATAAGATACAGAGCCTACTAGGGGGTTTTGAGGGACATTAAGCTAGGCCAGAACTCATAACATTAGCAGGCCGCACATAGCGTGACTTCCTGGTTGGTAACGCGCATGCGCACGTCTTGCGTGATGACGTGTGCTGCGTGGTTACTGAGGCCTGACGCGTTTCGACGTAGACACGTCTTTTTCACCTATATATCTTAACACGGTTGCCACACTGTGGACTATTTACTTATAAGTACTTGCACAATTCCTTTATATTGTGCTGTATAGGTATTGCCAACTACTAGGAGTCAATTAGAGATACTCACTCGATTGTAACTTTGGGACTGTTTATTGTATAGTAAGCCACACTCTTACATTCCTATGGACAGTTTATTGTCAGATTGCGAACGGCTCAGCCACATAGGATATTTTATATAGGCAAGCACACCTTATATATGGATTTTCCATTAGAATTGTAACAGCTGTGACTGCTAGTTGTAGTATCAGTATCCCTCCAATTGGAGAAAATTTATAATACAGAGTCTCTGTATAGAACCAGGTCACTGTACTTATTGCATTTGCCCTTTTTTTAAAAAAAATTCCCTTCATCTTCCTTGTTTTTATTCATTTTATTCGTCGCTGTTTGGTATAAATAATAAATAAAATTTAAATTGCATTATATCCCCTTCACTTTGCCATATTGTATTTGGGGTGGAAAACACCCTGGGGAACCAGAAAATTCCTCACATTACCTAATTTGTATTAATGATTTCACAGAGACAGTAAAATTATTAAGAATCCTGATTACAACACCAATGACTACTGCAGAATCAGAAAGATGCTTCTCAACATTGAAGAGGATAAAAACCTTTTTAAAAAGCACCATGTCCCTGGAGCGGTTGAATGCATTGGCGATGCTCTCAATGGAAAAGCAACTGATTTCCGAGATCCCAGACTTCAATGAAAAAACCATTGAGAAGTTTTCTTCTTTGAAAGATCGCCGTGCAAAATTAAAATACAAGTGATTGAAGCAAAGAAGAATGCATACCCCCAAGGTGTGCAAAGATAAACTGCGTTAAGCAGCACCACCTCACACTACCAAACATAACTAGTGGTAAGTAAAGTATGAACGGTGTGTGGGTGTGCATATGGAAGGAGCTATGAAAGGTGTGTGCATGGTCAGTAACAATTGTTGAAGCCTTGGCGTGGTTTGAAGGAATTGGAGGCACTTCCAAGGGTAGCTGTCACTTGTGTACAGGAAGCAAGAATTCCATGTCTGTACAAGTGCTGTTGCTCTGCAGCAACTTTAGCATCAATTTAATCTACATAATTTAACAGAGTGAGTGAAGCTATAAGGAATCCTGCTTACAACAACGAAGACTACTAAAGAACCAGAAAGATGCTTCTCCACATTGAAGAGGATCAAAAAAGTAATTAAAAAGCACCATGGCCCTGTAGCGGTTAAATGCATTGGTTTGAAGGAATTGGAGGCACCTTCAAGGGTACAGTTCTCAGAAATGGCACCACCTCACTACCAAAAATAACTAGTGGTAAGTAAAGTATGAATGGTGTGTGGGTGTGCATATTGAAGGAGCTATGAAAGGTGTGTGAATGGTCAGTAACAATTGTTGAAGCCTTGGCGTGGCGTTACTGCTCATATGGTTATCCATATGCTAATTCAACGTGTTTGTTTGACATTGATTATTGTGTTGTCTAAACAGAAGTTAAATGTTGTTGTTTTCTTGAATCCCAAGATCCACTGGTTTGGGCCTATGCAGTGCTGATTGGTCTTCTAAGGTATGTTTGAGGCCTATATGGTCACACTTGGTCTTCTAAGGTATGTTTGAAGCCTATATGGTCACACTTGGTCTTCTAAGGTATGTTTGGGGCCTATGGTCACACTTGGTCTTCTAAGGTATGTTTGAGGCCTATATGGTCACACTTGGTCTTCTAAGGTATGTTTGGGGCCTATGGTCACACTTGGTCTTCTAAGGTATGTTTGAGGCCTATATGGTCACACTTGGTCTTCTAAGGTATGTTTGGGGCCTATATAGTTCCACTTGGTCTTCTAAGGTATGTTTGGGGCCTATGGTCACACTTGGTCTTCTAATGTATGTTTGGGGCTTATATAGTCACACTTGGTCTTCTAAGGTATGTTTGGGGCCTATATAGTCACACTTGGTCTTCTAAGGTATGTTTGGGGCCTATATAGTCACAATTGGTCTTCTAAGGTATGTTTGGGGCCTATATAGTTCCACTTGGTCTTCTAATGTATGTTTGGGGCCTATATAGTCACACTTGGTCTTCTAAGGTATGTTTGGGGCCTATATGGTTCCACTTGGTCGTTTAATGTTTTTTAAGTATGATTTTGTTCTTGAATGGTATGATTGATTTGCTTGTTTTCTTTCAACCCCAGGTGCAAACCCTATGTGGCTGCAGATTTGTTTCTACTCATTGGTCAACTTAATGAACGTGAATACCCTGAGAAGAAGAGCCGACTAATGGTAGGTGTCACTCCTTTAATTTTTCTGTTAATACGTATAGGTGCAATTATGATATTGCTGTAGTCTTGTCACATGAGTTTTTTCAATCTATATTGTATACCAATGAATTTAACACATTGTTACTTTACTTCTTGACATTTCTGCATTGCAGATCATGTATTTCAATGGGCTTTACAAGCATAAGGTCATTGGGCGGGGCTTATAAAGGTCATTATGATGACAGGGGGAGGAGTTATAAAATGGGTGTGGTTTGAAAAGGGGGAGTGGCTATGTTTCGCCCTGTCGCCCCTCCAACTTGAAAAGTCACCAGCCGCCACTGATATATATATATATATATATATATAATTAGAATGTAGATATACATTGACATATCTAATTATAGCTATTTATACATGTATATATTATATACAGGTATGTTTCTCTATATAGGTATCAAATAATATATATTTACATAACACAAATATGTAGCAGAACACAAATATGTATGATCTGTGTACA
Organism: Discoglossus pictus; assembly: GCA_027410445.1. Classification (NCBI taxonomy): domain Eukaryota; kingdom Metazoa; phylum Chordata; class Amphibia; order Anura; family Alytidae; genus Discoglossus; species Discoglossus pictus. The sequence goes on along the minus strand of CM050168.1, from coordinate 154,143,169 downwards.
CATACACAACAGAGCCGGAGCTACCACCGGTGCAAATGGTGCAAGGCACCGAGCAAGCTCCCAGTGGCCCTCCAGGGGCTCCCACTGGCCCCTGTAGAACCCCTGTGGTCCTTGCAGAACCTCAGTTGCCCCCCACAGGCCCCCTGTGGCCGCCGCGGACATCCCCTGGGATGCCTGCGCCCTCCTGTGGCCCCCTCAGCCTTCTGTTGCACCACACAGTCCTCTGCGGCCTCTCTCAGCCCCCTACCACCCCATTGTGGCCTTTGTACAGACCTCTGTGGCCCCCCTCGACCCTCTGGCCTGTTGTGGTCCCTCCTCACCTCAGTAAGTAGAGTGCGGCATTGGACAGTTAAGAAAGTATTTATATAGGTGTATCTATCTATCTATCTATCTATCTATCTATCTATCTATCTATCTATCTATATATATATATATACATATATATATATATATATATATACATACACATATATACAGTATATATATATATATATATATATGTTATATGTACATATATATATATATATATATATATATAGAGAGAGAGAGAGAGAGAGAGAGAGAGAGAGAGAGAGAGAGAGAGAGAGACACACACAGACCCCTTCAACACTGAAGAAATGACACTCTGCTACAATGTAAAGTACTAAGTGTACAGCCTGTATAACAGTGTATATGTGCTGTCCCCTCAAAATAACTCAACACACAGCCATTAATGTCTAAACTGATGGCAGCAAAAGTGAGTACAGGTATACCCCGAGTAAAGCTACCCCGTTTAGAGCTGACTAACTATAGATCTGTTTTTCCCTTTTAATACTAAACCCTGCTATAGCTCTGTTTTTGTCTGCCAGATCCCTTTTAACGCTCTGATTTTCTATAGCATTGCCCCACCAAAGTGTCAATATTTTGTGTGGCCACCATTTTTTACCAGCACTGCCTTAACCCTCATAGGCATGGAGTTCACCGGTTGCCACTGGAGTCCTCTTCCACTCCTCCATGATGACATCACAGAGCTGGTGGATGTTAAGAGACCTTGCACTCCCCCTCCTTCTGTTTGAGGATGCCCCACAGATGCTCAATAGAGTTTAGGTCTGGTGACATGCTTGGCCAGTCCATTACCTTTACCTTCAGCTTCTTTAGCAAGGCAGTGGTCGTCTTGGAGGTGTGTTTGGGGTCGTTTTCATGTTGGAATACTGCCCTGCGGCCCAGTCTCCGAAGGGAGGGGATCATGCTCTGCTTCAGTATGTCACAGTACATGTTGGCATTCATGGTTCTCTCAATGAACTGTAGCTCCCCAGTGCTGGCAGCACTCATGCAGGCCCAGACCATGACACCCCCACCACCAAAAGTATACGTCTATACTGAGGAAAGGTGGTTGAAAAAATCCCTAAATGACAGATAAGGCACAAAGAGCACAAAAACACTGATATGAGATGAAACCCTCAGTTTGAACGTAAACAGCGATGCAGAGAAAGTGGAGGCAGCATCTGACATCATCAGGTAAATGCATATAGGGGGAATCAACACAACATATTATAGAAAACATATATACACATATAGACATATGTGTATATATGTATATGTGTATATATGTTTGGTCATCATGGAGGATTGGAAGAGGATTCCAATGGCAACCTGTGAAGCTCTGGTGAGCTCCATGCCCATGAGGGTTAAGGCAGTGCTGGAAAATAATGGTGGCCACACAAAATAATGACACTTTGGGCCCAATTTGGACATTTCCACTTAGGGATGTACTCACTTTTGTTGCCAACAGTTTAGACATTAATGGCTGTGTGTTGAGTTATTTTGAGGGGGCAGCACATTTACACTGTTACACAGGCTGTACACTTACTACTTTACATTGTAGCAGAGTGTCATTTCTTCAGTGTTGTCACATGAAAAGATATAATAAAGTATTTACAAAAATGTCAGGGGTGTACTCACTTTTGTGAGATACTGTACATATATTTATGTGTGTGTCAAGGTGTAATCAGGGAGCACAAGGGGTGTATACACATGTAAATACACATTGAATCATCCAGCAGTGAATAATGTATTCTAATTTCAGGTTTGGCCACAGGTGTGTAAACAATTACAAAAAATAATTACGGACACTGTCAAAATTAAAAAATATAAGCATTCTTTATTTTTGTGCAATTTGTTAGCTACATCAGGTTATCATGGCATGGAGAAATATACATTTATATATATATATATATATATATATATATATATATATATATATATATGTATAAAAGTGAAATATATATTTTTAAAAAAGATATACGATCATACATACATACTTGCAATATTATACAAAATATTTCTTTTTAAATTTGTAGAAATATAGAAATGCACACACATTCATATATCATTACACAATAAAACATATATAAATAGATAAGTTATTGGAGGAACTACCCTCTCAAAAGCTTGTCTATTAAAATGCACTTTTAGTCCACCAAAAAACATGTATTGTATATATCAACATTCATTATAGGGCAATTGCAGTATAAACCTTCTGCTATGCATTTAAAAAGAACATATTTTATATATATATTACAGAAGTTTTTTTCTCCATGGGAAATCATTTTCTTCATTTTATATAACTTAACAATACAAAACAAGAGATAAGTTATTAACTGTGACCCTTAAGACTTAAGAGGAAGTGTTTATTAAGACCATGTTAAATTGTGTACAATGTATTGCAGGATCCATAAGGCTCACTGCCTCTGTTTCTAACACACACGTACAATGCTTACACACACAAACAACCAAATACACAGTCATAACACAAACACTCACATAAATATCTATGGGACTATCTCTCTCTCTCTCTGCATTAATAATTTCAGCAGCATACTGATTATTGCACACTGGACCCTGGAATGTTATCTTAAGACACATTGCTGGCATCCATCTAGTACTGGATGCAGGCACTCAGAAGCAGGGTTATCATGCAGTGCTTCCATTACTGACATTGGGAATTTGAGTTAGATTTACACCCCCGGCATTATACAGGAGCAGTACAGATGGAAGCACCCTGATAAACAAATCCTATACTTGCCAACAGTCCCATTCATGTTATTAAAGTACAACTGTCATGTCCTATCAAAATGAACTATATGCTTTAATTAGACTTTGATCATTAATATAAATCATATTCAGTGATTTATAAAAACAATATTCAGATATTTCCTGTTTTATGCCCACCAGCAGTGGCGGCTAGCAGGCACTAGGTGAAGTGGCGGAGATTTTCATCGACTTCTTGTTAGCTTAAAGCTTATCACCTGCCACTACCCTAACCCAACCCCTAAATCTAACCCTGGCAAAATTGGGCCACACCACCTAGTGGCCACTGGCCTCCTCTGCTGGCAGACAGAAAACAGGAAAGTTCCAATATTTATTTATCAAAGTTACTTTTAAACATCAATTTCTAAACTTCCAGTTAGGCTTCTTGAATTCACCACTTTTAAAGGGTGGTAACAACTTAGTCCTAATTAGTCAGACACATGCTTATGTATGTATAGACAGGAGCAGGTGCTTTTCATTGACTGGAAACGTTTTACATTGCTTATCCAGGTAAGACACAAGCTCCTCCACTCCGCTTCTCTCTCCTTTTCTCCCCATGTGATATAAACTGCACTCCCCGCCATATTCCTGCCTCCCACAGATTCTTTCACAGTGAGATGAGATGAGGAAATAACTGTATGCTGGGAGAAGGAGCAGAAACAGGAAAAAGCAGAGTAAATATTTGCAAGAGAAAGAGGAGTGATTGCAGTATGAAGATACTTAATGTATTAATGTAGGAAGGAAAAAGTAAATAAGACTGCATGAAAAGTAAAAAGAAAAACTGTGATATAACTGGAAGGGGGGAATGAAAATATTGGGGAGTTATTGTAGATGTAGTAAAATATGAAAAAGAATGGAGAGAAGAGGATTAGCAGAAGATGTTAAAGTTTTAAATGTATCTGTTTTATCTGTGGCAGGGAAGGAGTGATATGTCATGTATACAAATATGTATGATTCTCACTTTCTCTCTCTCTCTCTCTATCACATATATAGTTGTGAGCAAACTTTATGTCGTAACGCAAACAAAATACGAGACACGTTACCACCCATTATGAACTCGCAAAAATCAGCCGCAACCCGCGGACATAAAAAAATGAAAAACACAATAAATACACACAACACATACATAAAAAGCTTACCTACAGCAAGAGGGAGCATCCAGGACCACAAAAAATGAAGTTACACCTAATTTAACTCAAAATAAAAGAGTTTAGACACTAAAAAAAATTCTAAGCGAGAGAAAAAATGTCAGCCGAACAAAACGAAAACGAGGCTACAGCACTCTAAACACGCAAAACACCACAAGAAACACGCAAAACACCACAAAACACCTACGGATATTCCGCTACAGACGCATACCACACATTAGCCTCCATTTTAGAACAATAACTTATACAATGCGGAAGTACACAGCTACGCTAACGGTTTTGTCTCGCGCACGCACACTATTACACTGCGAACACTCAGCACGCTTACACAGCAGCTCCACACCACTAATGCTGCAGCAACATGAAAACAGATTGTCAGCTCTTCAACACAATGATTCCTGCATATATTACTTAAAAATAGGTAAAGTATATTACTTTATTAATCTATTAGTTATTTTATTATTATACACCAAATAGTATTAGCTCACTTACAATTTCATTGCCGTCATTTTTTGACGGGCAATTCGCTAGTATATATATATATATATATACAGTTGCAAGCAAAAGTATGTGAACCCTTTGGAATGATATGGATTTCTGCACAAATTGGTCAAAAAATGTGATCTGATCTTCATCTAAGTCACAACAATAGACAATCACAGTCTGCTTAAACAAATAACACACAAAGTATTAAATGTTGCCATGTTTTTATTGAACACACCATGTAAACATTCACAGTGCAGGTGGAAAAAGTATGTGAACCCTTGGATTTAATAACTGGTTGAACCTCCTTTGGCAGCAATAACTACAACCAAACGTTTCCTGTAGTTGCAGATCAGATGTGCACAACGGTCAGGAGTAATTCTTGACCATTTCTCTTTACAGAACTGTTTCAGTTCAGCAATATTCTTGGGATGTCTGGTGTGAATCGCTTTCTTGAGGTCATGCCACAACATCTTAATCGGGTTGAGGTCAGGACTCTGACTGGGCCACTTCAGAAGGCGTATTTTCTTCTGTTTAACCCATTCTGTTGTTGATTTACTTCTATGCTTTGGGTCGTTGTCCTGTTGTAACACCCATCTTCTGTTGAGCTTCAGCTGGTGGACAGATGGCCTTAAGTTCTCCTGCAAAATGTCTTGATAAACTTGGGAATTCATTTTTCCTTCGATGATAGCAATCCGTCCAGGCCCTGACGCAGCAAAGCAGCCCCAAACCATGATGCCCCCACCACCGTACTTCACAGTTGGGATGAGGTTTTGATGTTGGTGTGCTGTGCCTCTTTTTCTCCACACATAGTGTTGTGTGTTTCTTCCAAACAACTCAACTTTAGTTTCATCTTTCCACAGAATATTTTGCCAGTACTGCTGTGGAACATCCAGGTGCTCTTGTGCAAACTGTAAACGTGCCGCAATGTTTTGCTTGGATAGCAGTGGTTTCCTCTGTGGTATCCTCCCATGAAATCCATTCTTGTTTAGTGTTTTACATATCGTAGATGTTAGCATATGCCAGAGACTTTTGTAAGTCTTTAGCTGACACTCTATGATTCTTCTTCACCTCATTGAGCAGTCTGCGCTGTGCTCTTGCAGTCATCTTTACAGGACGGCCACTCCTAGGGAGAGTAGCAGCAGTGCTGAACTTTCTCCATTTATAGACAATTTGTCTTACCGTGGACTGATGAACAGCAAGGCCGTTCATTGTATTTTGGAGATACTTTTATAACCCTTTCCAGCTTTATGCAAGTCAACAATTCTTAATCGTAGGTCTTCTGAGAGCTCTTTTGTGTGAGGCATCATTTACATCAGGCAATGCTTCTTGTGAAAAGCAAACCCAGAACTGGTGTGTGTTTTTTATAGGACAGGGCAGCTGTAACCAACACCTCCAATCTCATCTCATTGATTGGACTCCAGTTGGCTGACACCTCACTCCAATTAGCTTTTGGAGATGTCATTAGTCTAGGGGTTCACATACTTTTTCCACCTGCACTGTGAATGTTTACATGGTGTGTTCAATAACAACATGGTAACATTTAATTATTTGTGTGTTATTAGTTTAAGCAGAGTGTGATTGTCTATTGTTGTGACTTAGATGAAGATCAGATCACATTTTATGACCAATTTGTGCAGAAATCCATATCATTCCAAAGGGTTCACATACTTTTCCTTGCAACTGTATATATATATATATATATATATATATATATATATATATATATGTGTGTATATTTAATAATATGTAGATATACATTGACATATCTAATTATTGCTATTTATATGTATACATGTGTATATATACAGGTATGTTTCTCTATATAGGTATGAAATAATATATATTTACCCTAACACAAATATGTATGATCTGTGTACACATACACACATATATACACGTACAGTATATATTTACTAGCAACTTGCCCGTCAGTGTGGGTAACGTTTGCGATGTTGGACCCGCTTTTGCGTTCCTCTCAAAGCAAGGTGAGCAGTTGAGGCACGCGGGCCTCGCAATGAGCGCAGTAGGGCGCTCATTGCCAGCGGCGCAGGACTTAGCCCGCAATGAGTGCCAAAGGTGCTCATTGCAGGGCTCACGAGCCCCAGACCATAGCAGGCACATCTCCTTGCAGCCTGCACGCGCTGTGGCCGCTCTTGTACATAGACGCGCTGCTGATTGCCTGTGACCGTTGGCTGAGGAGATGAGTGATCGAGACACATACCACCAGAGATATCCAGGGAGAGAGAGACTTACCAGGAGAACAGAGACAAGCCGGCCGTCCCCAGACACACCTCCTCCATACAGACCGTTACTGGCACTGTCAGTCAGCCCGCGGGCCCCGGACATCATGAGTGGGGCACGGAGCTGTGGGTGAGTGTGGCTGGGAGCGGGGGCAGGATGTGTGAGGCCAGTCCCTCACAAGCCCCCTCCCGGCTAGCTGTGCCACTCTGTCACTCACAAGCACACACTGTGCCAGTCCTCAAACACTCACACGCGCACTCAGGCCTAGGCGTGCTGAGCCCAGCCATGCCAGTCAATGTGTTCCCCTCATACTGCGGACAAACATGTTCTCTGGGCCTGCTCCATCCACAGGCCTGCTCGACTCCCATGGCACGGGGTACCTGCTCCTGCACTGGTATGCACTACTCGCTGCGGGCTGTACACATAAACAATGACATCAGCAAACGGGCAAGGGCTGCGTGACTGGGCTGGAAGGGACCACAGCCATCTTTAGTGCTGGTAATGCCAGTGCTGTCACATTCAACTTAGCTAATAAACATGTGAATAAGAATGGTGGCAGACAAAGAGGAGACTTGTATAAATAGTCCTATACGGACAAATAAATGATAAATGTATGTATATATATATATATATATATATATATATATATATATATATATAGTGTGTATGTATACAACCTTCTCTATACAGCTATGTGTCATGCATCCTCGGTATGTTATATAGTTATCAGGTCATCACACACTATATATGCCCAATATATTTATACTAGCGACTTGCCCGTCAAAAATGACGGGGCAATAAAATTGGAAGGCAGGTAATGCTGTTTGCCACATTTTTTTGGTGGTCTGAGATCCTTCGGCACTCATTGCGAGGCTCTTGGTTGTTGTACTTTTTTTTATGAGAGGCGCTTTTGCTGTCATTGTAAGGTCGGCGCTGATCTGCTTTTTGCTCTTATTGCAAGGCTGTCCCCTGGTGTACTGTGTGTGCTATGAGCAGCGTTGGCGCTCGTTGTGAGGCGCGCAGTGACTGTGTTTATTGCGATCGTTTTTATGTTTTTTTTTGTGTATATGTACTTTTGTATGCTAATTAAATAATTGATAAATGAATAAACTAATATACTTTACCTATTTGTAAGTAATATATGCAGGAAGCACTGTGCTGAAGAGCTGACAATCTGTTTTGATGTTCCTGCAGCATACAATGTAGGTTTGCACTGTTGTTGAGCTGAGGTGTAAGTGTCAGCAATGTGTGCAGTGTGTAGTGTAAATAGGCTGCGTGCGCGAGGAGAAGCCGTAAGTGTAGCTGTGTATTTCCGCATTCTGTAAGTTAGTGTTGTAAAATGGCGGCGAATGTGTATGTGGTACGCGGCTGTGTATGATGTAGCGTCCTTGCTAATGGTGTATCTTGTACCTCGTATGGCTTTTTGGAAAAGCCGTGTGTGCTTGGTGGTGTTTTGCGGCTTTAGTTTATTTCGGCAGCCATTTGTTCTCTCGCTTAGGGGATTTTCGTGTTTCTAATCTCTGTAATTTGGACTTAAATTGAGGTGTAACTTCACTTGCAGAGGTCCTGAGTGCCCACCACTTGCTGTGGGTAAGCTTTTTATGTCATTTTTGTACGTATTTATTGGTTTTGTAATGTTTTCAGGTGCGTGCGGTTCGGCCGTTACGGTTGTATTTTTGCGAGTTCGTAATTTTGTTTTTCTAAGTCCCGCAGCTCATATTTTTTTGTGTGAGTCCGTATTTAGTGATTGCGTGTTAAATCTATTTTTTCAAAGTCCCGCTTCTGTGTGTTTTTGTAACTGCTTGTGAGTCGGCGTAGTGACTCATTGCAGCCGATGTTGGATCCTCCACCTTCGGCAAATGCGAGGGACGCAGTTCTTGAGAGCTCGCAAAGTGTGATGACGATTCGTAGTTTGACAACTATTATATGTGATGTGTGTGTCATGGTGTAATTTGGGAGCACAAGGGGTGTCATGTGCACAATCATTACGGTGGCGCCTTTCTGCTTAGGGGGTCCAGACATGTTAATCCACCCCTGTTTCCCTCTGAAGACCCCTAAGCTGAAAATTAGTGGAGGAATATCACAGGTTTAATGTGTTTTCCGATACAGTACTTTGCTTTTCCTGAAGAATATTAGACTATTTCAATGACTTAAAGAAATGTGCAAATCAAATAATGCCAATATTATAAGGATCTTTGGACACAGACCATTTAAACAACAGTTTGAATAATGCAGCAGCTGTAGGCTCGAGGATAGTACAACAGAATCCACAGAAATAAATCCTTTGCATTCCACGTTGTCTTTTTTTTTTTAGATGGATTCAGACGAAGCGTTACCCATAGCAATGGGACCTCTCGCAACCTTGAAAGCCTCACCCATGAAAGATGACTGGAAGAACTCCATGAACTATGGATATCACCTGTGAAATGTAAATCTGCTCAATCCAGATGCATCTCATTCATCCTGGAGACCCTCATCTTTCTAAAGAGATTGCACCATAACATAAAGCCTTTGCCAATATAGAAGAAGCATACAAACACTTTGGCTTAATTTCTAAGGATGACCTAACTTAATGAGAAGTCTATTGCCTATTTAGGAGCAATATATATTGCTATGGTAAGCTTGCTGACCTTTTGTGCATGTGGGCATCACCAAAAAAAGGGACAAATCTTTTGGTGGATGTAGACCACTTTGTGAGCGAGATCTCCTTGAACCTGATAACACATGTACATAGAGAGGTCACACTAATTCTCCTCACCAGTGAAACCTCACAATTCAATTATCTAAATAAGACCTTATGCTTGTAATGGGAACTTAATCATCTATGGATCATCTCTAAACTAAAGTATAATATTTATGACCACTGAGGGAATTCTCACAAGTAGCAAAGTATGCAAACACCTCATCTACCAAGAAAAAAAAATGTCTCCCCCCACTGGTGGAACAATCATGCATTAGAGATCAGAAAATATGTCTCCCTCCAACAATCTGCACCATCTTCCCTATAAAATGCCCATTCAGATTGATTTCAACTTACTCAGACATACCTCACATATAAGTGGAGCTTAACCTTCACAGCTTTCTGTCACAATCCTCAAACCGTAAGATTGTGCTGACCTCAAACTGTCTTAATTTGTTCCTGAGAAAATGAAAGGTTCATCTCCTATGCCCCTCAGGCAAACTGTTCACAGAACAGAGTCACCAGGATTTTGGAGAATACATGTTGCATTTGTGTTTTCAGCTTTGTCAAGGCCGTTCATTGTATTTTGGTTGTTTGTTCTGGCTTTGGCTTCGTTCCTGTCCACAGCATAGGAGGCCAAGCCAATGAATAGTCCTGAGGAGGACACAATGATACTGCTTGCATAGAAAACTAAATTGTACTGACCCGTCATATCAACCAGGAGACCTGAGGAGAGAGAGAAAGGATGGGCAGTTAGCCAATAGTCTTAATACAGTAAGATGTACAGAATACACAAAGGGAACAAACAAAACACATAGTATGTTCCTTCTATCATAATGTGACAGAAAACAAAAATGTGTAATTGATCAAACTAATATTCTGAACACTCCATTAGCAACAATCCTGAACACTTCCCATGGCAACTTATTGAAAAATAAAGTGTACTGGTATACGTAGGTTAAATTGTCACCTAAACCTAGTGCCAATAGTAGTGTACTTTCTGACAGACCAATCAGTGATTTCAGCCTCCTGGATAAAGCTAATTCCTCGCCCCAGACACTTAATTGTGCATGGAGAGAAGCCCGAGCCTGCAATGCTAAAGTTCAAATATAAGTTTTAAGTGGTATACTGAAAGGAAGGGAGCTTGAGGAGGGACACTGAGTGGTTTGGTAGCAGGGGATGGAGTGCAATGCAAAAAGGTGGCATTCAGTCAGTTGGCACCGAAGGGTGGGCCCAGGAGCTGTCCCAAGACAAAAACAAAATTGTACCCCCCAGGAGAGCCCTCTAATTTGTTTTTTTACACCAGGGAGTACAGTTGTCCATTAAGTGGAAAATTATTCTTGTTTGGTGGCCCTTGAACTAGAACCAGTTTTGTGAAAGCTTGAGAGCGGAGGAGATATTTTCTCTTCTCCCCGTAAGGTGATATAGACAAAGATTATCTACTGAATCTTTTGTTCATCTAGTTGCCATGACTACTATAAGGGCGTCTGAAATCTCACAAGGTTTGTTTAGCCAGCCAAAATAAATCATCTGGTTACTATATTAACTATGTAATTTTGCAGTTTGCAATATTTTCATTAGCCTATTACTATGGAGCACCTGCTTACAATAGTAACAATATTATACATATGGTTTTGCATACCGGTATCATTGGTTGTAGGGTCATAATGTCATAAGAGTTGCTTTTTGGTGCTAGACTAAATATGCAGTACAGATATGCCTCCGAAGAAGCAGTGTGAAACATGTGTTAGTTCTCTACTGGGAGGCATTGTCCATTATATTAGTGTTATCTGTCAGGAAATACAAACGCACAAACACATTACGGTTAGCTTTAAATGGATACTATTAAACTTAAGGCAGGGCGATTCTCTAATAATAGAATTGATCACTAATTAGTATTTACAACAGCCTCTTGGTTACACCTCCTATATTGCTCAGGTTATTTTAACCATTAATTATTTTAATTAAATATTTTTAAAAGCTATATTTAAAATAGGAACATTTCTTTTTTTTTATTGTTTGTGGATTCAGTATTGCATACATCACAGCCTGTAACCACAATTAAAAAAAAGTGTAAGTATTGTAATTTTGGGCTTCTATTATTGGATGTACTTGCCTTCTTTTTTGTTATCCAGTTGTGATGCCCAGGGGGCTATAGGACTTTTTTGGGATTGTTGAACTGTTATGGGCCCTAGGCTGACATGAGTTAATTGCGTGACTCCCCTTTTATCCCAGAAAACGTCCTCCTTGCCTGTATTTGAACTCTGACCACCATGTTTTTTAATTGTGGGCTGTGTTAGTGAATTATTGCATTAGTGGTTAAATATGCAATTCATGATGTATGCATGTTACCCAGTTATGTTTGGTTTTAAAATATTGGATTTTCCCCAGGGATTTCAATAAAATAAATAAATGAGGTTCCCTGGGATAGGGGGTACAGAAATTAGGGAATATCTTGATATTGCAAAGGGACACATAATGAATGGGGAGCATGGGATGTCACATAGCCAGCCAGACAAATCATCTACTATTGTTCTAGCTATCTACTCCCTGAAGAGCCTGAACCAAAGGGTAGTTAACTTGATTACTAAGCCAGGCTCCATGACCAGAGGGGGTAATTAGGGGGGGGGGGTGACATCAGTTGATGGAAAGGCCTCCCACATGACCAGTGTGTGGGCTGACTAGGATTGGTGGAAAGAATGCTTGCTAAGGGATGGAGACTAAATATTATTGGGCCATGTTATGTATTAGTATGTTATGCTGACTTCAATAAAACGTTATTCAGTTTGAGCTCACATAATCTATATGTATGCTTCATTCTTAGGAGAAGAATAATACTTACCATTGGGATTTTATTGCTGAACCTGCCGGAACTATAACCCTTACCTGAGATTCCCTTGGTATTTTGGTGGTCCTATGCTGTGCTGGGTTGGTTCCTGCTAATAGGGATATCCAAAGAACCCCACAACCTGATGGGTAGGTTTGAACTAGGCGCTTATCAAGCCCATTGATGGTGTTAGGTTGTGACACCAGTGTTATGGTAGTGACTGACTTCTTGGAATCTTTGCTGTCTATTTACCAATGTTCATGTAGACCAATTCATTTACATTTACTCACCTGCCAATGGAGGTCCAATAAGGATGGAGATGCCTCCCAGGATGGTGAAGAGTCCAAAAGCTCCTGGAAACCTTTTCATTCCAACAGTGTCCATCAGCACATGGAATACTAAGGATCCAATGACGCTCATTGAAATGCCATACAAAACACAATAGGCTATTAACGCTGGAAAAGATACCCAGGTTGCACACACCAGGTTGCTAAGTCCATTCAGAATCACTGCTCCACTGAAGAGGTAAATAAGTCGACTGGTGAACACCTTTTGTTGTGACACAAGCCCGGTCAATGGGCGTGCAAATATATTGATGAAGCCAATAAGGGAAAGAAACAGTGCTGCTGTCCCCTTGTCTATTCCATTGGTGGTGGCGAGTGGTACCAAGTAAAAAAGTGGCAGCATAAACCCTAGCACCAGCCAAGTAACCCCTACTGTGTAGATCTGGTAACGGCGGTGACGCAGAAGGAGATCAAAGGCCATGTAACGTTGTAGGCCTTTGCCACGTTCCATTTCTATCGCTCCAGAAGTGATTTTATTCTGTAAGTTTTGGTCATTCAAATCTTTTTCAGGAGCAGAAGGTGGGGCTCTCACTGGCCTCATGATGGCACCACACACACAGCAGTTGAGCAAAATCCCACTGAAAATTAGGAAGGATCCTCTCCATCCCACCCACATCAAGAGATATTGGGATGCCAAAGGCCACAGAGCCATCCCTATAGATGCTCCCGTGGAGGCCAGAGAATTGGCAAGAGTTCTTCGCTTTATGAAATAATAACCCAAAACCGTGACAGCACCTTGAAAAGAGAAGCAAAGTCCTAGACCTAAGAAGCAAAACAAGATAATGTAAGATGAGACCTTAACTGATAACTGTACAATGAAATATATATATATATATATATATATATATAAATGAGTGGTACGGAATATGTTGGCGCATTACAGATAAAGGATAATAATACATACATATATACACATTAACACACACACATATATATATATATATATATATATATATATATATATATATAGTTGAATAATCAGAGTATTGCAGTGAATAGTGATACCTTTTTTATTGGACAAACGTATTCATAATAAAGCGAAAGATTTTGAGAGATAATGCCTCTCTTTAGCAAGTCAAAAAGCGTATATTGTGCTGCCTCTACTGGACCCTGGTAACGTTTATGATAGCTTGGTGGAAGCGGTTTGTGTGAGAGGGTGTTTACATTTCTGTAGGGTGGCTTCCTTATTAACCTGCTCGGTTTCTGTATTCTTTTTTTACTTGTCACTTCCTTTTAGAATCTGGGTCACTGTGCTGGAACCTCATTTAACATTGACTGTACTGAGCTAAGCTTTTTGTTATATGTTTTGCCTTTGTTCATTTATATGTATCGTGAAAAAACAATATTTTTTAATGCTTTTAGACATAAGTGGATTCTTTAAAATGAGTAGAATTTACAAATATGGCATTATTTTAATCTTATAGATAATATCATGTACTTTCTCAATTGAAAATGATTTAAAAACGGCAATATTCCTGATCTTTGCAATTTTTACCTATTAATCAGCTTTTCTGATTCACTCATTATTTCTCCTTGATCATTTAAAATAACTGCTAAATACCACTTCGGGCTCTGAATATATTGTCTTAAGTGATATGAAAAAGAAAGGGAGATCTATCTAAATCAGCCTAGATACTCCCTGGGATCTGAGCATGACCAGCATTTTTCACATGGCTGAACAAAATACATTCACAGCCACAAGGAGTAATTAGCAATTATTGGCAATCATCTCCCATTAGCAAGATATGTCACGCTTTATTTAGTGGGTGGATCAGAAATACTTAATTTTTTTTTTTTTTTAAAGGTAACGTTCCTTTTGGCCAGTGTTGTAGAGCCAGCGAAACCTGGCATCAATTATTATGCTGTTAGGCTGTAGTTAGCTGTGGCTAGTGTAGTAGGTGTAAAGCACCAAAGCCCACAGCATGGTAGGGACCATTTTCTCCTGGCAGTGGTCTGGAGAAAAGGGTGGGTGATTTTAATTTATTAGGAGACAGGCAAATGATTAGCTCCACCATTGGTAGTTAGCGATCACTCACCTGCAATTAATCCTGCAGTCAAGTATAAATGGATTATATTCTGAGAGAAAGTACTGGTAACCATCCCTGCTCCACACAAGATACCTCCCACCATCACTGTCACTCTGCAGCCAAAACTCTCCACCATGATACTGCACAGAGGACCTGCAGGGAGATGAGAGACAATTACAGTGAACAGAAAAAATGAGACACATGTGGTCTGTCAAGAGAGAGAGAGAGACAGGTCATCTGTCTAAGCTTAGGCAGTCTATCCAAAGAATGTTTAGACTATCCCCCCAAAAAAGAGAGAAAATTGGGGGTTTGTACCTAAAGAGATGGATGAACTGTCCAATGAGAGTTATTTGTCTCAACAGAGAGAGAGTGGTAGTCTGTCTATAGAAAGAGATACTTAACCTGCCCAAGGAGAGAGATAAATTAGAGGTTTGTACAAAGAGAGAGAGCGATAGGACGACTACTACAGAGCAGACTCTCCTTAAAAAGGTAGGTGAGATAGGCAAAGAGAAAGATAGGGAAAAGGTCCTAATAATAAATCAATACATGGTTTATACCGAGATGCAGAAGATGGCCAGAGCAAAAGAGACTGGTGGTCTTTCTACAGAGGTAGAGAGATAGGTGGTCTGTATAAAAGAGAGAAGAGACAGCAAACGATGGTCTAAACACAGTGATAGGTAGTCTGCTGAAAATGAGAGAAACAGAGAGATCTCTTTTTCCTCATAATAGTGAAACCCTCACTGACCTCCCGCATGCAGGACAGCCATGATTATGGATGGAAACCAGGACACCTCTGTGTTGGAGACGTGGAATGAGTCCTGGAGGTCTGTGTAAAACACCCCAATACTTGAGGGGAACCCCAAGGCCAATCCGTGGGTCATCATAGCAGCAACAAGAACCACCCAGGACCACGGCCCATCTGGTTTCTCCATTATGCTGGCTTTAAACACCATCTTTGTATCACCTATTCAGGGCCATAAAATATGTTGAGATAAGTGAGATTATATGCAAAGACTGACAGAAAAATAAATGCAGACACAAAGACTAACAGACACACAAAACAATTCTGATACACAGTCACCCAAAGATTAATGTACTCGACAATAAACACAGAGACCATGACTCAGACACACAAATACACATTGGCTTTAAAACAAACACTTGCTAGTTCACAGATATACAAAGACATGCCGATTTCATATAGACACACTGACATGCAGTAGTACACTGAAAATAGACATACTGACTATTGGACACCATGACACACATACTCTCTGGTCCACTAACACACAAGAACACTATGGTTCCCAGACACACAAAAAATGCACTGATACACAAAGACTAGCTGACATCCTGACACACAAGGACTCACAAACGCATTGACATACAGACACACAATAACACTCAATGACCTACAGATGCTCTGGCACACACACAAAACAGACCCAAAGACATCCTGACTTACAGACATAGACAAACAGATATGCAGATACACCGAGGCACACAGACTAGACAAAAATATGGAACTAGTATGTATAGGATCTTTAAATACTAAATATTGAATTAGATTATATATCATATACAATCCAGCTTTGACTAGTTTGTCAGCTATGTCTATGTTGCATTACTATTTTAATGGGAAGAATCCCCCTCCCCCAGCACTACTATTACATACTAGGAGACACAGACATTTCTACAGTCTTTCACAACAATATTGCCCAACTGTGTACTGTAAACAGACAGTCTCCTTCAAATACTTACAGGTATGGACAGAAGTCACACACCACTCTCACATAAGGAAACGTTTCTTATATTCACAAATACTTAACTCATACATGCACATCTTCAACATACAGACCCCTCACACACAAAACACACATCTATTGAAGACACAGACCCCTCATAAACACTTGTCACAAACAAAGACCCTTAATACCAAATACAAATATGAGCACCCAGAATTATAAACTACTCCCTTCCGTGGCAGAGCTAGTGAATGGAGGAACTCCTGGCAGCTTCTCCCCACCCCGTAAGGGTCAAACAAAAAACTATATGTAGATGGTGAGATTACCCTAGTGGTGAACAGATCACCTTTCTATAAAGTAATTATGTGTGTTTTTCCATCTTAAAAAAATCCTACTGTATTGCCAATAACATAGTCCCCTGCCTTTTTTGGAGGCTCTGGTGCTTTGCACCTGCTACAGCAACAGTAGCTCTTCCACTGCCTCGCTTACAAAATACACAAATAACCCTATAATTTAAACAGACAACTAAACACGCCAAACTCTCTGAAACACATACAATCCCCAGAAACAAGCACTCACATGTATCCCTCTCAAATACACACACAGACACATATCAGAGAACAGGCATATACCTCTCTCTCACACACAGACTCATCACATAACAGACATATCACTCGCACACACAGGCGCATATCACATAAGAGACATATACTTCTCTCACACACAGGAGAATATCACATTACAGACATATACCTCTCTCACACACAGGAGAATATCCCATAACAGACATATCCCTCACACACACAGGCGCATATCACATAAGAGACATATACCTCTCTCACACACAGGCACATATCACATAACAGACATATCCCTCGCACAAACAGGAGAATATCACATAAGAGACATATACCTCTCTCACACACAGGAGAATATCACATAACAGACATATCACTCGCACACACAGGCACATATCACATAAGAGACATATACCTCACACAAACAGGCACATATCACATAACAGACATATCCCTCGCACACACAGGCACATATCACATAAGAGACAGATATCTCTCTCACACACAGGCACATATCACATAACAGACATATCCCTCACACACACAGGAGAATATCACATAACAGACATATCCCTTGCACACACAGGCACATATCACATAAGAGACATATACCTCTCACACACAGGCACATATCACATAAGAGACAGATATCTCTCTCACACACAGGCACATATCACATAAGAGACAGATACCTCTCTCACACACAGGAGAATATCACATTACCGACATATAACTCTCTCTCACACACAGGCACATATCACATAACAGACATATACCTCTCTCACACACAGGCACATATCAAATAACATACATATCTCTCACACACACAGGAGCATCACATAACAAGCATTTACCTCTTAATACACACACATTTCACACCATGCTCAGACCTCTTGGGGTGCATTCCTTGACATTGGAGAAGCTCTCACATTCCCATGTTATTCCTATGCATTCATTTCTCTTCAACCTCCACCCTCACCTCCCGCCTTTCTCGCTCACTCACTCTGTTGCCAGTGTCACTGCTCTTGTGGTGGCATCTCCTGGAGAGCTCTGCTGATGTGGATCTGTTCTCTTTAACTGTACCTACCTGGTGACTATTCAACCTGTTTCCCCTCCCTATGAGACACACCTCATATGCTTAGCTAACCTTATATTCCCTCCCATTTCACCGGAATACAGGTAGCAATGACACAGCACCTGTGCCACACATGGAGAGAGGGAGTAACTGGGCAGGAGAAGGCATCACCTTTCACCTAACAGCTCTGTGTGTGATTTACATGGCCACAGTTTTCCCACTTTTTATTACAGAATACATTACAATATATTTATACATTTTCTTTGCAATTATTTCTAACTGTGTCTTAAGGGCTGGGGAGGGTGTTTACTTGTAAACAAATGCACTTTCTATAAGTTCAGCTTAAAGCACTGGCAGTTGTAAGTGCCTCATAACCAATCCTCATGTTGTCTCTCATCAAAAACCAAAATGGTAGATTCTACAACATATAAATTGTAAAAATAAAAGACTATTTTGCATGTTTTCTGTTTTCCAGTGTTTTCTTTGTAATAGTATATTTTATATATAGGATCGAAATGGTCATTTACGTCTATTTATTTATAAATATATTTTGACCAAGAGTAAGTAAAAGTCCCAACTTAAACAGTGAATATTATCCCAAATACTAACAAACAGCAATGTATATATAAACAGATTAGGGGAGATATGTTAGAAGGGGGAGAGGGAGAAAGGTCTGCAAAGTTATGGGAAACAGGATGAAGGGTTGTTTGCTCATAGGGTGCAGGGATAAGTGCTCTTTATGAGCCTTTTTGTGGAAGTATCAGGGGAAATGATGGACTGAGCCACTAGACCATGGGCCAGTAGGATGCTATTATCTCCAGGGCTAACCCAGGTAAATTAGCTCATGGATAGTAGAGAGAAGGAAATGGGGAAGGGGCAGCAGTGGGAGATAGGAAAGGAAGTAGCACAAGCAGAGGGGGGTTGTGCAGAGAGCATGGAGAGAGAGTGTGAAATCATGGGGGATAGGAAACGGGAGGCTGTATGAGACCTCAGGAGAGAGGGGGCTGGGGGTACTGGAGGACAGAAAGCCCAAGCAGAAGAGAGCTCAGAATGGAAGAGAGTGCACAGAGGAAAGGGAGCAGGAAAACAGAGACAGAACAGTAGTAAGAAAGCACAGGATATGAGAGAGCTCAGTGTGGAGAGGGATTGGGGAGAGTTTGAGGGACAGAATCTGGAGGAGGGAGTTGATGTGAGGAAAAGGAGCTCAGATGGACAAAATGAGAGCTCAAGAAGAAAGATAACCTTTGAAAGGGCAAAAGCCCTGTATAGAGAGAGTCCCAAAGGAGACAGCACAGGAGAAGGAGAGTGCTCAGGAAGAGAGAGCTCAGATGGGGAAGGGGCTTAGACAGGTGGAGAACACTGAGGGTAGAGAGAGCTCAGGAAGAGTGAGAGATCAGGGGACAAAGTATATAATTTAGGAGGAGACAGTAAAGTACATATGGGAGAGGGAAGGGAGCTCAAGGGAGAGAGGCAAGAGCTCAGATGGAGGGACCTAAAATGAGAGAAAATAGACTTACAGGGAAGAGTGGAGAGAGCTCAGGGGAAAGAGGTGACAGCTCCAAGGATGACGCACAGTCACTGCTGAGACAGCTGCTCTTCATGTCACTGTCACAAAGAAGCAGAGAGGTCACCATGTTACCTGAGAGAGGCCAGATCTAACTGGATTTCCATGTGACTGTGCCCTTATCTGGGAACCTGGCATCAGTGATAAGTCACATGACTGGCGCTATCACTGCATTGGCAGGAGTCATGTAGCACCTCAATGACAAACACACATATATGAAGCTTGCACATGTGAACAGAATACCACATTTACTATAGGGATTATATGGAGAAGGGAGGTTATATGGAGCAATAGGAGGGGTTATAGGGAGGGGACATATGATGCACTAACGAGTTACCGTATGTGGGAGGGTTATATGGAGCAATGAGAGTTAAAGTCTGGAACAATGGAGCACTTATATAAAGCAATAGGAGGGGTTAAAGCATAGGTATGTGTGGTGCAATAAATGGAGTTAAGTGGAAGGGTTACATAGAACAATAGAAAGAGTTATAAAGCCATGGGGATTTATAAGAAGGGCTTAAATGTAGACGTGCGGACATTGAAATGAGAGGTTGTGACAATATGAGGGTTATAAAGGAATTACTTATGGAGGAGTACGTGTTATATGCAGAAATTATATGGATTAGTTATGGAGTAAAAGGAGAATTAGAGAAACATTTTATAGTAAGATTTATAGGAACGGGTTACTTAGTACAATATGAAGAGATTTAAAAGGAAAATATGTTATATGGGAAATTATAGGGAGAAGTTATATGGAACCGTAAGAAAAGTTATCGGGAGATAGTTATATAGATCAGTAGTTACTGGGAGAGATTTATGTAGTCATATGAGGAAACTAATGGGAGGAGTTCTGTGGAATATGGGGAGATATATTAAAGTGTTATATGTAGTAATGGGAGTAGTTATAGAGAGAAGTGATGTGAAATAATAGAAGTCATAGGGAAATGTTATAAGAGGAGCTATGTTGGATCTATCCCATTTCAAATTCTCCACCAGTGACAGCAGCAGTTGTGGCAAGTGGCCGCTAGATGGCTATGTCAATATTTGGCAGCGCAGCCAATATTTGAGACAAGTTGTAACCTTAGAAGGTCACCCTAACCCTTAAACTAACCCTATCCCTAACAGTCTACCTAACCATAACTCTATTGTATTGGCACTGAAAATCGGCAGCGGCATCTAGCGTATGGTGGCCACCACTGCTGGCGAATTTAAAACGGGAAAGGACCGCTATGTTAAGAAGTTATGTAGCACAATATGAATAGTTATAAGAGTAGATGGTTTTCTAGTGAGAGGTTATATGGAGAAAAAGGAGTAGTTTTAGGGAGGGATTATGTGTAGCAACAGAAGAAGTTACATTAAGATGTTATATGGAGCAAAAAAAGGAAGAATATAGTTGGAGTAATAAAATTAGTTAGGAAAATAATTTTATAGAGTAAAAAAAGGAGATTGAGAGGGGTCATAAGATGAGAGGTTCATGCAGATAACATTGAAAAATATAAGGCGTTATAAGGAATGGTTTACTTCACAGAAAGAGTAGTTATAGAGAGCAATAAGAGGAGTCACAGGGCTATGTGACAATGGTAAGTATCATAGTCTGGCCTTATACAAGGCAATACCAATAATTATAGGGCTAGATTGAATTACTGAAAATTGCTAGTGTGTAGTTACAAAGAGCAAAATAAGAATTTATAGGGCCCCTCCCTATAAATTCTTATTTTGCTCTTTGTAACTACACACTAGCAGGGAGCAGTTATACTGTATAATAGTAATATTGTCTCACATGCACAGAGTCAGAAAGTCACACACACTCTCAATGTCTTCCTTAACTGCATCACCCTCCTTCTTACCGGACACTAACATATTAATATTTACCTCCTTTCCTTTCACTCCCACATTTCTAACTTCCTCTCCCTTGCATTCTCCTACCCCCATATAGTTCTTGCTTCTGTCTTCTTGTCGCTTTCTCCTCTGCCCTCCCTTCTTGCATCCCTTCCTTCTTCTTCAGCCCTCCGCCCCCTTCTCTTTCCTCTTGCTCTCTATCTTCACTCACTCTTTTCTCTCTCACCCAATTCCCTCTCTGTCCTCTGTCTCCCATCTTTCTGTCCTCTATCTCCCCATCTCTCTCCCTCCTTATGCCCTTTCTCTGCCCTCATCCTTCTCTCACCCCACCCACTCTCTGGAATCCTTTTCACCTCTCCTCTCCCCCTTGCTCACCTTCTCACTCTCTTTTTTCGTCTCAGTGGCTTCTGACCTGCAAGACTGGGATGGGGCAAGATACTGATCTCAAGGAACGGAGTGAACTTGGTTCAGAGAGAAGGGAGGGAGCTGGGGAGAAACTCAGGGATAGGAAGTATAAACACAGAGAGATTGGAGATATGAAACTGGGAGGGAGCAGTAAGAAGTATGCCTGTGCTGAGGTACACAATGTTTTGGTGCTATACAAACAAGAGAGAATAGGTATACATTTCAAGACCTCATGGGGTGTGAGACTGGAAGATGAAAATATAAAGTAAAGATGTCAATGAGAGTGTAGTGGACAATAAACTGTGTAATAACTCAAAGAAGATATGGCATAAATAACACACACACATATTTATCCCCCCCCCCCCTTTTGTATCTTCTCCCCCTACATATGCTCTCTCTTCTCTCCCTCATCTATCCAACTCTTACTCCTTGCTCTATCCCACTCCCTCCCCCTATATCTCATCTCTTTCTTAATTACATCTCCCCTCTCAATCATACTTTCCCCTCTATCCCACCCCTTCTTTCCCATCTATATCTCCTCTCTCTTCACCCTTATTCCCTTTAGTTTCTCCAGACATACTAACACCAACATAAAATAGTTGAGATTTATTACTGCAGTGAAGACTGTATGCAGGAATGTAGATGAAGATTGTGATTTATGTTCCTTTTAGGACCTGATGTGTCCCCATAAGCTCAGTATAACTGACTGAGGCTTCTTAACTGCAGATAACAGAGGAAGTAAACAAATGTCTGGGTTTTAATCACTGCATGATTTAAATGAAATTATAAAATAGTGAAAAGAGTTTCAAACAGAATATGTTTTAAGGCTTATCTGCCTTTTTTTGTTTGCTCTGCATGACAATGCAGAAATTTAACAAGTGTAGTACACTATTCTGTACTAGAATATAGTGTATACAATTGCTCGTATTCCCTGTCGCTTTGTAAACTTCTTGAACAAAACTCAGTAATCAGTGGGTGATCCATAGACCAGAGTTTGGGAATCTTTGCAATAACATATTTCAGAACACAGTCGTAATAGAAATCCATGGATTCATTTTCACTCTGTTGTAAATTGGACCTATGGATGTCCTTGTTAGCTTCTGATCCTTCAGCAGATCCTTCAGTCAGAATTCCTCTTGCTCCCCTCAGCTCCTGGTCCTATAGGTAAGGATCTTACTGGACTGACTCAGCATTACGTCCTTCAGGGATAATTTCCTGTGAATATCCTCAGCTCCTGGTCTCTCAGTTAGGATCTATTCTGGATCCCATAAGCTCTGATAATTCCAATCAAGTATCCCTTTGGGGTTCTCTCAGCTCTTTAACCTTCCATTAAAGATTCTTTCTGCATCTCCTCAGCTTCTTTCCCTTCCAGTCAATATTCTTTCAGGATCCTCTCTGCTCCTGATCCCTCAGTCAGGATTTCTATTGTATCTCCAAAATGGCTGATCCTTCAGTCAATAATTTAGATTCCCTCAACCCTTGGTACTTTCAGTCTCCTTAACTACTGGTCTACCAATCACAATTCCTTCTTGAACCGATCAGCCCTAAAACCTTAAGATGAGATTCCATCTAGATCTTCTATTTAATGCAGCCAGCACACAGGACATTGGACCATGTCCCCTTTACTGCTCTTGGTTCTTTGTTCTCTGACTTCTATGTATCTTGGAGTATCTTTCTTCCAATGCGAGGGTGCAGACATCAGTTTGCTGAATAGGTTCAAACCATTATTTTTTTCTGTTGGGGCTTGAATCTAGTTGTTTCCATGTACATTTTTGTTTTCACTAATTTTGTGGACAGTGACCATCCATAAACACCATGGATGTAGTAGAGATATGACTCATCTATTACAACTTCTAATAAAAAAGAGGTCCCACTAGGGAGTATTGATGGTATAGAACCATTAGAATGTATCAAAGTCAATGTCAGATAAACTATACCCCCTAACAGTCAATGATTAAATAACTACTTTTTAACCAGAAATCTGCCAGTAACAGTTTAAAAGTTATTTTCTTGATATAAATTAATATAATATTACTTAAAGTGAAACTGTGCTAATTTTGTCTGTATTTTAAATAACAGCTTTGGTGAAATTATTTTAGAAAGGGAGTAAATAGATAAGCTCAACCTTTACATTTTTAAAATGCAATTATGTTTTTGGTGAGATTCCATTTTTTATCA
The DNA here is from genome assembly GCA_027410445.1 of Discoglossus pictus. NCBI lineage: Eukaryota > Metazoa > Chordata > Amphibia > Anura > Alytidae > Discoglossus > Discoglossus pictus. Next base: position 154,118,963 of record CM050168.1, on the reverse strand, counting down.
GCTGGCTCTGGATCTTACCGTTTCAGGAGGATGTATCCTTAAACACAGATGAGTAGAAATCAAGATGATAGATTCCACTACAATATAATTGCATTTAAAGGTAAATAATTAGAGGCTGGCTTACGCCAATTCAAAAAATATATATACTTTTTTGTTTCAATCTTTTTATTGAAGACATATAGCATTATACATTGCAATTATGACCACATTTTACACAGATTATATCATAATACGTAGACATTTAAGAACAGTTATAATAGGGAGATACCAAATGTGTTTCTTGTATACATTTGCCCCTTCTGCAGTTAAGAAAAATAAAGCTTTCTATCTTTCCTTTGCTTCTACTGGGAATGTAAAGCAGGAGGAAATACAACATCTGCTTTCATCCCGAATCTTCAAATCCGCAGAGTGTTAGCAGTAATTAAGAAAAAGTGTCTATGCCGGACTCCGGGTCACTCCCAATCCCGTCTTTATGTCCAAAAATGGTTAAATTGGTAAGGGACTACCTAGCTAGAGGAATACTATTAGGAGAAATTTGCCACAGCTTCCACTTTTTTTTTATAAAAATGGGATTTGAGCCCCTGAAAATTAAGGGTCAGGAATTTCCAGTTTTTGGCAATATGATTTTTAGAGGCCAATATGATTTTTAGAGGGAAATGAACTAAAAGAGCTTATTCTGTTAAATTATTAATCTAAATGCTTCAGAGACAAGAGTCAATCAAAGGGAGGACTAAAGTGCCAAATCTTTTGTAATTGCTTTACCTATCCACAAAGCTTTTGGACAATTGAACAAGTCCGCCAAATATGGATAAAGTCGCCCTTCGTCCAACAGTTACTAAAGCAATAACTAATTTCCTGGGGTTTCTGGAGTCTGGCTGGGGTATAATATGTTCTGTGAAGAACTTTAATAGTTTTTTAATGTTTTCATGAGATTGTAGCAAAAAGAACCCCTTAATAAGTTGGAACAGGATTCAGTCCATTTGTTGGTCTCGCCATTCTTGGCCAAGGTCAACCTCCCAATTGATCATGAGGGCAAGTTTCTGTTCTTTGAGGGGGAGTTAAAAAGTAGCATATAAAGAGCCTAATATTTCCCTTGTTAAAAGGCGTTTTTGCATATCAAGGAAAGCCAGGACGCCCTCAGAGGACCCAAAGACCTGACCATCGATGTAATTAAATTTTTAGGTGGTAGAAAAATTATCTTTGCGGGAGGCTAAAGTTTTCCCTGAGTTATTCAGAAGGAATAATTTGGTCATTTAGGAACTGGGTTCCTATTTTGTCTAATCCTTTGGAGGTCCACCAAAATTTTGATTCCTCACTAAAATCTGCAAGAATGTGGGGAATGGAAAAAAATTGAATTAAGTGGGGAGAGTGCGGGGTTTAGCGGATGCCTGGAATTTGCCTAAACCCATGTATCCAACGACAATGTTATCATTGGGTTGGAGTGACTAGAGGTAGGGAAAAAAGCTTTAGGAAACCACATGATCCTATCCCAAGAATGGGGTGGTAAATGGAGGTTTAGTTAATGCTTGCCTGAGAGAGTTATGGGTAAAGAAGCATTCTGAGACGTTCTAAAATAAAGCCTTAGGGTAAGACAGTAGGACCTCCTCTAGGTTTATGTCTATACACTATAGCTTTTGCAATTTGAGGAGGTTTATTCCGCCAGATACAGTATATCTAAATATCTGATTCTGAAACTTGTCTAAGTCTTTAAGATTAATGGGGATAGAAAGAGATCTGAATAGATATACAGTAATACTCTCGGTAGGATATCCATTTTTACAGCAGCGATGCGGCCTGTCCAGGATATTTGGAATTTAGTCCATTTGTTCATGTCTAATAATATTTTTTTTAAAGAGAGGAGGGTAGTTGGCCTTATACAGCTCTAATACCTTTGATGTACTGTTAACCCCTAGGTAGTTAATATGATTTATGGGCCAAATAAAAATATAAGTGCTTTATAAGGACTCCAATTAAGCCTGGAATAATCTGACTCCTACTGCTTCAGTTTTTTCCAAGTTGGCTAAAATTGTTAATAGTGTTAATTAGTGGCAGTATTGAGGAAATGGGATCGGTTAAAAGTACATAATAAATCATCGGCGAAGAGGGAACATTTAAAATGTTGGAGTCCTACTTTGAAGCCACCAGTTTCTGGATTGGACCTGATGGCTTGGGCTAAGGGCTCTATCGCTAATGCGAAAAGAAGAGGGGACTGAGGACACCACTGTCTAGTTCCTCTCTGAATATTTATGTGAGCTTTATTATTGCCAAGCAGCTTCAAGTTGGCTTTGGGCAAATGAGAATATGTTTTAAGTAGGTTAATAAAGTTTCCCCTGAAACCAAATTTGGCCAATGTCGTGTACAGGTATGGCCATTCAATAGAATCAAAGGCCTTCTCAATATCCAAGGCTAAGATGTATAATGAGGTGCAGGAACATTGAGCCAAGTGTAGGGTGTTCAGGTTTCTTCTAATGTTATCTGCAGCCTGTCTATAGGGAATGAAACCAACCTGGTCTTTGTGAATGAGATTCAGGAGGATTCTATTCGCCATGATCTTAGCCAGGATCTTCATGTCCCCATTCATTAAATAAATTGGGCGGAAGTTCTTCTATGGGATCCTGTCCTTCTTTGGGAAATCACACTAGGTCGGCCTCGTTGAGTTCCTGGGGCATCTTTTCCCACTTTAAGATTGAGTTATATAGTTGTGTGAGATGTGGGGTAAGTAAATCAATACATTTTTTATAATATACAATTCATAAAGCTCTTGGGCCTCCTCATATGTAATATATTAATTGAGGATAGTCAGATCCTGTCCAGTGATAGCAGGGAGATCATAAGTGTCCAGAAATAATTGGATAGCAAATTCAGTACCTTGTTGGTTAACTGTAACCATGCCCAAGGCTTTTTTTTTATCTGGGTTATTCTATCCTAGGAATAGAATCTTTGTACCTGCTGTACCAGCAGTAGCTCTACTACTGGGCCATGGTATCAAAGGCAACTAAAAGATTAAGAAAGGGTGATGGAGGAGAGACTGCCATGGGAAGCATTAACCAAGTACAGTGAGGAGGGTGTTATTAAATTACATGCGTGATTATTCTAATACCCAATATAACAATGGACCCACTTTTGGTTAATTTTTGGTTAATAAGTAGCTAAATAATATGTGCAAAAACACGGGACGTTCTTGCTTCATTTTTCTTACTCAATACCCAGTAGTACTATAAAAAAATGTTTTGTTCCAGTACACAATAGTGTTTTTCCTAATCCAACAACAGGAGAACAAAAAAGCATTATGTGTTTGCTTTAGATAGCTTATGGACAGACAAAAAAAGCTGCAATAGAGAAGGATTATTCTGCTTCATTTAGTTTACTCTATAGGAGAGAAATGAATAGAATGTGAGGCTTTGTAAATAGAATATTCTATGGCACTGCATTATCCTATATAATATTATATAATTAAAACTATGTTTGTTTTTACCCAGTTGTGTAACACTGGAAAGAAGTTCAAGCACCAGGCACACTAACCCCCATATCCACTTGTATTTGTAATTTTATCTTCTCCAGAAGAGGAGAAGTTCTGATTTATCTTAACAGTTGAATTAGTCTACATAAAAATAAAATAAAGCAGACTTCAATATATTATCTTTTTATATGCATTTATGCTGCTGTGTAATCTACCATTTTTCTGTAGATACATTTCCTGACGGCAGGAGGGGACTTTGATTTTTCCATCTACAGCTGCCAGTGCCGTCATTGGATCTAATGGAAAGCGAATTAGTTTGCACAGCTTCCTGAGAAAGTAACCAACTGAATTAACTGACAAAGGATCCATTCAGTAAAGAATATTTTGGTATAAACAGGTAACAATTGTCCCTATTCTTTTGGCAAATTCATAAATTTATACACACATGAAACCACTCTGAAAATTACCACAGATTCTAGTAGCTACTTGCATTCTTATTATGAGTTACCTGTCCCCAATCTCTATGGCAAAGCAGCAAAACCGGCCTTAGAACTCCATTGGTTTTAGCATAGTTTGAATAGTATGAGTGCTAAATAAAGTTACACAAAATCAATATTCTATTAGACCCAGAGCGCTAGATTGCAAATAAAGTCTAACCAACAATTGAAAAAAATATATCAATCTGCAAACACACAGAGACCACAACAGCTGCTCTCATGCAATGACTAGTAAAGGGATAGACATGGCTCAAATAATACTCAGCAACACTATTGATCTTCACCACAGTACACTACTGACCCAGATCATCTATCCACATTCATGGGAAGGTATGGCATCTATAACAGAACCTTAGTTCAAAGAAAATGGGGTAGGAGAAATAGCAGCATGGGCAGCCTCAAGCCTTAAAGACAGGAGGGGGTGACATTAATGCTGTCTGCATGGGTATATCTCTACATAGCACAGGTCAGCATTGTCCCAAGGAGCATATGAGGAACATGGTGGTACAGGCACAGGAACATGGGGATTCAGGGACAAATCAGGTCAAGGGACATTGCACTAATCTGTTCAAGCTCTTTAGGAAGGCCCACAAACACACATGGAGGCTGTGGAGAGGCACGTGGAGCAACAGCAAACTCACCTCCATCAAGGCCAGTCTTGGGTACACCCATCCAGTAAAGTCCCACGTCATTGCTTTAGGCCAAGTGGCAAGATGTAAACCAATAATAATTTTGTGAAATTATATCAAGTGTTCTTGTATTAATTAATTAGTAATATTACCTGTCATTTGGTTATCAACCCTTCAGGGGCTATATTGGTCTACATTTATCCTCACAACAATAATCTTATCATAAAACTAGATATATGATTTTAATTAATATTGTGTGAGCTACATTTTTAGGAAAGGGTGTCATTGAAGGCAAACAGAAAAAAAAAACAAGTGAGACTTAGCCAATCATCTCAAAGGAAAATAAAATAAAAATTAATTCCTTCCTGACCCCAGATACCGGAGATCGGATTTCTCCCTGGATCAATACTGTCTCTCTAATTATCCATGATAACCCTGAATTCCCTTTTTAATTAGAAATAAATCCAGTCCGCTTTTAAAGTTATCGAATCCGCTGCCACCATCTCCTCTGGTAGAGAATTCCACAGATTAACCACCCTTACTGTGAAGAACCCTTTTCTTTAAGGTGAAATCTTTTTACTTCTAACCTCAAGGGATGTCCTCTTGTCAGTTGAAAACATCTTGGCACAAAAAGCTCCATTGACAAATCTTTATACTGACCCTGGATGTATTTATATAAGATAATCATATCTCCTCTTAGACGCCTTTTTTCTTGAGTAAATAAGTTTAATTTGGTTAGCCTTTCTTCATAACTTAGCCCCTCCATTCCCCTTATTAGTTTTTTTGGCCTCCTTTGTTCCTTTTCCAGCTCTAAAATGTCATTTTTATGAAGTGGTGCCCAAAATTTTACTCCATATTCCAAATGAGAGTGTACTAGAGATTTGTATAGTGGCAGAATTATGTTTGCTTCTCTTGCTTCTATACCCTCTTAATACATGCTAATATTTTATTTGCCTTTGCAGCTGTTGCTTCGCTTTGAGCACTGTTAACTAGGTGGTTGTCCACAAGCACTCCCAAATCCCTTTCAATATCTGATACACCTAGATTTGCTCCATAAAGATTATAAATTGCATGGCTGTTTTTCCTTCCCAGATGCAAAACTTTACATTTATTCATATTAAATCTCATCTGCCATTTAGATGCCCATTCCTCAATTTTATATAAATCCCTTTGGAGGGAAAGCACATCATTATCTGATTTAATTACCTTGCACAACTTCGTGTCATCAGCGAAAATGGAGATACCACACTCCAATCCTACCTCTAAGTCATTAATAAATATGTTAAAAAGGAGAGGACCTAATACTGAACCCTGAGGAACCTCACTTACCACATTAGTCCAGTCGGAGTATGTTCCATTTACAACAACCCTTTGCTTTCTGTCTTTTAGCCAGCTCTCAATCGATGAGCAGATATTTACTGCAATTCCTGTATCGCTTGTATTTTTAACAATGCTTGGAGATGAGGAAGATGCCTTCAGGGACCTGAACTGTGCCTAAAATAAAAATAAATAAGAAAAATTAAAAAAGAATAAGGCCTTAAAAAAAAGGGGACATCAGCATCTCTTCTCAATGGCATTGCTCAGTGATCATCAACTGGTGAAATAGGGGGGAGGTCTCAGGGGTGGATGAGGCAGTACTTGGAACCAGAGTGCGCTGGGTGGCATCACTGTTTAGTTGGATGCGCACACTCTAGTTATCAGACGACTGGAGCAGGCTGGCAAGGTAGGACTGAACCATGAGTTTGTGCCTCCTCACCTCCCTATATAGCCTCCACAGGTTGCTGTCCGTGGAGGCCTGGTTTGAGGAGACACTGGTCTGGAGCCCCCGAGTAGCCTCCACTTGCTGCCGCATCACAACCAGCATCTCCCTAATGGTGACTTCCAGTAGTGGATCTTGGCATGAAGGTCTGCTCTGTGTGGGCATGGCTGGGTGAGGAGGCGGTGATAGTGGTGGCCCAGTGGAGAGGGGTTGGGGCCTGGCTGGAACCTGGGTTGGTTCTTTTGGTAGTGGTGGGAGCTAGGTTGTGGTGCTCCTGGGAGGAGGAGGTGGTGGTGGAGGAAAACCTCTGTGATCCTTCCAGTAGGGGGGCCCGAGTGGTGAATTGAGTTGTTGAAGCAGGGGGACAGTGGAGTCCAATGCAATGGGAGTGACCTGAGGTCCAGCAGGTGCCCCCACTGTCCAGATGAATCATTTGTTCTCCTCCTCCACATGTCCTGTGGCTTCAGATCCTCTTCCCGCCTCCTCCTCTTGCACCGGGTCCTGTTGGCTCACTAGTGGATCCAGTCATACCTGCCAGCTGAAAAACAGAGAAGAATGTTATATATGTTAATTATGTTGAATACATTGGTTGCTGTTTTTTCCTAACTATCTGACATTTTTTTCCCTAACTATCTGACATCTTGTTGTCTTGATCCTGATATCATTTGCTAGATGTGATTAATTCCTTGGATTATGAGCTTCGTTGTTGGCTCATAAAGATATTTTGATTCCTGCTGTGGTCTGTATATGCATACACATACTCCTAAGAACTTGTTGGGCAGTGTGTCATACTAACCAATCAGTGACAATATCTCAGCAATAGTTGTTAACATGCTTCTAAGGGGTTGTACACTGCACATCCATCCCTACAGAGCCTGTATCTGCATACGCTGCAGTGGGCTGCTCTCTTTTCCTCTGCCATCATCCTCCTCACCTTGGCCCAGACATCATCAAAGCGATGCTGGGACAGATCTCAGATCCCTTTTCCAATCGCACAGCTGTCACTGTGGCAGCTACCTCCTTTCAGGCCTGTGTCCAGGCCTATAGTGGGGTGGTCATGGATGGAACTGAGGAGAACCATCATCTCCTCGTGCCTGTAGTTCGGGGCACTGTGCCTGCCCCCAGCCTCTTGCCTTCCCCACTGTGGACGGGGATCCTGTACTCCCTCTGTCACAACTCAGATTTAAGGGCTCAGTACACCCCTAATTCTCCTAATTTAGCTTATATCTGCAGGTTGTGACCTTATGCTCAAAATTCAAGACCTGGACATCTGTTCGAAGAAGATATAATATTAGGATATGGGGTATCCCAAGGTCCAAGAACTCCTACAATATTTCAAATACATATATATATATATATATATATATATATATATATATATATAATCTGTATTTCGAATATGCAATTGCTTCTCACTACCCACTATTAGTTTGCGTTCGTAAGGATTATGTTCTTTGACTCCTGCTTTTTCTCCTTCTACACATCACAAATTGTAACCACCATTTCCTCCAATAATTTTGGTTCTGTCCTGATGACACAGAAATATTCTTCTCTTTCTCTTCATTTAAATGGCCAAATTAGTGTCATAATAGAAGCTAGATGGTTCAATCGGGCATTAATTATTAATGACATTCACAATCAATAGTTTAGGAAGGGAATATTCAATATTAGGCTAACTTTTAGACTCAGAATCAGGTTCTGAGTATTCTCTCACTATAAGGACAGTGGGGGAGGTAGAGCTAAACTTTCAGACACAATGATATATCAACAATGATTTACAATGGCTGAAGACTTGTGATAAAGAAGTTTCCCTTGGCAATGGTTTTTGCTGTGGGGGCTTGTAACAGTGTATGGTCTGCTATTTCCAATAAATGTATTTATTCAGGGATGGATTATGAAATCATTTTTTATTCTCCTTTTCTCGTCAGTTATGCAATATAACAAATACAGAACTTTATAACAAAAAATAGCTTTTCTTTGAGCACCTATCTATAAAGTATACAGAAGGATAACACATTGTCTGAGACTACCCTGGCCTGTAGGAGTCTCAGCAGGCTGCCTTACATAGCTTTATTATTATTTGTATCCTTTATTTGTAAAGCGACAGCATATTCTGTATCACTATACAGTGGTTAATACATGGCATAATACAATGTTAACACATTGCAAAAGAATTGATGGCCATGTCTTTGAGCTTAAAATCTAATGTACATAGTACTTTTTCCCAAAGCACCTTACAAGACTGAAAACTTGCAAACTTACACTCTAAAGGCTCTGCAATTAAACCAGGCAAAGGCCCGGTTTGTTCATTGTTAGGCAAAGAAATGGTGTGTTCAGCAATGGTTGAACATGATGGACAGGTTCTCACCCTTACTGAATCCTCCCTCTGCTCTTTACGCAAGTGAGGAGCCTGTACACTTCATCAAAGGGCTGCCTACCAATCTTTGCTTACTCTCTTATGAAATCTGATTGTTATTAAATCCCTCTAGATCTGTCTCTCAGTCAACACCCCACCCACCACTAAATTCCTTACTTTCCACCTCACATTGCCCATCATCTCCTTCCATATACTTTCTCTCACATAGATCTAAACCTGTGTCACCTTTGGCCCCATAAACTCTCACACTAATAATATATCCTTGGTTGGTCGCTCCTGTTGATTCTACCTGTATAACATTTTTACATGTCCATCTGTCACCATTTCTGCAATAAGTCTGCAGATCCATTCTATTATCTTCACTGACCTGGACTTCTGCAACTCACTGCTCATCAGTCTTGCAGTCCATGTATTCATCCACGGCAATACATCCAAAATACCTTTGCACTTTTAATATTAAATCTTCATGCACAACCCAACCTAACCCTCCTAGCCCAGCTCCAACGGCTTGTTACCACATTTGCCTATTAAAATCCATAACCCTTGTCTACAAATCCGTACATAGTCTTATCCCTGCATCCCTCCTCCTCACACATCTACTCCTATGCACCATAATGCTTCCTGCATTCCAAATGTTCTAAATATTCACATTTTCTTCCTTTAGTTCTGTCACCCTCCTTACGTTTTTCCACTGGAATCAACTCCCACTTCACTTCAGATGGTCTCCAAATCTGCACTCATTCCATATCTCACTAAAGCACCCTTCCTCTCTCTTTCCACCCCTGATACATCTGAGATCCTTTCATCCTAATTCTTCTTAAGAGCACCACTGTAGAAAAGGCATTTATAGCAGAATATAAAAAACAGAATATATTTTCAGAATGTTTTAGTCATATTCCCTGTGACTCCATTTCCACCCCTGATCAGAACAACAGTCCTCTTTTGCTGTTGAGTATCTCTAGGAGGCCGCTATGAACATTATGGAGGTGTGTGCGTGGCTGTGCACAGAACTGCTTCTGGGCTCAGAGAGTCTGGAGGAACAGTGTGCACTAAATGCCCCCACACACACACACATAGAAGAATAGTAGAGTGACTCACCAGCAAAGGAGGACATGCACTGCTTGACCAGAGTTACAATCAGAGACATAGGGAATACAAATAAAACATTTTAACAATAAGTATGCTTAAGTATTTTTTAAAAATAATATGCAAAATTTGCATTCTTTGGCACACTGCGTGCATGGGCAGTATGGCTTTTAAAAAAAAAGAAAAAAAACATATACAGTGGTCCTTTGGGTCCTACTGAGCCCATGCCGCTGATGTTTTCAGCAACACACCCAGCAAATGTACTCCAAAACAATCACACACACCATTTTAGAATTGCATAGAGCACCTTAGATAAATGTGCTATATACAAATGCAAATACAAAAATAAAAGAATAAAAAATAAAAGAAATTATATATATATATATATATATATATATATATATATATATATATATATATATGTGTGTGTGTGTGTGTTTAAGATGCGAACAGCACAGGAAAGGGAGTTTTTTCAAGTTATATAGAGTTAAGGAAGCAATGCAGGAAATACGGGCAATTTCCTATTTGTATAAGAATTATTAGCAGCAGAAAAACTAGAGGCATCATGAGAACTTGGTAAAGTTTGTGCGCAAATGTGGTAACAAGCAGGATAGTTATTGTGGAAAGCTGCCCATTTCTGAGCATGTGTAGAGGAAAAGGTAGGTGTCAAATTTTAAAAGATCAATTTACTTATTTAATCCACCTCCCTCTCCCAATTCTCCCCACCTCCACACATCCTTCCACTGATAGCTAAGATAAGCACATAGTCAGGCTACACGCTATCAGTAACTGCTGAAACCAGAGAAGACTTCCTACATATAAAGTGAATTCTTAATGATTTGATTTGATCTGATTTATGGCTGCTATTGTTGATCATTTGTTACATTATTCAAAAAAATGTGCAACATTTACTTAACTAAAGAACTTGTTTAAAATACATGTGACTCACCAAAACTGCTCCTTCATTCTCCATATATCCCCCACACCAATCCATATACACCCAAATGGGATAAGTTCAGCCAAAATCCATAACTAAATCCCCATCTGTGTCCAACGAAATAGCAAAAATTAGCCAATGTCAGCACTAGATATTGACAAACTTAAACTTAAACTAACCCAAGTAAAATAACAAAAGTTGCTGTAATATAAATAGTAAAATATTTGATAAGCCTCCAGGAATAAAAGTCTTGCTGATTCATGCTAGCTACATGATATCAGTTTAATAGGAGGTATTTTATCTGATTTTACAGTGTAGTATTAATCAAGGCAATCAAAGGCTCATAACCACCAAATATAATCTCTCTCCTGAGCCTTCCACCCTCTCTAGTAGCCCATCATAAATAGTATAATATGACAATTTTTCATAGATGGCATCCAGAAACATCTTAATGATTAACCAATTAATTTTCTCTCGCCCTCCTTTATCCTTCCCATCCAGGCACTCCCTCACTTGACCAGAATATTTCCCAAAGTATTTCCCTTCTCTCTATAAAGAAAGCTGTAGTTTTGAAAAAAAAATCCTGTGTATGAGAAGTATATAGCAAATTGAGAACATTAGTACTTGTGTAAGTCATGTACATAAAAACATTTTTAGAGAAAATTATTGTTTGAAGACTCTTTATATAGAAGGTTTTTACCTGGCTTCAGCACTTCCTGATGAGGGAATATATTGGAGGATGTGGTGAAGAGGTGAGCGGAATTTGTTAATTATTAATGAGGCATTGACCGGATTCCAAGTAACAGGCTTGAAAAAAAAAATACCACCATTTTTTTTCAAGCCCGTAACGCTGAAGCTGTTGGGAGGCCTCCAAAAGAGGCTTCAAATTTTATTGCAGCCATTTCTGACGCTAGTATATATATATATATATATATATATATATATATATATATATATATATATAGTAACAAATTGCCATACTCTTTAGTTGTACCCATGTTTCTGGCACTTTTATGGAGGGACACAACTACAGGAGGATTTAATATTTTTTCAGATTTTACTATATCCTTAGCGGTCTCCCAACGGCTTCCGAGTTACAGCCTTGAAAAAAAATTACGGCGTTAAACCCGTAACTATTTTTCAAGCACGCAAGGCTTGGAGCAATATCGATTTAAGCTTCAAGTCTTTTGGGCTTGAAAAAAAATGACAGGTTCATCCGCTGCCAAGCCTGCAACTGAGAGAAGGGGGGGGGGGGGGAAAGAAACACAGGGGGGGGGGGAGAGAGGGGGGGGGAGACACAGGAGAGGGAGAGGGTCAAAAGAGACGCTGGAGAGGCAGTGGGGGAAAGAGACACAGGGAAGGGAGAGAGGAGTAAGAGACACAGGGGAGGGGATGAGTTCCTTCAGCCCGCGATGGCCTGCGATGAGTGCCATCATAACAAATTATCATACTCTTTATTTGTACCCATGTTTCTGGTACTTTTATGGAGGAGCACAACTACAGGAGGCTTTAATGCTTTTTCAGATTTTATTACAGTATATCCTTAGCCAGTGTTATAAAAATATATAACGCAAAACAAATAAAAGGCCTATCTCCCACTTGAGCACTCCCTTTTACTTAGAGAAAGCCCCCTTGCTATCCAGGCTCGCACCAAACCAATCCTGGGTGGAGCACAACAAAAACAATCCAATATTTTTTTATAATATAGTACCTCATGGAAGCCCTCTGATAGCTCAGTATTTTAATCTAATGTATTTTTTTAAATATTATTTTTAAAGAGGATTGGTAATAAAGTATGTATATGGTTTAAAGATTAGTTTGTGGTGATTGAAAAAAAAAAAAAAGAAAGAAAAGGCCCATAGAAGCCGAAACGAGGCTGATGTTGGCTGTTTCTTCTGTTCAGGATAGAATTGCCTGGTATTTCAGGGCTGGGTCACTCTAGTGAGTGGGACCAGACGGATATACTACTGGTGAAGGGCACAAGTGAGCTAAAAGAGGTGCTCTCAGAGTGGGTTATCATGTCCATAGAACTAACCTATGAGGTTAGTTTGTTCTCTGATGAGCACCTCTGAATTATTTTGATTGAGAAAATAAACCACAAAAGGGTGTTCTTTCCTCTTTTTTGTTTTTCTTCAGTTATTGTAGTCTAAAATGGAAACCTGATCACCTTTTTAGTGCTACAGGACCTATACAAAATGTCACGGACCCATGGGTGTAGAAACTGTGGGGGGGGGGGGACAAATGCGGGTGACAAACCCCCCCTGTTGAAGAAAAACATTTAACTCCTACACCCCCCACACACACACACAAAGATTTTTCTATGTTTGTATGTATGTATATATAAACTATTTTCCGGCCAGTGTATACAATGAGCTGTATCCTCCCAGAATTATTCTGGCTCCTATACCCCTCCACGAACCCTTTTCCAGGGCCTGGATACTGGTGCATTGTGTCACCATAGAGGACAGACTGCCCAATTAGAAAATAGCTAGGGAAATTATATTGCCACATGGAAAATGTTGGCAGGTGGGTGGTGGGTGAATAGCCCCAAAACATAGTGCCATATTGTACCACCTTGCTTCATATTATGGCATATGTATCTGACTTATCCTGTATGTAATTCCCCATGTAATATTACTGTATTCTGTTTAAACTGTGACTGGGTGATCATGATTGGATTAAAACAGGGTGTGCTCAGTTTGCAGTGATCAGACACCTCTATTGTACTGTTATCTGTTCTGGCCCATTGTTAGCAAATTAAGGTTTTCACGTCTGCCAAGCACTCTATCTAAGGTCTGGACCACTCAGACATAGAGACAGTGGATGTATATTAGAAGATAGCCCTAATGTTCTCAGGTGCCAGCTATCCGGGTACTGCTAGACCCCATGTGGTGTCATCTCCTGTAATTGTCTGCCACCCCCTCTCATTGTTACATTGTGTACACCCCCTCTTTATCTAACCGCTATAAATATTGTTGACTTTCCAAAAATAAAACAGTTGACTTCTGAGACATATAGAAATCGTGTGTCTCTTATTTTGCTCCTGGTGGCCGCGATACTGAACCTATCTCCACCCTGCAAGTAAATTGTCATGGTCCCTACCACATTACTTTTTTTCAGGAATCATGTAATTTTCTCTTCTGCTTTGTCCTTGGTAAATCTGTTAATATGCTCACTCTCTCCATCTTATTGACCCATTCTCTATACTTTAAAAGCTTGGCATAATTAATCATCAAGAGATAGGCATTCTTAAATTCCTTAACTGTGTTTGACTTAACCAATTCCACTGGAAGGTGGTTCCATTTATTCTGCTACCTTTTCTATAAAGTAGTGCATTCTCACATTATCCCTAAATCTCCCACCTTCCAATCATGACCTCTTGCTCTTGCCCCCTCCTGATACATCTGATCTCCTATATTTTACAACCCCTCTTCTCCTGAAGCCAGAGAGAGGATGCACGCCTGGCCACTCCAGTAGTCATAAATCCACATAAATTCCTGGGGGACTTCATTAACTTTATATTATACTAGCGTATTGCCCGTCAAAAAATGACGGCAATGAGATGTGTATGTTTTAAAAGTTGTTTAGTTATTAATATACATATGGAATTGTAAGGTAGCTAATGTTGTTTTCTGTGTACTACTGAAATATAGAATTCAAATTAATAAATGAATTTACGTATTTTTATGCATTGTGTTGAAGAGCTGGCAATCTGTGTTGATGTTGCTGCAGCATTAGTGGTGTGTAGGTGCTGTGTAAGCAAGATGAACGTGTGCAGTGTAATAGTGTGCGTGCGCAAGCCGAAACCGTTAACGTAGCTGTGTACTTCCGCATTATCCTAAAATGGCGGATAATGTGTGGTATGCGTCTTAGCGGATTATCGGTACGTGTTTTCCGTGGTTATAGTGCTGTAGCCTCGTTTTCATTTTGTTCGTCAGGCATTTTTTCTGCGGCGCTCATTGCCAAACTATGTCGGTTTAACGGCTCGCCTCGCTGCACGAGGCTCGCCGGGCGATGAGCCCCTGCGGCGCTCATCGCTAAGCCCGCTAAAGTACTACGGTTTAACAGTAAATATGATCACGGTCAAATGACGGTCAATAAAAATTAAATGTTGTGAAATTTGTTTGCCACACAACATGACGCTACATTTGTCCCTTTTTTTCTTTCTTAAAATAAATACAAATACATTTTTTTGAAATTTTTATTTTTGTAACTTTCAACTTATATTTCATCAAATGCGTTGGTTTAGGCGGGAAATCCGATGTTGCGCGAGACAAAGGCGTTAAATCTGTGTTAACGCGTAAATCTGTAATTGCGTTTCGTAAAATGTACTCGCTACTGTCTTTTTACTCACTGCGCGGTTAATCCGCATCCTTTTCATACGTCTGTGGCTGTGTTTTACGCAGTTCGTAGTAGTATAGCCTCGTTTTCATTTTTTTCGGCGGCCATTTTTTTCTCGCTTAGCCGATTTTCGATCTTTGTAACTTGGCTAAATCGATGTAAATTGGAGTTCCAACTCACTTCCAGACGTCCTGCCTGGTTCCCCATGCTGTAAGTGACCTTTATTTATTTTTTTTGTGTGTATTTAGTGTTTTTTTTAGTGTTTTGGTTCCGCCGCTTATCTCGTAATTTTTTTCATCTCGTATTTTTTTTCTAAGTGCTACGGTTTAACGGTTAACCTCGCTATGCGAGGCTCGCCGACTTATAATTCGCCAGTTATATGGTCTATTTATATATATATATATATATATATATATATATATATATATATATATATATATCAGAAAATATTGATATAGCAATTTATTTAGCAAAAATGACAATAACATTTTAATGCTGTGAAAACTGTTTGCCACACAATATGAGTCTCTAACATTCTTAACTATTTTTTTATCTACAAAGAAATACAACATTTTGAATAAAACTTTTTATTTTTCAACTTGTATTTCACCAACAGGTATAGAATTTTTTTTAAATAATATTACCTGTTTTAATTGTCATACATGGAATAACAATATAGCAATGACTGAAGTTTTCATGAATACATATTGTAAACCATAACAAAAGTTTGTAACATGCTACTTGTATTTTAAACAATCTTGAACCATTTTTTTAACAAACTAACATTTTGAATTGATAGTTATCCATGAATAACAGAAGAGCAATGGTCAAGAATTACTCCTGACCGTTGTGCACGTCTGATCTGCAACTACAGGAAACGTTTGGTTGAAGTTATTGCTGCCAAAGGAGGTTCAACCAGTTATTAAATCCAAGGGTTCACATACTTTTTCCACCTGCACTGTGAATGTTTACATGGTGTGTTCAATAACAACATGGTAACATTTAATTATTTGTGTGTTATTTGTTTAAGCAGAGTGTGATTGACTATTGTTGTGACTTAGATGAAGATCAGATCACATTTTGTGACCAATTTGTGCAGAAATCCATATCATTCCAAAGGGTTCACATACTTTTGCTTGCAACTGTATGTAAACTTTCTGTAAATAACTATTTAGAACAATTACATGCTTTGTAACATTCTTTTTTTTTTAACTCTTGTTAAACTAAATTGGTATTGAATCCAGAGGAAGGCAAACAATAAATACCCCTACTGAAACTTGGCCAATTGTATCAAAGAGGGAAAAAAATGAATTCCTTCCTGACCCCATTAACTGCCGATTGGATTACTCCCTGAATCAATACTCTGTATTAAATTATACAGTTCAATGTATTGACAAATGGTGAAACTTGTAGTAACAGAAATCCTTGACTATATAAAATATACAATGAACCAACTTTCTACAACTTTGAAAATACAATGTTAACATGTGAAATAGTAACATAAAACAATAACATTTAACCTTCAATTTAAAAAAAATGCCACCTAATTGTTTTGTGGGGCCAATCATGTAAAAAGGTAAGTTCTAACACATTCCAGTCTGTATAACCACTGTTTACTGTTGTTTTTCTTTTTTTTCTTCACTTTTTTTTGTTTTTGTTGTACTTTGTGCAAATGGCACATAGAGTTTCCTAAGTGAAATAGTAGTCCCCTATTTAAAGAGTCCCAGTGAACTAAAATTTTGGTTTTTTTTGCCATTGTATAGAGTTTCTTATTGAAATAGTGGTCCTCTAAAATCACTCCGAGTAACAAAAAATGTTGTCGTTGAAATGAAACCACGGTCCTCTTTATTTACAGCACCTCATAGTACACAATATTTTTTGTAAAAACGCATCCATCTTCCAATAAATCCCCCTGAGTTGGGTTTTCTTCAACATGTACTTTAATTTCTTTTGGATTATTGCATCTTGAAAATGCAACATATAGTTGACCATGTGCAAACACAGGTTCCTTAAAAAAAATACCCACAGACTTAAAAGTTTGTCCTTGGGATTTATTGATGGTCATGGCAAATGCCATGATAATGGGAAATTGCCTCCTTTGAAGGACAAAAGGCAAACCACTCTCACTTGGAGCCAAATCAATTCTTGGTATAAGAACGGGTTCGCCTTTATGGGTACCACTCATAATTTCTGCATGTATAAAATGATCCTTTAAATCCTTCACAAATAATCTGGTCCCATTGCCAAGTCCTTTTTTGGGATTCATATTTCTCAGTAGCATGACAATTGCCCCTATTTCAAGTTGCAAAACATGTGGTGGCATTCCAGAGGAAGTTAAAGAATTAATAAATTCCATAGTAAAGTTTGCTTCACTATCTTTGTCATCAGCCAGAACAGAATCTGCACTGTAATAGTTTTTTAAGGGGCATTGATTAATTTTAATATTTCATTGTTTAGATTTAAGGCATCTATATTTTTTGATGTCAATATGACTTTGCTTGCAATGTCTGAGTAATCCTCGTTATTGATGGTATTGAGGAAGATTGTCGAAATTAGTGATTCTTTTGAAATAATTTCTGGTGGAATTTGAACAGCATCATCAGGTAAATTATTTATTTTTGGCTGTTTTTCTTCTCCAATCTGAATGAGCCAATCATTGAATTGATTTTGGCCTTCAGATCTCATATTTACTTCTAATTTAAGGTGTGTAAATATTTTCCACAGCTTACTTCTTTTTATACACATTTCGACAATGTCAGTCCGATTGCCATGTGGCACCACAGGTAATGTTTGCCTGAAATCTCCTCCTAACAACATCACCTTTCCACCAAATGGCAAATCATTAGCCATAACTTCTTTTAATAATCAATCAATACATTGCAGGGCAGGACATAACATCACAGTTGCCTCATCTATTAAAATTAATTTACTCTTGTGATTTTTTTTTGCTTGTAATGAATTAATTCGAATATCCGACCCTGATGTTTCCAGAATGGGAACTGGCAGTTTAAATCCACTATGCCCAGTTCTACCACCTTCTAACAAAAGTGCTGCAATTCCAGTGGTTGCAAATGGCAGTGCTATTTGACCCTGTGCTCGAATGCAACTCATCAACAAATTATATAGATATGTTTTTCCTGATCCACCAGGGCCATCCAGATAGAAATAACACTCTTTGAGCATGTTATCTTCGATTGCATTTGTGATGGCGTTAAATGCTTCCAATTGCAATGCACTTAAAGTTCCAATTTTATCTTGTGTTTTTTGGTATTCAATGGCAGTGTCATATTCATTAAAGTTAATGTCATCTATAATTCCTGAATCAGGCAGATTAAAATTGGCACAATTTAATCCATGACAAAGAAAGATTTTCTGTATTTCCATTAATGCTTTCAATTGTGCAATGGTCTCATTGTAACGTTTCAAGAAATCTTCACACATATGTAATTTAGATGTTTCCCACAAAGTTAATGCATCAGGTACATTGCAAAATATACAAATGAAAGCAAATTGTTCTCTCATTTGCTTTGGCATTCAACATAGTGCTGCTTCTCTCCCATTCTGTATCATCTGCCAGAAAGTTTTGATAACTTGCAGCTAACTTTGATGTCATTGACTGTTCGTAAATGTTCATAACTTTGTGCACCGGGAACATGTAAAAGAAGTCATCTTAATCTGAAACGTTCAATGTCTTGTGGACTGATGGTATATATTCTTGGGATCATTTTATAATTATGTTTTTTCCGTTGTCTCCATTCACCATTTACGAATACATAGTGAATTGGAATGTCAATGTATAAAAATTGTCTGGCCTGAGTGTTCTGACAATTTAATTGAAAACAAGCAGTAAGCGTTGTTGCTCTATGTTCACTTTGTGCTAAAGCATTTCCTTCATTGCCTGCAGTGAAGCAAACAAATTGACTTTGTGGCAAATGGACAGGTAATCGATACACAGCATGTGACCGTTCATGCATCTCAAATTTGAGAAGACGCCACATTGCTTCTGGAGCACTTACATAGCGAGCATCTAAATAAGATGAAAGTTCGTCATGTAAGATTGGATTGTCTTTTTCATTTTGTGCACCTTGCACAACAACAGTTGCTGCATCATATCCTTTATATATATATTTATAGACATATTTGACGGATTTGATAGAAGTGCAAGCTTCCACATTGATATGTTCATTGTACTTCATCAGCAAATGTGGATTGTATGGAACCACATATCTATTATCGACCTTTTGGCCACGGATAATAGCTGTTTGTCCTTCTCTTCTTTTATACAAAGGATATCCATCACAATTAACATAAGTTTGCATTTGAAATTGTTTTGGAAACTCTTTTATGCATTTTTTATTTTCCATACATGGTGAATTTGGATTGATCTCTCCACATGGACCATGTTTATTCTATGAGTTACAATCTCATAACGTTTGGAATGTTTCTCTGGATGTGGCAGTTCAGCAGTAATTACTGAATCCACTCTGTCTGCCGTATTCAATTTATCTTTTTCTTGCAAGATTAAAAGTATATGTGCATGTGGCAAGCCTCTTTTTTGAAATTCAATGGTATAAACAAAAGCCAGACATTTTCCAAATAAGTCTGCTTTAGTTATATCATGAATAATGAATTGAGTTTTAATTTGAATACTCTTGCCACCAAATCTGGTCGGTCAGAAGTAGTTTGTCCAAGCAGTCAATTTTCTTTGATCTCTGGCCATTGTGTATTACATGTAAATGTAATGAATAAATCTGGTTTGCCAAATTTAGTGACAATAGCCCGACATCATTGTATCTTTCTCACATATTGCGAGGAGATCCTTGGAAAGAGGATGGCAAAATCATTGCTCTTCCAGCAGGAATGTCTCTGTTTGCAGCCAATTCAGCGACATAATACATCAATCCACAATATTGTTCTACTCGAAGCTTGTTTTGTTGAAATTTTAAAACATTTTGATTATTTGCTTCGACTTGTAGATAGGAATCAATAACCCATTGTTGTGTGAGTTTGCCCCCACATAAAATAGGATTAAAATGATCCCGAACAGCAGCTTGTGCCACTTTATATTCCAGCATGGAAATATTGTTTATAACACAAACTTTACTATTGGGATAACTTTGCAACTGTAATTTTGGTTGCCATCCTGGCTCCCCATTTGGAAAGAAAATGGGATATGTCATAGTATTCAAATTACTGCTTAAAATATTTATGTTTATAAAAGGTTGTTCTTGATTGCGTGGATATATTCTAATATCCCGCTCAAATGATGGTTCCCCATCATCATTTTTAAATACCATGGCAACCACATTTGCTGTTGGTAAATTATACTGTCTTTGATCAGTATGGCGATCTCTTTTGAGAACCATATTTACTCTTGGCATTGACAATTGATGTCTTTGCGCATGTGCCAGTTGTTCTTTTTCAACCTCAGCTATTTTTTTGTATGCTTTACTATATGGGTTGTTGGCCATAATGTTATCAAGCTGTTTAAAGACTATGGGTAAGCATTGTTTATTTTCAGGAAGCATAATTCGTTGTTCAACAGCTTCCATTGTATCAAGGACATATAACTGTGCAAATTTCCTTTGTTCTCCTGATTCTGGGTGTAAATGTGAAGTCCGATGGTATATTTGTCCTTGGACTTTAAAACAGTAAGGACCATGTCCTGGGACATTTTTGGCTAATGTTGCACCCATTGAAGCAAATGAAATTGCACTGTTATAAGACCAAATGTTTTTCTTAAAATTGGTGTAATTTGGAAATGTAGGATCACTCATTATACTTTTTAAATATTCTGGAAATGTGTGTCTTTCTGGAAGTCTTACCTTTCCTTTCTGACAGCAACTAATAAACTCTCTAGCCGTTGGTCTTTCCTTCAGAAAAGTACAGGCCCCACAAAACTGACAAACCACATTCATTAATCCACAATAAGAGTGTCTACTGTTAGTGCTCTAAATAAAGGACTATCATGACCTTCCTCAATATAGATCTCAGTTGAACTTTCTATATCTACATTGGTGTCATCTCTATCAACATTGGTGTCATGAAGCAAAATAGGGTCATTAGACAATGTTTTAGAGGCATTTTATTGTTTACTTTCTCTTTTCTTTGAATCTCCAGCAGACTCATTTTGTGCCCTTTTAGACATTTTTCTTTTATTTAGAAGTCTCTGTCGATTGTCTTCTCTTAAACGTTGTGAAGTCTCAGGGGTCTGTGCATCTTTCCATCTCTGCTTCCTTTCCCTTGCCATTCTTCTTTTATATTCTTTCTTATCTTCTGCATTGTCTGCCATTGTAATCTGTTATTGGAAATAGAGGTGTAAGAATTGCATTTGTTTTATATATATACATTTTTAACCTGACATATAATTCTAAAAAAATTAATGGTAATCTGTCTCTGTCTGTCTCTCTGGGTGTCTGTGTCTCTGTGTGTGTCTGTATGTGTGTATCTGTGTGTGTGTATCTCTATGTGTGTGTATCTCTGTGTGTATGTGTGTGTATCTCTGTGTGTATGTGTGTGTATCTCTATGTGTGTGTGTATCTCTGTGTGTGTATCTCTATGTGTGTGTGTGTGTATCTCTATGTGTGTGTGTTTTTGTGTGTCTGCGTCTGTGTGTGTGTGCATCTCTATGTGTGTGTGTGTGTGTGTATCTCTATGTGTGTGTGTGTGGGTATCTCTATGTGTATGTGTGTATCTCTATGTCTGTGTGTGTCTGTGTGTGTGTGTGTGTGTGTGTGTAAGTATCTGTGTGTGTGTATCTCTATGTGTGTGTTGCATTTGTTTTATATATATATAATTTTTAACCTGACATATAATTCTAAAAAATGTAATGGTAATCTGTCTCTGTCTGTCTCTCTGGGTGTCTGTGTCTCTGGGTGTGTCTGTGTCTCTGGGTGTGTCTGTGTCTCTGGGGGTGTCTGTGTCTCTGGGGGTGTCTGTATGTGTGTATCTGTGTGTGTGTGTGTGTATCTCTGTGTGTGTGTATCTCTGTGTGTGTTTGTATCTCTATGTGTATCTCTATGTGTGTGTGTATCTCTATGTGTGTGTGTGTGTGTATGTATGTGTGTGTCTGTGTCTGTGTGTATCTCTGTGTGTGTGTGTGTTTATGTGTGTATCTCTATGTGTGTTTGTGTTTGTGTATATGGGTGTGTGTATCTCTATGTGTGTGTGTGTGTGTGTATCTCTATGTGTGTGTGTGTGTGTGTGTATCTCTATGTGTATATGTGTATCTCTATGTCTCTGTGTGTTTGTGTCTGTGTGTGTGTGTGTGTATCTGTATGTGTGTGTATCTCTATGTGTGTCTGTGTGTGTGTGTCTCTGTGTGTGTGTATCTCCATGTGTGTGTGTATCTCTGAGTGTGTGTATATCTCTATGTGTGTGTGTGTATCTCTATGTGTGTGTGTGTCTCTCTATGTGTGTCTGTGTGTGTCTCTGTGTGTGTGTTTGTCTGTGTGTGTGTTTGTCTGTGTGTGTGTGTCTCTGTGTGTGTGTGTCTCTGTGTGTGTCTGTGTGTGTGTGTCTCTCTCTATGTGTGTGTGTGTCTTTCTCTCTATGTGTGTGTCTCTGTGTGTGTGTGTGTCTCTCGCTATGTGTGTCTCTCTCTGTCTGTCTGTGTCTCTTTCTGGGTCTCTGTCTATCTCTCTGTTTCTCTGTCTTTCTGTCTGTTTCTCTGTCTTTCTGTCTGTCTCTCTATCTGTCTCTGTCTCTCTATCTGTCTCTGTCTCTCTATCTGTCTCTGTCTCTCTATCTGTCTCTCTATCTGTCTCTCTATCTGTCTCTGTCTCTCTCTCTCTGTGTGCGTGTGTCTCTCTGTGTGTGGGTGTGTTTCTCTCTCTCTCTATGTCTCTCTCTATCATGACTGCAAAAACATAAACAGGTAATCATGTGTTCCTAAAGAAGAGCTACGCAAAAAAGCTATTAGCAAACTATAGATTGACATGAAAAACATCTGAAGTGTAATTTTCATTCATGTAAAGATAAATGTGTTTTCATATATGTATTTTTTAATGAATGACAACCTGTGAATAATGTTGATGAAAAAAAACTATAGAGACTTTTTAAATTACGATTTAACGAATTGAATAGGGCTCTATATAACCACATAACATATTTTGATTATGTAAGTTTGTAGTTAGTTATCTTCTATCCAAAAGCAAGGTCTTCAGTAAGTAAGAAGTTGTATTCCAAAATATGCTATGTGCTTATATCGAGCTCTATTTAATAGGGCAACTTGCAATTTAATACATCTGTTAATCCTGTTTTTATAAATGTCATCAATAATGATACCTGTCAATTAGATGTGATAGCAACTGAAATACTGCAGACGTCACTTTGTGTGTTCAGGGAGGTGTAGAGAGGATGTATCTGTAAAATGACATATAAAGAGTTTTAAAATATGCATTTTAATTGGCATACATAGCAAACGTAAATCCTAATCATAAATATATGTTAAAAGCATTTTAGAATGTTAAAAAGTTACCTAATATAATACATGAAATTAAATATTTAACTGCTTCTAAAGGTCCTATCCCTGTTAGACAATGAGCAGTAACATAATGATGAACTAATGAATGAAATAATACACATGAATAAAAGAATGTAAAAGTGTTATCACTGCAAAATCTAAACCTGTAAACATGTTTTCGTAAAGAAGGGCAAACAGAAATAGCTCTGAGCAAAGTATAGATTGGCATGAAAGGCTTTTTTTTTGGTAGTACATAAATTAATGAATAAATGAAGATATGATGCATAATTAATCAATAAATCAAGATATGATGTTAATGTGTAATTAGTTACAAACATCAATAGCTAAGTATATATGTATTCCTTTTTTTTTGCTTGTAATTATTGATTAATTTTTAAAATGAATGACTTAAATTAATTAAACAATATCTGTCATCAATGAGCTTACAAAAATACTTAATCCTATACCTGTGAATTAGATGTTCTATAATGTGAAATCCTGCAGAGGCAACTCCTGTGTTCAGGCAGGTGGAGACGTGAGAAATCTGTCAAAAGATGTAAAAATCATATTGAATTTTTTGTTTGAATGAATGTATGAATCATTTAAAGTACCTGTTGCACATACATCTACTAAAAGAAATTTAAATCTCAACCCCTGTACAGCGCTACGGAATATGTTGGCGCGATATAAATAAAGATAATAATAAATCTTGAAAAATGATATACCGTATTTTTCGCCCTATAAGACGCACCGGCAGATAAGACGCACCTAGTTTTTAGAGGAGGAAAACAAGAAAAAAAAAATCTGAATCAAACACAAATACACTTTACACACAGATACACACCTACATTACACACAAATATATATATATATATATATATATATATATATATATATATATATAGATACACATACATACATATACATACACACATAAATATACATACACATACATACATATATACACACACATACATGCACACATACACATACACACACATACACACACATACATACATACACACACACACATACACACATACACATACATATCCATATACTGCAGCATTTGGGAGCATTTGGGAGCCCTTGACCCTCCCTGACCCTCCTGATCCTCCCTGATACTCCCTGACCGTCCTGATCCTCCCTGACCCCCCTGATCCTCACCTTTCTTCTGATCTCTGCCATCTTGATCTCACCCCAGCGCTTCCTACCAGCACTCCTCGTGTACTGCAGCGTTGCGTGTGTGACGTCACTAGGACGCACCGGCCGACGCGAGCGATGCTGGTAGGAAGCGCTGGGGTGAGATCAAGAGGACAGAGGCAGTTTGAAAAGGTATATTCGCCGTATAAGACGCACCAACTTTCCTCCCCCAGTTTTGGGGAAGAAAAAGTGCGTCTTATACGGCGAAAAATACGGTACCTGTGAAGGTGATCTGATTGCAGAGGAAATGCTGCAAACGCCCCTCTGTGTAGCATTGTTAATGTTTTTATGATGTTTACCATACATTCAAAATATAAGTAAATGCACTATAAAATGTACTAAAGTGATCTAAATATTTAAGCGGTTTGAGGATCCTATTCCTTTGAGACAATGAGCAGCAACAGATAAATATGATTACACTGTAAAATCTACCTATTTTGTGATGCATTTGAGCACATTTAATAATTCAATAATTAATCATGAACATTAATAATTAAGCATCAACACACGAAAATAAGTGCATTAATAATGAAGGCTGAAAACATAAATATAACAGCAATGTAATAATTGAGCAGCAACACTGAAATGTAAGTGCAGTGCAAAATGTACATATGTTTTCAGGCCTTTTCCCAAAAAAATGTGTTCTATGACTGATCAATAAAGTCGTTAATGAACATTAATAGGTGAGCAGCAACCACGAAATGTAAGTCCACTGTGAAATATACATCTTTTTTTATCCCTTTTTTACTAAATTTGTTATTATGACTAATTAATAATTAATGAACATTACGAATCTTAATGATTAATTAAGTAATTAAGGAACATTAATAGTTGAGCATCAACCCCAAAATGTAAGTCCAGTGTGAAATATACATATTTTCTTACAATTTTTTTATTAATTTTCTTATTATGACTAATTAATTATTAATGAATGAACATTAGTAATTAATCAATGACTAAATATATTATAAAGAGTTAATCAATAATGTAATCCTAAAGTAAATGTAGTGACAATTGTATACAATTTTTATAAATAAGGAATAATTAATAAATTAATCTCCATTAAAATGAATTAATAAACATATTTGAGATGGTTAATGATTAATATCTTGATAAACTACAGGTATTGCAAAATGTAGTAAGGTAATGTTTTTTTTTTATTAATAAATAATTAATTAATTAATATACTTTACCTATTTATAATAAATAGCCAGCAATCAATATCCTGAAGAGCTAACAATCTCTTTGGATTTTTTCCGGCAGCAGAAAATGTGCAGTCAGACTGTCATCGCCTGAGGAGAAAGTGTCAGCAGTGTGGCAAGTGTGCCCTATATATAGACTGCATGCGCAAGACAGAACCGTTAGTTTAGGCGGGAAAGCCGCCATTTCAGATACGTTATTGTGTAGATTGTCGTAAAATGGCGGCGATATTGTATGTGTTTTTGCGCTTCGGAAATCGTTGAGTGGCGAAAACCGTCTAAATCAACTTAAATTCGCGTTCCAGCTCACTCACAGATGTCCTGGCTGTTGCCCCATGCTCTCTGTGATGTGTTTGTAATTTAGTGTGTTTTAACTGGTTTTTGGTTTGCCCGTCCGGGCCGCTAAGTTCGTATTTTTACGACTCGTATTTTGTTTTTTCTAAGTGTTACGACTCGTATTTAGAGTCGTAATTGTTTTTTTTTCTAAGTTCCGCGATCGTCATGTTTGATCGCCTAAGTGCTGCGAGTTTTGTCCGGTGGTGTGTGGCGCCGTAGGAGTAAGTGCTGCAACTTGAGGTTTGTGTGTGGGACTTTTGTGGGTTGGTTTGAAGCGCCGTAGGAGTAAATAGCTTTGAGTTAAGGTTTGTGTGGGAGTTTTGTGTGGTGTTTTAAGGCATCGAAGGGAAAGTGCTGCGAGTTAACAATGCAGGGTTGAGTTGTTAGTGTTTTGAGGCGGTGTAGGACAAAGTGCTGTGAGTTAAGGATTATGCAGGGTTGTGTTGTTCCAAAGTCATGCGCCTTAAAGCCTCCACCTTCCGCAAATGAGGCCCCTCGCTTTGCGTGGATCTGCATTTGCGGACCAAACTGCGTCCCTCGCTTTGCGAGGGACGCAGTTCTTGTGAGCTTGCTAAAGTGAACTTTATATAGGAGCAACTTGTGTTTAGGTGAAACTTCCCCTTTAATGGAACGTTGTCATGTACAAACAACATGAGCTAGATGTTTTAATTAGGCAACACTAATGAAGAAAATTCATATTCAGTATTTAAAAAACAACATTCAACACTAAACTTACCTTCATAGATCAGCTTTTGCTAAGGGACATCCTATGAAAGACTGTTTCGCCCTTTGTCTAATCTTAAAGAATGTTAGACCTATCTCTCAGTGAGACCCCCTCCTTTTTGAAGCAGAAGGCAGAGATATCGGTGGTGCAAGTGGTGCATTGGATCAGGGCCTTCACATCTAGGGGGGCACAGTGCTGCCCCCTTATAAATTAACTTTATTTTTTTACAGGGCTAAACAATTAAAAGTTGTCGTCAAGCTGGCAGCTAAATTATTTATTGTGTTAAATCTTTTCATTTTTGGCTTGTATAAAGTTTATCACCAGTTTTGCTATGTTAGTGTGCTACATAAATGCTGTGGTCAGAGTAAAGTTCTGAATGCCTGATTAGGAGCAATGCGTTATGGGGAGATCAAAGCCACTTGACCGCATGGAATAAGATTTAAAAATGCTGCCTCTAAGTACTCTGATCAAATCTACTGACAGCATCTCCTGATCTGAACAGGTCTGTGTGTGTGTGAAATGTATTGCACCTGTCTCATTAGGACTGGGTCCTAATGCCTGCTACCGAGTGACAGATACGCTTAGTATTCACTGTTCTATTGACGTGTAAGCGTTCCAATATTTTACTATGTAAAGCTTATCATTTGCCACAACCCTAGCCCTAAACCCTAATTCTAGCCCTCACTCCAAGAACAAATTGAACAAAGTATTGGTGCGCCATAGTGGTACCACCTACTGGCCGCTGCACGCTACTGCTGGTAGGAACAAAACAGGAAATATCCCTATGTTCATGTGGGTACATGAAAATAAAATTGCACTTCACTGCTGGGATCTATCCCTCTTCACCTTCGCATTTCTTCAGCAGCACTGACAGCTGCAGTTACAAGAGCCAGCCGGCAGAGGGCGCTGTCAATTTTCGTGAGCCGTCATGTTTGATGTAAGGCAAAGAACTATTCTCCCCTCAGACGTGGCGCAACCCGACGGCACTGTGTTGACAGCGAGGCCATCGCTATGTTCGGCGCGGGACTCGGCCCCCCAGGGCCTCGGTGCGCCTCTCATAGCTCAAGGCCTCTTCTGTCGGCGGTGCCATCTGTTGGTTGGCGGCGGGATTGCAGCGAGTAGATTTTGCAAAGGTGCAGAGGGAAAGGACCCAATGCTGTTTTGTTTCTTCTGTATATATTTTTCGTACTTGCAGTAGAAATGTTATACCCTACATAATATGAAGTGTGTATTTATACCTACATTTTGAGGCTGCCTGTTAGATTTTGAACAAATATAACAAGTCCCTTCTTTAATATCCCTGTAAATGAAAAGCCTAGACCAGCTGCTTTAAAAGATAAGACTAGCTCTGCCACTGCCTTGATGACCTTATCCGGATGGAGACAATCAGCTCAACTGAAGGCTGATGCTCTAATCTTTGAAATTAATTTAATATTAAATAGTCCTATTATAAATGATTAAATACAAAATTGTACTAATGATCAATACATAATTAATGCAAATCCCTCCTCCTGCTAGGACATTTCTGTGGTAGTTTTCCCAAATATGATATCTCTCAGGGCAAAAACACCATATATGTAGGAAATTGCCCTCTTAAAGATCACTGTATATTAATATTATCCAACGCTTCAGAAAACATTAGCACTTATAACATTAGCTATCGGCATTAAATTATTTTCAGAGAATATCTTTATTTTAGCACTCTGCTAGTATTTGGAAGTCACTATGATGGTCATACTTATTTTTCAAGGCACAAGGGGGAGTAACAGAGCAGGGCAAGCAAGGCTTGTAAGTATACTAATAAGCTGCCTCTAGAGAGCCTATGGGAGGGAGCAGGACAGTGGAATGTACTGACATTTTATCTAAATCCACCAATCAGTCAACAAATCCCCACCCTTCTCCTTTCCCTCTTGAATAGATCATTCAAATGGCAAAACACACCCACTCAGTCTTCACACCATTGGGAAATGTGTAAGATACAAATATGGTATCCATATCCTTCCACATAGATTTTACCTAAAAATACTTTACGCCATGGACTTCCACAGATAATAATGTTCAGATCTGAATTGGGGGCTATTGCTTTGATAGTAACATTTTATAATATTGTAGGAATATTTTTAAACAATTATAAAATAATCAGTACCAGACACATTTGGTTGAAAAACGTGTATTGAACTCCTCAACAGTTATGCCAGACACGTTGCACAGATGACAGATTTAGTGAGCCACATTTCAGGTGTTATACCAATCTCTTCTGCAGAGTGATTGAGGCCTCGGGGCTCAACATGAAAGCTGGGCTCAGACATTCTTGGAAGGAGATTGGCAAACGATAGATGAGATTAACATTGTTTCCAATTCCATAGAGTGCCAAGATGCCGGCAACCGTGTCTAAAAGGACGCCAAGTGTGCTGTAAAAGCCACCTTTGATGTGGATCTGTTGGCTGTTGTGCCAGATGGAGAAATGGGTGGAATCCCACTCCAGACACCATGACAGGTGGTTTCGCCCTAGTAAGTAGGAGAGCTTGCTGCCACCTCTCCATGTATTGCATGCGTAAACAATGCCCACGCACAGCCACGAGTTAGTCACCTCTACCTCCCAATAGAAGCGCCCATTGCCCAGCACTGGGTGGCACAGGACTTGAGGCCAGTAGTGGAAGCCTTTGGGTGGGTCTTTGTCCCCCGAAACTAGGCCAATTCCCATGTTGACTACAGTACGACGCCCAGGGCACACCAGGAGCTCACGGCTCGCTGTCTGGCTGTCAAACTGGAGGTCACAGAACCCTGAGCAGAAAAAAAAGATCAAGGGTCAAAAACAGAGAGGTCAGACAGTGAAAGGGTCAAAAGCAGAGAGGTCAGACAGTGACAGAATGGGTTAGGTGTCAAATGGGAGATGCCAATGGAGAAGTTCAAGTGGCACACCAAAGGACCTGGTTAGATAACTGAGCATATGTGAAAAAGTGGCTGGTAAGGGGGGAGGGAGGCAGGAAAATTATTAGGCACATTCATTAAATCTCATAGTGGGGGGTCATAAAGAAAAGCATGTCCAATTTGATAAATGATAATAATCACAAGAGATGTTTAATTGTTAAAGCCTTTGTCATAATGCATATTTTTATCAACGAGGCATGCTGTTCTAGCGTATCTACCCCCACTTTGAGAATTAATGAGTGGTCCTGTATAAGCAGAGTTATCTAACTCAGTTATCTAACAGTTCCACTCAAAATGTTTAATAACAACCAACTGTAATTAGATTTATTTATATGTATACATTTCCTTTCTGCAATAACATAGACCTTTAGTTCAGGGAGGCAATGGAATAGGAGTAGGGGGGAGGGGTGAAGAGAAGAGAATGGGGGTGTGGGAGGAAGTGGGGTGCAGGAAGGAAACAATGAGGCAGAGAAGTCAGTGGAGTAAAAAAAAGGAGATTTGGGCAGGGATATAGAGTGGTTTAGGGGACAGAGAGGGAATGGGAGGGACCAAAGACTTGTGATGGGCACTAAACAATACTCACATGTCTGCAAGTTTTTTCTCTCCACACCAGGGGGCAAAACCTCATACACTTGGAGACAGATTCCTATCAAATGTACAAATAATGTATTACATATAGATGAACAGAGAGGCGGTTATGATGGGTACTCATGTATGTGGCCCCATAAAGAAGATGGCCCTGAAGGCTTCTGATATCTTACATGTAGTCTTAATCACATATATAGTTGTGAGCATACGAGTTGTTGCTAACGCTTGCGGGCTCGAAGGCGCTCCTTGCCAGCAACTGCGACCCTCGCAAACTTTACGTCGTAACGCAAACAACATACGACACAGGAACTGCGACCCTCGCTAACTTTACATCGCAACGCAAACAACATACGAGACAGGTTACCACTCATTACAACCTCGCAAAAATCGCCCGCATCCCGCGGACAGGAAAAAAGGAAAAAGACAATAAATACACACAACACATACATAAAAAGCTTACCTACAGCAAGAGGGAGCATCCAGGACCTCAAAAAATGAAGTTACACCTTAATTTAACTCAAAATAAAAGAGTTTAGACACTCAAAAATTCTTTAAGCGAGAGAGAAAAAATGGCCGCCGAACAAAACAAGGCTCTAAACACGCAAAACACCACAAGAAACACGCAAAACACCTACAGATATTCCGCTACAGACGCATACCACACATTACCCGCCATTTTAGAACAATGCGGAAGTACACGACTACACTAACGGTTTGGTCTCGCGCACGCACAGTATTACACTGCACACATTCATCACGCTTACACAGCAGCTCCACACCACTAATGCTGCTGCAACATCAAAACAGATAGTCAGCTCTTCAACACAATGCTTCCTGCATATATTACTTCAAAATAGGTAAAGTATATTACTTTATTAATCTATTAGTTATTTTATTATTATACACCAAATACCATTAGCTCATTTTTTGACGGGCAATTCGCTAGTAATCTAAATAAATAGGTGTAATGTGCTTTTTGCAGTTGGTTACAAACTCAAATTTACACCTCACTCTTTGTTAGGCCACATGTACTGCCTGCACAGCTCACAAGGTAAGATAAAAAAATTATTGGAAAGTATTTGAAAATAATATTTAAGACCTTGAAGATTTGGAACCTACGTTTAATAATAAATCGTTTGTGGACTTCCACATCTATGAAATCATTTTTATATGCATTATTTTCTGCTAAACTCTCTGTTTTGATATGCAATATATTAGGATATACAGCCTTATTAAATTGTGATTCGGTCAATTTAAAAGGGCTCTATTTAAGCACAGAGCATATTTTTTTACAGAAAGTTTGTAGTTAGTGAACTTCTATCCAAAAGCAAGGTCTTCACTAACTAAAAACTACTGTAAATAAAATATGCTGTGTGCTTAAATAGAGCCCTTTTAAATTTACCGAATCACAATTTAATAAGGCTGTTGATGTTTAAGCTTCATGTCTTGCAATCACTTTATTTAATTTGAAATACACACACCCTTAGGCAGAAGAGGCCCCACAAGTCATTTGCATAAGCCAAAAGAAAATCAGAGGCGCTCAATTTGAGAACAAACAACACCTAAGTAGGTTTGTTTCTGGGCTGGAACACTCTTTTGAGGATATTTCTCCCTGTGAATGGCACAAGAGGCTGCTCTCTTAGGGCCTCATTCAATTGCGATTTGGCCAATTGAATGGGGCTCTAAATAAGCACATAGCATATTTTTTTTTAAATGAGTTTTTAGTTCGTGAAAACCTTGCTTTTGGATAGATGTTTTATTAACTAAAAACTTCTTTAAAAAAAACATGTTATGTGCTTATTTAGAGCCCTATTCAATTGGCCAAATTGCAATTGAATGAGGGCCTTAGTAGGTAATCAGACCTATAGAACAAACAGACCTTGTTTATTCTCAGATTGAGTGCCTTTGACTTTGTTGTTTTATACAATATATATATATATATATATATATATATATATATATATATACACACACACACTAGGAAATTGCCCGTCAAAATGACGGGAATAAAATTGTAAGGCTGGCAATGCTGTTTGCCACAAAAATATATAAAGAATGCCTGGCACTGCTATATAGAGAGGCATATACCTGTATTTATAGGGGGTGATTGGCAGATAGACACATTATATGCAGAGGATGATACACAGCTGTATATAAATATATTGGCCATACATAGGGCCTCATTCTATTATCGGCCGTAAACCGGCCGTAAGGCTGCGATTCCTTGCGGGGGTCCCGTTACCTCGCAATTCAATTAAACGGCCCGCAAGGATCTCCTCCTACGGCCGGCCGTAAATCTTGCAATCGGCCGTAAGCTCAGAAATCTTAAAAATTCAAAAATAAATTCAAGACAGCTCTGTAAAGCTCTGTAAATGCTAGGGATCATATTGGGGGACATGAGGATTAAAAGTAACCCACTCTCAAGCTTGCACATCAGCCCAAACCCGAGTTCAAATTAACTGTTTATTTTCCGGCTGCGGCGTGGGCGGGTCTGAGGTGCTCCAATCCCTATGGTCTTTTTACATGGATATTTGACGTATATTAAAAAATATATATTTTACGGATTTGAGTATAGGGGAATTTTGTGCTATTTTTGCTAACACCGAAAATCACTTTATAGTCTTCTCAAAGTGCAGGATGGCTTTATTTGGGCTATATTTCGTGCATAATTGGTGCTAGCGGGACCTCTTTCCTGCAAGTAAGCTGCGGCTCGGTTTTAGCCTTGCAGAGAGGGTTCCCGGAGCAATTGAATTGCAAATAGGATTTTCTTACGGCCGATTTCCTTGCGGCCGTTTTAGATCAAAGGATTTCCTCCAGCGCGAGCGGCCGCAAGAGATAGCAAGGCACCGGGGGCAAGCCTGCCGGAATCCCCGGCCGGAGGGGAATAGAATAGCAGAATAGCTTGCGGCCGGTCCTTGGGGCCCCGCAACGGCTGCGGCCGCTAATAGAATGAGGCCCATAGTGTGTAATGACCTGATAACTGTATAACATACAAATGATGCATGACACATAGCTGTATAGAGAAGGTTTTATACATACACACACACACTATATATATATATATATATATATATATATATTATACACATTTATCAATTATTTGTCTGTATAGCTCTATTTATGCAGGTTGTCTGCTCTTTGTCTGTCACCATTCTTGTTCACATGTTTATTAGCTAAGTTGAATGTGACAGCACTGGCATTACCAGCACTAAAGATGGCAGGGGTCCCTTCCAGCCCAGTCAGCAGCCCTTGCCCGTTTGCTGATGTAATTGTTTATGTGTACAGCCCGCAGCGAGTAGTGCATAGCAGTGCAGGAGCAGGTACCCCATGCCATGGGAGTCGAGCGAGTCCGGTGCCAGCACTCACCCACAGGCCTGTGGATGGAGCAGGCCCAGAGAACATGTTTGTCCGCAGTATGAGGGGAACACATTGACTGGCATGGCCGGGCTCAGCACGCATAGGCCTGAGTGCGCTTGTGAGTGTTTGAGGACTGGCACAGTGTGTGCTTGTGAGTGACAGAGAGTGGCACAGCTAGCCTGGAGGGGGCTTGTGAGGGACTGGCCCCACACATCCTGCCCCCGCTCCCAGACTCACTCACCCACAGCTCCGTGCCCCACTCATGATGTCCGGGGCCCGCGGGCTGACTGACAGTGCCAGTAACAGTCTGTATGGAGGAGGTGTGTCTGGGGACGGCCGGCTTGTCTCTGTTCTCCTGGTAAGTCTCTCTCTCTGGATATCTCTGGTGGTATGTGTCTCGGTCTCTCATCTCCTAATCCAACGGTCACAGGCAATCAGCAGCGCGGCTATGCACAAGAGCGGCCACATCGCGCGCAGGCTGCAAGGAGATGCGCCTGCTATGGTCTGGGGCTCGTGAGCCCTGCAATGAGCGCCTTCAGTGCTAATTGTAGCCTAAGCTCCCTGCTGCGCTCATTGCTGGCCCACGTGCCTCAACTGCTCACCTCGCTTTGCGAGGGACGCAAAAGCGGGACCAACATCGCAAACGTTACCCACACTGACAACTATATATGTGATATATATATTTAAAAAAATATTTGTGGTCGGGCCCCTCTCCTTGTGTAGCTGTGATGTGACCTGTTACGATGCCCTAACTGGACTGCTAAGAGGGCCATGGGCCGAGTGATAGTGATGAGAAAGTGGAGGGAGGGTGGGGCACTGCAAGCATGTGAACAGGTAGGAAGTGGGAGTGGGTTTATAAAGGGTGGAGAAAGAGGGACCCTCCCACATAAGCTCATTCGTAGATTTGTCTGGTGTTAAGAGCCAAGCCGGCTTGCATGGTTTGGCGGGCTTGAATTAGGAGAGGTTCTAACGTAGAATTTGAGGCAGAAATATAAGGGTAAGTACAAAAGTTAAAAAGGAGGGTTTAAAGTGTAAAATCCCTTTAGGAGAGACAGAGTTGATGGGTCTGGAGATTTAGGTGCTTTAACATTTCGAAGGTCTTGTAGGATAAATAACATAGCACAATGGATGAATCCAGTTTCCAAGCATTTGTGAAGTGAGGAATGCATTGGTTGCGTAAGAAAAAAGGATCTCCCATTCCAAACTAAAGTAAATTTCTGCCAAAGTTTCAAATCGTGGCTCAGGTGAAACAAGTCAAAGTTTGTAGCCTTGGTGAGATCAGCTAGGTGATTACTTAAGGGGTAGAATCCAGGAGGCAAAGTACAAATGGCCTAGGAAACTTTGAAGGTCACCAGAGATGGTGAATTCGTGAATGAAGGTCTGGAGACGGTCGAGCTTATTTTAAGGTAAGTACGACTTGGGTATCCAAAACCATACTAAGGAACTCGATTTTTTGAGTCGTCCCTTCGGTTTTATCCGGAGCATAAGGGATTCCGAGGCAGTCTAAGAGTTCAGTTACCTTGTGTAAAGTGGAACATGCTTTGTGGGGGTTAGAGAAAAAGGAAATCGTCTTGATGTGAATAACGTGGGGACAATTAATATTATTCAAAAATATACAATACAGGGACTCAGCAAACTGATCGAATATCTTCAGACTGCTTAAACTTGTCTTTGATATCCGCCTTTGAGAGCCAGCATCTGGGACCCAAGGAAAGCTTGATCTGGCATACTGAAGTGAGAACTGTTCAGATGGTATCAAGGAGTTACTTGGAATATATGATCTGTGGGGTGCATAGAGGTCACTAATCAGACTCTTCTTCAGAGAATAATTGCGGATGGCAATTCCAAGAAGATTAATGCGTCAAATGGAGGTGATGAAAATGGACCGACAAGATAACATTAAGCTACTTATGTTGATAGGAGGTCTGTTCATTTTGCTTTAATAGTGACTGAAATATCCCCTTGTGAGTATGGAGTAGAGGTTGACCTCCTTCCCCTCGACTATGTCTCTCCTTAATTGAGGAGAGATATAGTGGGAGGGGATAATAAGTGGAGGTGTTTGGGAGGTCTCACCTCTCTCCGGCTGAGGAGCAGGCGATGAGAGAAGAGCAGATTGGGACGTTGGATTTTCGAAGCGTACTATGCAATCCTGAAGTGAATGTATGGTGAAGGTGAGGTCAGTGATCATACTTTGTAATTGCAGCAACTGGTCAGTCGGCATGTTGACGAGTGCTGGATTAGGCCTCATGGCATCCTGAAGCAATTGGTATAGTTCCATCTTCCTGGCTGAAGCAGGAAATTGAATACCACGACTGTTGAGATCTTGTATGAGTTGCGGAACAGTCGAGTGCCTTGGAGAATCTGGGCTAGCAGGAATGGAAGAAGCTATAGCCGGGGAAGAGGCAGCAACCAAAGGTGGATTTCCAGGGTCAGAGTCAGCCATAGTACACCTGAAAAGTGACAGTAAAGATAGAGTAGGGAAATGAAGGTGTGTTTACTGAATAATAGACGCCCTGGATGGGCAAGTGACTGATCAAAATCGATAATCGAATCTCGTGCTTTGATAAGGAAAGTAAGTAAATATAGTGAAAAGTTATGCCGGGGGGGGGGGGGGGGGGCAACACATCTGAAATTGAAGGAGTATGTAAAGAACGAGAGTAAGGATGGATAAGGAGAATGGCGTGGAAACTGGCTGGGGCATCGTAGCCAGGGAGATTAGGAAATAGAAGAAGAAGGGTTACAGAAAATATAATGTACGGTTGGAATGGATGCAGATAAGAAAGAAAAGAGGAACGTTTAATTAGAACGAAGATGTAGAAGTGATGGAAGGAGAATGAGGAATGATAAGGTGGTCTTCAGAAATGAAAGGAAAGGGTTAAAAATTGAGGGGCATAGAAAATTAGTTGACAAATAAATGAAAGAGGTAAACTGAAAAAGATAAGATAATAAAAGAAATAGAAGAAAGGAGTGAAAGAGGGTAAAGAAAACAGGAAAGTATTAAAGAATAAGGAGGTATAGTGTTTGGAACTTTATTATTGATTGTGGCACATATAGGATAGCAAAGGAAGTGTAGTGGTTAATAATCAACTAAATGGTGAAGGAGCCGAGATCCTGCGAAAAGCGAGATCTCCAATAGCTAAGAAAACCAAGATACCCAAAACAAACATGGCTGCAAAAAGAAAAGGGGGAAGATAGAGGCTAAAGAGAACAAAATATCGAGTTGTGAGAGATCTTGGTGCTAAGGAAGCTGAAAGAGAAGAAAAGAAGGGCCGTCCGAGATCCTGCAAGCAGTGAGATCTCTGCGGCCATATTGGAAGTGGAAAGGAAGGCAGAGATCAAGGCACAGCGAGATCTTTGTCCAGAAATTAAAAGTAAGAAAAAATAAAGTACAAGGGCCAGGAAACAGGCTAAAAGAAAGAAAATAAACGAAAGGGACAGGGAAAGGGTGAGTAACAAAAAGGGAGAGGGGGGGATGAGAAAGAATGCAGAAACAGGGGAAGAAAGGACATGGACTCTTATGGCAAGCAAGAAGACCGCAGGAAGGAGCGAGAAAGTACCCCAGCAAAGCACAGCAGAGCAGAGCAGAGCAAAGCTGGAGAGCACACACGCAGCGTGGCGAGAGGGCGGCACTGGAAGCGTGTGCACAGATAGGAAGAAGGAGTGAGTTAATAAAGGGTGGAGGGAGAAGGACCCTCCCATAATCCCAGATAAGTAACCTGGATATATATACTGTACATCTGGGAAGAGCTGAAAGTGGCAAAGCCGAAGGTCAAATACTCACCACTGCCAAAAGCAGCCTCTGTACGGACCTGACTGATCTTCCGAATTTGGCTCTTCAGATCGCTTATACTTTGAGTGAGGTGCATGAAACTGAGCCCTCTTTCCAATCGTACCCCCAAGAGAGGCAGCATTGAGAGGAACAATGACTGCAAATTCTGGAAATCCTGTGGGTCCAACAAGAAAAAGGGAGAAGTAAACAGGATGAAATTTAAATCTGTGAAAAAAGTTATCTGTATAAAAAAGTAGGAGGATGTGGGGTAGCAGTGGGTATGAGGAGAGCAGTGTGAGAGAGCTGTGGGTGTGTGTGTGTGTGGGGGGGGAGCAGTTTATAAGACGTGAATAGGGGGAAAGAAGTATGAGAGAGGTGAAATTGGGGGAAGCAGTGTAAGAGACCAATATGTGGGATGGGCAGTGTTCAAGACCTGGATAGGGGGAGCAGTGTACAGGAACTGACTAGGAAGTAGTCTACGAGAGCTGGTTGTGGGGGAAGCAATGTACAGTGTACAACAGGGTACACAATTGTGGAAGGAGCAGTGTAAGATAGCTTGTCGATGGGGGACAGTGTAAGCGATCTGTGTTTTGGAGGTTGCTACACTGGGCACCTGTAAGTAGTTGTGACCATTTTTCCGCCTTAGCATGTGGTCCAAAGACACATACAAGTATTGCATCTCCTTGATTTTTGCCTTGCGTTGGCGGCTGTCTTGCTCCAGTTTGTACAGGGCCACTTTTTCCTCCTGCACCAGGAATTCCAGGATCCCTTTGTGGGCAATGACCAAATCCTTCGCCATCTCAGTAAAACAACGCTCAACCTCCTCACGAGCTTTTTGCACCATTTCCTGCCAGGACACAGTAAGGTGGGATTTAGACTGAGCAGGGTAGAGGGAAAGTGGTAAATAGAGTCCGGGAGAAGAGTGTGGGGCAGGGAGAGTAGGGGATGACAGACAAATGTGGGATAGGGAAGAGAGTGTGGACCACAGAGAGGTGAATATGGGACAGACAGGAAAGTGGGGCAGGGGGAGTATGGGGCATGGAGGAGAGGATGGGGCAGAAAAAGGGGATGAAGTGGGTTGGGTGAGTGTGGGATTAGAGAGACTAGGTGGTTGAATGGGGTTGTGATGGGGTAGTGAACAGAACAAAGGAGCAGAGATGGATGAGGAGGCAAGGTGTGAATGGGATGCAGGGAATTGAGTAAAGATGTGCTGGGAAGGGTGTGGGTGCACGAATTGGAGTGAGGATCTGGTGAGTGGGGAGGTACTGAGAGGAGAGGATAGAGTAGGGTGAAGAAAGGAAGGTGTTATGAACATTAGTTGGAAGTAGGGGGTATATATGGGTGAAGGACACAGGAAGGGGAGCGAGCAGGTATAGGGAGAGAAATGGTGTACAGAGAGGAGAGTGCCAAGGTGCTAGGAGCAGATTTGGGAGGTGCTGAGAAGGAAATGAGACACATATAGGGGAGTGGGGGTAGGCAGCGATGTGGGTAGGAGCCTGGAGGGGTGTGGGGTGTAGGGAAATGTTATGGGGTAGAGAAAGGCCGTGGATGCAGGAAGGGAAGGAAGTATGGGGTAAATAGATTATTGGGAGGGTGAAATGGGTCAAGGACTAGGAGTGGGGAAAGAAAAGAGAAGTGTGGACAATGAGTTAAGTGGGGGGACAGTAAGGATAAGGAAGTGCAGGCTAGGAATCAAACAACAAGGTGATAGTTACCCTGACAGCTGCACTTGTGTCATTGGACTGTCCATTAGATAACATGATCAGCTGGTTCTCTATTGATGCCTGAAGCCTCCGCACCTCCACCTGCTGAAGACAAAAACATGGAACCTTCTATATACAAACAGATTCTGCTATTAAGATTTTCTATAAAATTACTTTTTATACTCATTGCTTATAAGGCTGCTAATATTGTTATTTTGTCACATACATGGGGAGTTTTTCCATGTGGCCATTTAAAAGGTTTCCTGTAGAGAGACCCTCTTACATTCAACTCACCTCGTTGTCAGTCTTTTGCACTGTTTGGGAGTCTTCTCTAGCAAGACACTCTTGAAGCTTTGTGTTCCTCCGGTTGTCTGGCAGGTTTTTTGTGACCATGAGGGCTGCTCTCTGGTAATGGGGGTTGCTTGATGGCAAGGGGTAGTTTTGCCAGGTGGTCAAAGGGCTGTTGCAAGTCAGGGAGAGCGGTTTAGGACCTTGGCTCTCATAGTGAGTGTAATGAGACAAGATACCACCCAGAGTGGTGTTTTTGCAGAGCTGTGGGCGGCTGCTGTACGGTGCTCTACACTGGGGGCAGCTGAGAGAGGTTTTCTCATTGCTCTGGTGGTCCCAATAGCCCTGCAGACAATCCATGCAAAAAGTGTGACCACAGGGAGTGGTCACCGGGCTCTCAAACAGCTCCAAGCAGATTGGGCACTGCAGGGTCTCCTCCAGCATGCTAACAGGGAGGCTCCCCATCACAGGGGGCTGTTGTGGCTGGACTGGCATCATGGCATGGGTGGGCCCTGTGGGAAGAAAAAAGCGTTACACCCCAAAATATCACATACCCTTATCTGTGGATAACTCTGGGCATCATTTATTATTTATCCAACTGAGCATCAAAACCAACCATCAGTCAGAATAAAGAGCCACTGCACACCAAAAATATGACTGACTAAGAGCATAAATAAGTACAAACAAGTCATATAACTAGTTTTTTATTAGAAAAACATTGAATCTGCAGGTCCCTTGAGGTATCCATGATACATTGGTGGACATTGTGTGTGAGAGGGTCTTTTACATTTCTGGAGAATTATAGCTGTATCGCTTGATGCAATGCCATGCTTCAGGGAAAGAGAGGAGGAATGGTGTGGTGTCAATTGCAGACTTATCTAGTTATCAAACAAAGGGGTTGCACTTGTCCTTTCCGTCCTCCTCCACCGATAATTTAAACAATGCAGTGGGGGTTACGATCGTGACCCCCACTGCAAGGGTTAAAAGTGGGGACATTGCGGGGGTCCCCGATGAGGACCCCCCAGCATGGGGTTAACGTGGGCACACTGCGGGGGTCCTGTTAAGACCTCTGTAGCAAGGGGTTAATGTGTGCATCATTGGGGTCTAATGTAGGAGTGTGGGGGGGGGGGGGGTGTTTAGTGCACTGGGGACAATATGTCTAAAGCCCTTATGAGTCCTCCTGAGCACCAGCAGTACTTTGTCCTGCATTTGCGCTTTGCCAGCTGGGATACTTTTTCGGAGAGGGAGGGATCGGGCAATTGAATAAGGATTTAGGCAAATCGGCCAGCGAAAGTGGAACATCAAAGGCTTCAGAGTGGTGTAAGCTCTGAGTTGCTCTGCCGTCATTTTCACAGGGCTTTCACTCGTAACACGGTCTGAGGTCCCAAAATGGAGACAATTGAATAGCAAAGTTGCCTCCGTTTTGGAATTGCAAACTCGGAGCTGAAAAAAGTAGCAATTGAATGAGGCTGATTGTTAGTTTACATACCTGAAAAATAAAGTGTCTTTTTACTTTAATTGTAGTGGTTGTTCAAGTTAGTAACAGAGAGGGTCTTTCATCTAATTAATGCTTAAAATACCCAAATTTCAAGCTAAATTATGTAACGCTCCCTCTCAAAATCTTTAAGAACATCTAAATTGTAATTATATTTATATGTGTACTTTTCTGCAATAACGGGGCATTTGCAGTATCTCTTTAATCTATTGACTATTATTTACATTTCATTTCTACTCCATTAAAGTCCCAATTGGGGGGGGGGGAGGGGCATTTGAAAAAAGCATGTTACAAAAGTTTTTTTTTTTTTTTAAATGAAAAATAAGTAAGTTATATGAATTTCAAACTACTACTATGCATGACTCATTTCTTCCTAACAAAACAGATTAAGTACATTATCTCTATTCTAAAAAAAGATATGCAATGTTAACTAATTGAGTTGGTTTAAGTGTTTCACCTTCACCTGCCACTTGACCCAAAATATAACTCACAGATAGAGAAAGTCAACAACAAAAAAGATCCCCGGGACTGCATATATTTTTTATATTGTTATTTTATAAATTAAGTTTTTTATTTTTGTTTCTTTTTGTATTTTTTTCAATCCAGCATACAGCAAATACTTGACTTCAGTGCTGATAATAAAAGGAAATCAGTTTGAGGAATTCTGGTACTTATAGTTCTGCAATCTCCGTACTGTAGAAATACAGTGCCTTGCAAAAGTATTCACCGCCTTGGCATTTTTCATTCTTTGTTGCCTCACAACCTGGAATTAACATGGATTGTTTGAGGATTTGCATCATTTAATTTACAGAACATGCCCACAACTTTGAAGATGTTTTTTTTTTTATTGTGAAGCAAACAACAAATAGGACAAAATAAAAGAAAAAGTCAATGTGCATAACTATTCACCCCCTAAAGTCAATACTTGGTAGAGCCACCTTTTGCGGCCATCAGAGCTCCAAGTCGCTTTGGATAAGTCTCTATGAGCTTGCCACATCTTACCACTGGGATTTTTGCCCATTCCTCCTTGCAAAACTGCTCCAGCTCCTTCAAGTTGGATGGTTCGCGCTTGTGAACAGCAATCTTTAAATCTGACCACAGATTTTCTATTGGATTGAGGTCTGGGCTTTGACTAGGCCATTCCAACACATTTAAATGTTTCCCCTTAAACCATCCAAGTGTTGCTTTAGCAGTGTGTTTGTCCTGCTGGAAGGTGAACCTCCGTCCTAGCCTCAGAGTGGTACAGGTTTTGCTCAAGAATATCCCTGTATTTGGTCAGAGTTGAGGTAAAGATTAATGGTGCTAGTTTCCCAGTCCCGGCTGCTGAAAAACATCCCCACAGCATGATGATGCCACCACCATGATGGTGTTCTTTGGGTGATGCGATGTGTTGGGTTTGCGCCAGACATAGCGGTTTCTTTGATGGCCGAAAAGTTCAAATTTTAGTCTCATTAGACCAGAGCACCTTCCTCCATACATTTTGGGAGTCTCCCACATGCCTTTTTTTCCAAACTCAAAACGTGCCATTTTGTTTTTTGCTGAAAGTAATGGCTTTCTTCTGGCCACTCTGCCATAAAGCCCAACTCTATGGAGCGTACGGCTTATTGTCGTCCTATGTACAGATACTCCAGTCTCTGCTGTGGAACTCTGCAGCTCCTCCAGGGTTACCTTAGGTCTCTGTGCTGCCTCTCTGATTAATGCCCTCCTTGCCCGGTCCGTGAGTTTTGGTGGGAGGCCGTCTCTTGGCAGGTTTGCTGTTGTGCCATGTTCTTTCCATTTGGTTATGATAGATTTGATGGTGCTCCTGGGGATCATCAAAGATTTGGATATTTTTTTTACAACCTAACCCTGACTTGTACTTCTCAACAATATTGTCCCTTACTTGTTTGGAGAGTTTCTTGGTCTTCATGGCAGTGTTTGGTTAGTGGTGCCTCTTGCTTAGGTGTTGCAGCCTCTGGGGGCTTTCAAAAAAGGTGTGCATATGTAATGACAGATCATGTGACACACAGGTGGACATCATTTCACTAATTATGTGACTTCTGAAGGTAATTGGTTGCACCAGAGCTTTTTATGGGCTTCATAACAAAGGGGGTGAATACATACGCACATGCCAATTTTCTGTTTTCTATTTCTAATAGTTTTATGTATATATTTTTCTCACTTCCTTTTACCAACTTAGACTATTGTGTCCTGATCCATCACATAAAATTTAGATTAACAAAACATTGAACTTAAGGCTATAATGTAACAAAATAGGTAAAAGGGGGGTGAATCCTTTTGCAAAGCACTGTAGAGCAATTGCCAGACTGTATCCAGAACTATCTGCCGGAGGCGCTTTCTGAGAAACAAGTAACAATGAAATGGTGATGCTCAGTCCAGTGTGTGTGTGTGTGTCCAGTGTATGTGTCCAATGTGTGTGCTTAGTCCACTCTCCTGTGGAGTTGTCAAGTGT
Organism: Discoglossus pictus; assembly: GCA_027410445.1. Lineage (NCBI taxonomy): Eukaryota > Metazoa > Chordata > Amphibia > Anura > Alytidae > Discoglossus > Discoglossus pictus. Next base: position 154,075,368 of record CM050168.1, on the reverse strand, counting down.
GCGTTCTCAGTCCACTACCTGTGTGTCTAAATGGAAGGAAATCTTATTTAAATGCTCCATGGACCTTATGTCTTTAATTATTGAAACTGAACAAAAAAATTTGGATAGTATCAAACAAAGAGTAATGCTGAATCAAGCAGAAGTTGATAAATTTAAAGACCTCTCTGACTTTGAGAATCTATGCAATAAATTAAATCTAAACATTGATAAATTCAAAAAAGATATCAAAGACCGCTAACAGAAAACATTTTTAAGAGACCAAACTGACTTTAAAACAGGCAGAATATATAAGAAATTACCATCTAATTTACAACCTCAAATTGGGTCTGAAATCAGTTCGTCTGACTATGACACCTCAGATATAGAGGACAGCACTAATAGAAAAGACTTTGTAGGTCCTAATATATACCAACATAAAACCAATAGTAGGGCTAGAAATTCCCACTGGAGAAGAGACCAATATGAACTACATTCTAGAAGGAACCAATATGATTCTGACAGACAAGTCAGACCACACTTTAGATATGAGAATGACCTCCCTCCTCCTCCTTTTTTAGGAATAGGACGATCTCAAGGAAGGAGATCAATACAAACAAGACCAAATCCATTTCTTTGAACTCCAATAAAAGAGAAGACGAACTAAGAATCACAAATTTATCTCATTTTAAGTTACAAGAAGAACATATTTCAGTTTTAAGTAAAGGCCTAACAGTTGTACCTACATCTAAGGCAGATACCTTTACCCACATAAAAGACCTAAGTCTGTTTTCTAGGAAATTAGCTCTTCACAAATTTTATAAAATAAAACAAGAAAGAGAGATTTTGAGCCTGGGTGTACCCCAAGAGGACATTAAGATAGTAAAAGGCCTTGCAGAACTACTGGAAGAGAATTGCACTCCAACAATTGAACCTAAGAGATGGAAAAATAAAAGTACATTTACACCCCAATTGAAGGACTATGCCAATATTTGGATATTTTTACAAGTCTCAAATGACATAGAGAATATTGACTATAAGAGCTATAAGAAAATGTATAATCTTACTAAATCTGAACATACAGCTCTTAAAGAACTTAGAGATGATACATCTATCCATATTAAACCAGCTGATAAGGGTGGCAATATAGTTCTAATGAACAATATGGACTACAAGGATATGTGCGATAGGATCTTAAAGGATAAAATGACTTACAAAATCATTCCTAAGGATCCTACTATTGAATTTAAACTAAAACTTTAGAGTATTTTGGATGATCTAAAAAACTTAGGAATCATTGATGACCAGACCTATCAATTCTTGTTTCCCAAATTTCCTACGGTCTCAGTCTTTTATTCCCTTCCCAAAGTACATAAAAAAACTCGGCCTATCCTTGGAAGACCAATAGTTTCTGGCACTGACAATCTTTCACACAATTGTAGTGTATTTTTGGACTATTATCTCAGAGAATTTGTGATGGGGCTACCATCATATGTAAAGGATACTCCAGATATTCTTAAGCAATTAGAAGATCTAACTATACCCACTGACTCTTTGCTAGTATGTATTGACGTCGAAGCTCTATATAGCAGTATCCCTCATCAATTTGGGATTGATGCAGTGAAATATTTTTTACAAATGAAAGGCTCAACTTTTGAGGAATTGAATAAAGTGTTGATATCATTGCTTCATATGTCCTGAAACACAATTTTTTTCTTTTTAACCAACAATGGTACCACCAACAACAAGGGACTGCCATGGGAACACCATGCACTCCCAGCTATGCAAACCTTTTTCTTGGCTGGTGTGAGGATTAATACATATATGATGACAATGTACATTCTTTTGGAGATAATATACTTATCTGGAGAAGATACATAGATGATGTTATCCTTGTCTGGACGGGTAACAGACAGGATTTAACAGCCTTCATACTATATCAAAATAGCAATGAGTTACAGCCTTCATACTATATCAAAATAGCAATGAGTTAGGCCTGAAATTTACTTTTGAGGCAAGCCAAAGTGAAGTTTCTTTCCTAGACCTAAAAATAAAAAAAGACATAGATGGAAAAATCTGTACCTCTACCTTTAGAAAGGAAACAGCCTCCAACACTCTATTAAAATGGGAAAGCCAGCACTTTGGGGCCCAAAAAAGAGGAATCCCTAAAGGCCAATATTTAAGAATTCGGAGGAATTGCAGTTCAGAGCAAGAATTTAAGATTGAAGCAGATAAATTAAGAGAACGTTTTAGATCAAGAGGCTATCCTAACAGAAGTCTAAAACTGGCTTATAAGCATGCTCTCAATTGCAACAGAACTGACCTGTTGAATGTACATGTCAAAAAGCAACAGGGGGATAGTATTACCTCAAAAAATGATACATCAAACCAAAACTTTACCAGATGCATAATGACATTTGGTCATGACTCTGAAATTTTAAAAAACATCCTTCGGCAAACATTGGCATCTCCTCACCAGTGATAAAGATCTGAAAGATGTACTTACTCCAAAGGCAAGCATAACATATAGGAGAGGCACCAATATAAAAGATATGCTTTTACACACTATATATAAAGACAATAAAATCGGTGTGTAACGGAACCCATCACTGTTTTACCCTGTTTTATGGTTATGGTTAAAATATGATCACATTGCTGTACTGTAGATATGTTGTTTTATGTTCTACAGAATATATTGGCTCAGAATATTACAGCTTCTAGGCTAATAGATAATCCTCTTACAGAGACTCCTCATAAGATAAGGAAGTCTATTGTATAAAGTGTTTTCATTATGAGACATAAGAACAAAGAGAAATATAATCTGATCAATGTCTGATTGTATCAAAGTAGCCAGGTAACCTCCGGGGTGTGTGACCACACCTATTGTCTCTCTATGTGTATTGTGTGGCCAAATATGGGGGATGTGTATTGCCTGTGGAAAGAAATGTGTATATATATTTCTGCATAACAAAATAAAGACAGTATTCTTTGACTCCCAATTGAGTGTCGTCCAATATGGGAGGTTGGGGCTGGTGAGACTGCAGTGCTTCTTGTATATTTTACTGTATACCAACGGAGATACTGGACTTCGTGTTCCAACTCCGTTACATTTGGTGGCAAGTGGCGGAATTGTTCCCACAGTCAGAAGGACAGCTACAGGAGACACCATTCTGTGGAGTTACAAATTGAGGGCAACGCTAGTATCCGTACAGCGCCCCTGGCTACAGCAGGATGGAACCGGCTAGTTTTCAGACAGTGTTCCATGATGAGGAGGAGGAGGCGGCCGCGGACTACAGGGATGCAGACAGAAAGGAACTCTGGTATGATGCCCTGGAAGATGCCCAATGGCGGCGAGGTGAGAGTCTCCCCAGTGATGAGCAGCGGCTACAGAAGCGTGTGGCGATGCGGATGTATCTATTGGAAGAGCAGCCCCTGGATGACTGGGTGACCAGACTAGAGACCCTGGTATGGCGAGAGATCTGGCTAGACAACGCATACCAGGCCCTCTGGTGGCATACCGTTCGACTTACCCCCTGGACGGCTGAACACGACTTACCGGAGGGGGATGATTATGATGGCCCGGGTTTATTATGGGATTCCTTGGAGGACGACATTGATCTTGGCAGCACGGAGGGGTCTAGGTTTTGGGACATCTACGACTACCGGATGGGCATGCATGTCTGGGTTGACGAAGGCGAGGTGAGCAAAGACATGACCCACCTGGTAACAAGAGAGTGGGAGCTGGAGCAGGACTACCAACACCTGCTCAGCTTCATGCAGCCCCAACCGACCCGACAAGCAGAACCAGACCTCATTGACTGGTCCTGGGATGACCTCCAGATGGCAGGTAGAGATGGGACTGAGGTCTCTCTACCGGCCCTACAGGGAGCCAAAGGTGTCGTCCTTCCTCCCCAGCGGCAGTGTGAACCACAGGGAGCAGAAGGTGCCGTTCCGTCCTCCCCAGCAGCAGTGTGTACCCCAGGGAGCAGAAGGTGCCGTCCTTCCTCCCCAGCGGCAGTGTGTACCCCTGGGGGCCGAAGGTGTCGTCCTTCCCCCCCAGCGGCAGTGTGTATCCCAGGGAGCAGAAGGTGCCATCCTTCCTCCCCAGCGGCAGTGTGTACCCCAGGGAGCAGAAGGGGCCGTCCTTCCTCCCCAGCGGCAGTGTGTAGCCCAGGTGGCCGAAGGTGTCGTCCTTCCCCCCCAGCGGCAGTGTGTATCCCAGGGAGCAGAAGGTGCCGTCCTTCCTCCCCAGCGGCAGTGTGTACCCCAGGGAGCAGAAGGTGTCGTCCTTCCTCCCCAGCGGCAGTGTGTATCCCAGGGAGCAGAAGGTGTCGTCCTCCCCCCCCCAGCGGCAGTGTGTATCCCAGGGAGCAGAAGGTGCCGTCCTTCCTCCCCAGCGGCAGTGTGTACCCCAGGGAGCAGAAGGTGTCGTCCTTCCCCCCCAGCGGCAGTGTGAACCCCAGGGAGCTGAAGGTGTCGCCCTCTCCCCCCAGCGACAGCTTACCCAAACAAGGGGAGACACCAATCTCCCAGACGGCGCAGATGGGACCGTGGTCTCTGTGCCTGACCTACCGGGATGCTGGACAGCCTGTCCAGATCCCCAACTACCCTCACTGGGACAACCAGAGGAGGGGGTAAGTACAAATTCCCCTCCCCAGCTAACTCCTAATGTGGCCCCAGGGTTAACAGAGGAAATGTTAACCCCCACTGACCCCCACCTTTCCATGGCTACTGAGCCGGAATATGTCCCAAGTACCCCAGCAGAAGAGCTGACAGCGGGGCAGAGTGCAGTCGGCCTCTGCCCTCCCTTTGTCCATTGTACAGAGCAGGATGTCCTGCAGGTTATACCAGCAGAAGAGCTGGCATCAGGGCAGAGTGCCGCTGGCCTCGGCCCCTCAAGTCCCCTCAGCGTGTTGCCCCATTCCCACAGCGAAATATCCATGTGCCTGTTTAGACTTCCCCCCAAAGATGTGTGACGAAGTACCTTTCGCCATTTTGTCCTGGAGAGGACTTATTGCCAGCCTCCTGCCCTGCGACTATGGCCCTGGGACATATTGCCCTTTAAAAACAGTATTCGGCCATACCAGAGTGTATGTCACTCATTCTGGCCCTTTAAATATAGGGGGGGTCATTCGGTACTTGCCCTGTGTGAGCGGTGATACCCCAGATAGCTATGCCATGGAGCCCATTAATATAATGAAAGACTATGGGAAAGACTTTAGCTACATGGCAATTGAACTGTGTGAATAGGATCTGAGCTCTATTCGGTAGTTTTGTGCGTTCAGATCCCAGCTATCTGGGGATATGTGAAATGTCTGTGTGTTATGTGTAAAAGGTGACTTTATGTATTTTAAAGTGGTTTATGTTATTTTTGCAACCATGTGCTCAATGGAGGTTGCCTCTATCCCTAGATAATTGGATTACTTTCCCCATTGTCTCCAGTACAGAGGCCTCTGTAAAACCAGTTTGTAAAATGTATTTTCCTCTCCTTGAAATGTTTATTGCTGTGAATGCTGTATGAAGTGTGCGTTTGTTTTGTTCTTGAAATGTGAGGAAATGTGAATTGCAGTAATGCTGATGGGTTGTCAAACTAGAGAATTGACCAACAAATACTTTTGTCCGGACATCCCCAGGCCGATCCGTTGGGATCAGACCGTGTATGCCGGCTTATGGTCACGGGGGAGGTGTGTAACGGAACCCATCACTGTTTTACCCTGTGTAACGGAGTTGGAACACAAATCCAAAATCTTCGCTGGTATACGGTAAAATATCCAAGAAGCACTATAGTCTCACCATCCCCAACCTCCCATATTGGACGACACTCAATTGGGAGTCAAATAATACTGACTTTATTTTGTTATGTGTAGAAATATATATACACATCTCTCCCCACAGGCAATACACATCCCCCATAGTTGGCCACACAATACACATAGAGGGACAATAGGTGGGTCACACCTCCCTGAGGCTACCTGGCTACTTTGATACAATCAGACATTGATTAGATCATCCTTCCCTTTGTTCCATCTTCACAATGTGAACACTTCACACAATGGACCTCTCTTGCTTATGAGGAGCCCTTGTAATAGGATTATCTATTATGCCAAGGTCTGCAATAGTCTGGGCTAATATTCTGCAGAGCATAAACCAACATACATACAGTATAACAGTAGGATCATATTTTAACCATAATAATTAAATAACCATAAAACAGGGTAAAACAGTGATGGGTTCCGTTACACCCTGTTTTATGGTTATGGTTAAAATATGATCACATTGCTGTACTGTAGATATGTTGTTTTATGTTCTACAGAATATATTGGCTCAGAATATTACAGCTACTAGGCTAATAGATAATCCTCTTACAGAGACTCCTCATAAGATAAGGAAGTCTATTGTATAAAGTGTTTTCATTATGAGACATAAGAACAAAGAGAAATATAATCTGATCAATGTCTGATTGTATCAAAGTAGCCAGGTAACCTCCGGGGGGTGTGACCACACCTATTGTCTCTCTATGTGTATTGTATGGCCAAATATGGGGGATGTGTATTCCCTGTGGAAAGAAATGTGTATATATATTTCTGCATAACAAAATATAGACAATATTCTTTGACTCCCAATTGAGTGTCGTCCAATATGGGAGGTTGGGGCTGGTGAGACTGCAGTGCTTCTTGGATATTTTACCGTATACCAACGGAGATACAGGACTTCGTGTTCCAACTCCGTTACAGTCCACTTCTCTGATTCCTTTAGCCTGTTCTTCTCCTTAAAGTCTATGTTTGTTGATCTCTATATGGACCTTTTATAAGTACAGGAAGACTACTATAGATAAAAGTCAAGATTATATATTACTTCAATATATTGAGCACTGTGTTTATGGCTCTTTATTTAATGACCAGATTTGGGCCTATAGGTCATCTAATATAGGACCTCCACATTTTGTATTATTACTATGGTTATCACCTTACCATCATTATATATATTTTTCTTCACATATTTTTTATTTTAATTAATGACCAGACTTGGGCCTACAGGTCCTCTAATATACGACTTTTTTATGTTCCTTATCATCATTATCACTCTTATGGTTTTCACTTTCACATTTATTATAGGTAATTTTTATCAACTATTTTGGTGTAATACATTACACCTCTTAAAATAAGAGGTTTCCACTTCCTCTTCTATTATATGTTATCACATATTTCTTTTTATAATCTTGTACTCATATACATTTATCACACGTATGAGATATGATCTAATTCCTTAATGCAAACTTATTGCTGACATCATATACTATAAGGTCTAACATATAGAGACAGACCTCCTAACTATCTATATATATGCATGTGGAGATATTATAGTATCCCTACTTTACTCAACCTTTTCCTTCTATTTAAATTTAAAAGCAAATTTCGTATAAAAGAGATGTTTTGATGTGTAGCATACACGGTAGTATTGGTAACCATGACTACCGTTTCCTTTAAATAGCCCATAGCTCTAGTACACGCCTTAATCCTTTGAGAAAGACGTTTGACACGTAGAAACATGTCAGGAAGCAGGCAAGCGTAGCGTGACGTCATCACGCACGCTGAAACTAGGAAGCGCGAACCTCTGAATTAATGGAGACGTGAAAATACTGAATAGGAAAGTTCAGAGGCTTTTTTAGGGCTCTCACGAATTTAAAACTATTACTGTTTAAATTACAAGCAGTTCAGGACCGATGGGGATTTAGTTAAGAGGGGATATAGAGATATACCAAGAGTTTGGGGCGCCAGACTTGTGTATATATACACAGTATAGAAAGGCAGATTTGCTCCATATACTGACTCTATACCTTTTCAAACAAACCCCTTTTAAGATTGACTGTGAGACCCAACAATCTTCAGTACCCCTTGTCCCTGACCACCTATATAATACAGCTAACAGGCGGTCTATATGACTTGTTATGAACCAAAACAGTATTATATATAAAGTATATTTGGACTTTACCTTATAGCTCATAAGTGACTGAGCAAGTGCCCTTACTAGACTCTGAAAAACCTTTTGCTATGTAACCACACTCCACGAATGATAGATAAAAGAGTGTTAATAGAGGTTACAACAGTCATCGAAGGAACTTTTGTTCACAGTGTTTTTAATCTTTCCTTTAAATTCTTTTAATCAATGTTATTTTTTTATTAAACATTTCTACTACTACTAGCACTAATGGGTTTATTTCCCTAAGACATTATTTTTTCCTCCACTACCTGTGTGTGTACAATGTGTGTGTCCAGTGTATCTGTGTCCAGTGTATGTGCTCAGTCCACTCCCCTGTGTGTGTCCAATGTGTGTGCTCTGTCCACTGTGTGCTCTCAGTCAAACTCCCTGTGTGTACATCCTGGAATGTTAGAACTATGAACCAAGGCAAACTAGATGTGGTCAAGAATGAAATGACAAGGTTAAACATTGATATCCTGGGAATTGATGAACTTAACATCGACTGGAATGGGAAATTTCACATCAGACACCCACCAGATCTTCTACTGTGGTCAAGAATCGAGCAGAAGAAATGGAGTAGCCCTCCTAGTCAATCAAAGAGTGGCCAAAGCAGTGCTCGGTTACAACCGAATAAATGACAGAATGATTTCAGTTTGAATTGAAAGTAAGCCATTTAATATCACACTGATTCAAGTCTATGCTCCAACCACGGATGCTGCTGCTACAAAGACATTCAACACGTCATAGATATAACAATAAGAAAAGATGTTACAATCATCATAGGAGATTGGAATGCTTAAAGTAGGAAACCAAAAGACACCTGGAATAACTGGTAAATTTAGCCTTGGAGTACAAAATTAAGCAGGTCAGAGATTACTAGAAGTTTGTCAAGAAATGTATCTGGTTGTAGCAAACACCCTCTTCCAACAGCCTCCGAAATGACTCTACACATGGACATCACCAGATGGACAACATAGAAATCACATTGACTATATACTTTGCAGCCAAAGATGGAGAAGCTCTATACAGTCAGCAAAAACAAGTCCTGGAGCTGACTGTGGCTCAGACCATGAGCTTCTTATTGAAAAATTGAAAATGAAACTGAAGAAATGGAGGGAAAACCATCAGACCAAGTAGATACAAAATAAATAATATTCCTTGTGAATATGCAGTGGAGGTAAAGAATAGATTTAAGGAACTAGACATGGAAGATAGAATGCCTGAAGAACTTTGGACTGAAGTTTGCAAAATTATCAAGGAAACAGCAAAAAAGAATATCCCTATGTGACAGATCCATCTGTATAGATAAAGTATTAAACGTGTATGTACCGCTAGACATGGATATATCCCTTACAATGTCCCTCCATGCATGATGTTTATACTCATGTTAATGAGAATCAGGTGATAGAGTCACTGGTGCCAGATGGTTGGAGGGCAAAGGTTATCTAACATGCACAGCAGTAGGTCAGACATACAGACACCAACTATATGGCCTGTCTACAGGGTTTCTCTGCCCCAGAACCAGGGACAGAGAGAGACAGAGAGACATGTTCTCCCTTCTCCTACCTGTGCAAGAATGAATTAGGTTGACGCCCCTAAAGGCGGCCCTGGGGGAGGAGACTGAAGTTCCCACGGATTAGCCCCGTCCGATTAGACAGAGGTAATTAGCTGATTCTAAGAGTCACTCCATTGGCCCAGAGGGGGAGGGGGTTTGGCTAAAGGTAGCCACTCCCTATAATGTGTTGGGCAAGGTTTTAAATAAGCTGAACCGATTCACTAAAGATGTATTATTTACCAAAGGACACATGCTGGTAGTAAAGATCATCAGACTTACTATCCAGGCTGCCCAGCGCACACTACCCAAATGCTGGGACATATAGGTCTTTGTACCTTAACACCCTAAAAGACAGAAAAGTAAGAAGTCGAACTGGCTGTCTGATGAGGCTTTGAAAGTAGCCCAGGAAAGAAGGAAAGCGAAAGGTAGTGGAGATAAGAAAAGATTTGTCCAACTGAATGCAGAATGCCAGAGGGCAGCAAGACGAGACAAGGAGACATTTTACAATGAGCGATGTAAAGGGATTAAAAAAGATAACCGTAAAACAAGAGATCTCTTCAAGAAAATTGGGAACCTAAAAGGCACCTTTCATGCAAAAGTGGGTGTAATAAAAGACAAAAATGGTAGGGACTGGGTGTTACTTGCCTTATGCCAACACATTTGGAAAACTCAACAATTGCCAATAGACTGGAAAAAGTCAGTCTACATCCCAATCCCAAAAAAGGCAGGGACAATGAGCACTCCAGTTATCGAACAATTGCACTAATTTCTCATGCCAGCAAGGTAATGCTTACAATTCTACAATCTCAACTTCAACAATATATGGACCGGGAACTACCAGTTGTGCAAGCCGGGTCCTGCAGAGGAAGAGGCACAAGAGATCAAATCACTGGATAATAGAGAAAGCAAGAGAGTTCCAAAAAAACATTTACTTCTGCTTCATAGACTATTCTAAAGCCTTTGACTGTGTGGATCACAACAAAATGGGGCATGTCTTTAAAGATATGGGAGTACCAGATCATCTAATCCTCCTCCTAAAGAATCCATATGTCGACAAAGAAGCCACGGTCACAACTGAACATGGGACAGCAAAATGGTTCATGATCGGAAAAGGAGTGTGACAGGGCTGTATATTGTCACCATATATGCAGAGTACATCATGCGTAAGGCTGAACTGGATGAATACACAGCCGGAATCAATATTGCTGGAAGGAATATCAACAACCTCAGATAGGTAGATGATAATACTCTGATGGCTGAAAGTGAGGAGGAACTAAAGGACTTATTGATGAGGGTAAAAGAAGAGAGTACAAACGTTGGCCTGCTGTTCAACTTTAAAAAGATGAAGATCATGGCAAACTGCAATCTCACTTCCTGGCAAATAGACTGGGAAGAAGTGGAGGCAGTGACAGATTTTATTTTCCTGGAATCCAAGATCTCTACAGATGGTGACTGTAGTCATGAAATTAAAATACATTTGCTTTTGGGGAGGAAAGCTATGGCAAACTTGGATAAGCTAGTGAAAAGTAAAGATATTAAACTATCAACAAAAGTCTGCATAGTTCGAACTATGGTATTCCCAGTAGTAACATTCGGATGTTAGAGCTGGACCATAAAGAAGTCTGTGAATTGACGCCTTTGAATTGTGGTGTTGAAGTAGCTGCTTAGAGTCCCTTGGACTGCAAGAAGATCCAATAAATCAATATCAGGAAATCAAGACAAACTGTTCACTAGAAGATATGATCATGACGCTAAAGCTCAAATATTTTGGCCATATCATGAGACGGCAGGATTCTCTAGAAAAGATTCTGATGCTGGGAAAGATTGAAGGCACAAGAAGGGGAGGACAGAGGCAGAGATGGATAGATGAGGTCACTTAAGCAATGAACATGAACTTGATGGAGCTCAGAGGGGCAGTTTTTGAGAGAAATACCTTGCGTGCTGTAGTCGATAGAGTCACAGAGAGTTGAACACTAATGAATGACTAAACAGCAACAATATATATATGTATATATATATATATATATATATATATATAGTGGTAGATTGGCCTGTTACTATATAGAGTAACAGCTTGGAGATCATGTAATCTATTATTCCTTTTATTAAAAGTCCAAAAATGTCACCAAATAATAGCTTACATCAGCCAAAGTTATATCAAATAACACACAGTTCTCTTGGTAATGTCTTCACCGGTAGAAAAGGGGAGCATTCGTCACACCTGTCTCTCCCCGAAATGCTCCAACCTCCAGGACTGTCAAATCCTCAGTTATACTGCTGACTTCTCCATGGGGTTAATTTACACAGTCTTTAACTGAAGACAGCTTTTTCTGCGGACAGCTTCCAGGAAAAACAATCTTTCCCAGTGAACAGCTTTTCTCTTTCAAACAGCTTCCAGGAAAAACAGTCTTTAGTCCCTCACTCCAAATCACACTCAAAGTTGTCTGTGACTTCCAGTCACACAGACTCTTCTCAAGTGGCAGACTGCATTGCTGCCTTAAACTCACTGTGCTGGCCTCCAAGGCCTGAATGGGAGGGACCTCCCTCATCTGCCTGTAGGGCTTTTAAACCTTCCTGATTAAGGTCAGGTGTACTGGCTTGATTGAGTTCCAGTTTAATTATCCCTAATCAACTCTAAACTGGATATACAGCTCTGCTCAATCTCAGGCTTACATAATCCTTGCTTCACTCTGTTACAATATATAGAAAATAATTAGTACATCTAAATGATAAAAAAACAAGTATAAAAACTTGTTTCATGCCCAGAATTCTGAGAAATACAGTTTTTACACTGCATTCTGGGAACTGTAAAAGGATTGTATCAGACACATATATGAGTTGTAATGTTATTAAAATAGTGAATATAGATGAAAAAAACACAAGCTAAAACACATGCTTTTACTGTATATGTTCCTGTGGGACAAAACATAAGTATAGAAATAAATAAAGCAAACATATAATTATTGTGACAGTCGGAACCTGAACATTATTATCTAGGTAAATTTTTAATAAATTTAAAAAAAAAATCTTTTTCACGTGAATTTCCACCCTCTATCTGATGGTTCAAAGTACATATGGTGACTTCAGTATCCCTTTATTTAAAACCATATTTATAGTATAATATTATTTCAAAAACCTAATTTTAATAATTGAAACAAATATTTTTTACAAATTAAAAATTAAATAGAGCCATAAACAGACCTTTCCTGTTATTATTAATAATTCATCATACTTTTTTCACATGCACTTACCATGAGTGTAAAAACGCTGATGAGTGGGAGGAGTGAGGGGCAGGGCATTTTGTTGTTGTAAAACATCTCCACGGTAACACTATGATGTCATAATTATATGTGTAACACATCTTGATGACTATTTTTATTAAACATTGGCATAATTATAGTCATTTAATGCCACTCCCTACAGAAAAAAGGTCAGGGACAATAGGAAAACATTTAAGGTACTGAAACATTAACTCAAGGATCTGATTGAGCTTTGTTTTATTTCTGCATTTAACTGGTATTTTAAAATTTTTACGTTTAATTTTAGTTGATTAAAATTATTAAAAACTTACTAAGAAGAAATCAACAGCCTGGCAACTGTTGGTTACAAGCTAAGCCCATGAACTTTAACTGTATCAGTTTGTTTCATATTTGTAATTTTTGAAGAGTGTAACAAATTTAAAAAAAATAGCAGCAGTTTAAGCCATCACTATAATAGTTGTGGATCTGCGGGACTGTTCGGAATGTTTGTGATGTTGGTAACGCACTTTCGGCCCTTGCCAAAGGAGGCCGCCTGCAAGCCTTGCAAAGTGAGCCGTTGAAGCATTCGGGACTTAGGCTGCAATGAGCGCCAAAGGAGCTCATTGCAGGGCTCGCGATGAGGCCCCCAGGGCTTGCATCACCCCCAGTACCTGGTTTCTGTCAGTGGAGGGCTCCCAACATATTGCAGTACCTGGTTCCTGCCAATAGCTCAAGCATGTACCTGTATACAACCCTTCCAGCAGCGTCCCATCCTACAGCCAGAACTACTTTTTGGATCAAGCCGTGCAAATGCACGGATTGATCCAGAAAGTAGTTCCAAACGGAGGACGGGAGCCGAAGAGAAGGTGAGTGCGGTGCTGCTGGCAGGGCTTCATCCAGGTACGAGACACAGAGTAGGAAGGAAAGGAGACAAGGGAGGGAGAGGAGGGGGAACGGAGACACAAAGAAGGTGCTTATCGCGAGGCCCACAAGTTACAGGGGGAAGAGCCAAGTGTTGTCTGGCAAACAGCATTGCCAGCTTTCAAATTTTATTCCCATCGTTTTTGATGGGCAATTTCCTAGTAAGCATATAATAACTGTCATATAATATTTGGAATGTTTAATCATCTAATCTGTGGAAAAGGTTTACATGACAAACTTACTTTAGGTTTCTTATTGTCACAAACTACTACTTCAGCTGGCTTAGCAAGATCCTAGATCCACCCTACCCAGTAGATTTGAGGGGTTCTTTGGATATCCCTGATAACATCTATAGGAATCAGATCAGTGTATGACCACCAAGGACAACCATGAAGTAACAGGAAGCAGGGTTGTAGAGTTACTGACTGTGGGCCCTATCAGGTTGCAGAGTTACTGACTGTGGGCCCTATCAGGTGCTCTAAGTTGTGGCACTACCATAAAAATACTGCAGGAGCTTTTTCCATAACTTCTACATTAATGTAAATCTTTTACTCCCCTAGATTAGACCACTTAGCTCACAGCCATAAAACCTGCCTTAGACACAATAGATATCTTTTTGATAGTAGACAAACCAAGCTTTACGGATGAGACCTGGCTCTAGGAGCCAATAGGAAATATGAACGTCATAAATCTTATAATGGGTGGGAAGTGCAGTACAACTGCCGTAATTAGGCTGTTGCAAGGAAACATTAGAGATATATAGAAAGTAATTGTTTTTATTTATTAATATTTTTTGATATTAAAACGATGTGACAATTGTATTTATAGCTACAATAAAAATGTGTTTATTTTGTGTTAAAGTATGATATATTTATAGTCAAAGCATTAGAGTGTTTGTTCCTCTGCAACATGGTTTTGTGACGTGTATTAACCCCTTGAACACTGGGATGTTTTTTATCCTGCATTTTGTATCATAAAACGGACTCAATACCAACATACTATATTTTTTAATTACACATATGTAGATATCGTATTGTTAAGTAAAAATTAATGTCATCATTTTGTAGTGCTTTTTGTGCTATACTGACACTTTAAATGCTTCTGGGAGATGCAGCAAAGGTTTGAAAATCACTTGCGAGCGGTCTTTGGTACTCAAAAATCTTTCTGCTTTTTGCATTTACGCCAGTGCCCTGGTTTGCGAGTGATCCTTAAAATCTTTTTAGAATAGGGTTTGGGTGCCAAGTCTAATGGAGTAACTCGTAATTTATTTTTAAGTGCAAAACTCAATAGAGATTTATGCCTTGATTTTTGGTTTTGTTGTGAAGTTCACTCAGAGCAGTGACCGGTAGATAGCTAAGTTCAGGAATAATAACCTCAATATAAAGGATTATTCTTCCTACAGAATGAAGAATACACAAAAATGATGTAAGATCAAACTGATAACTTATGTATTGATTATAGCATCACCCAATCACACTTAGCCTTCAACCCTTGGCAAACAGTTCCTCCACCAATCCCCATCAGCCCTCACCCTGGCCACATGGGAGATCCTGTCTATCAGATGAAGTCATTCTCTCTGATCATCCCCTCTAGTCCTGGAGCCTAACTGAGTAATTAGGTTAGTCTACCCTTTCTTCCAAGCCTTTGAGGGGGTAGCTAGTCAGAACAATAGTGCAGACACTCTGTCTTACTGCCTATGTGACCTTCTATATGTCCCTTTAAGATTTACTAAGAATTTCCAATTTTTGTACCCAAGTTTCCCAAGACTGGGACCTATGCAGGCGATGCTAGTGAGAGAGATCGGTGCCATTAGGTACCCTTTAGGTGGGTTGCGGTTACCTATATGGTCCATGATCACTCCAGGCTGAGACAAGTTACGGTCGGGCACAAGTTACCTAAAATAGTGGGGAGTGGAACACAAACAGGTGACCGACTCTGCAGCACCTATCTTGGGCTGCAGAACAGGTTGGTCTGGCTTAATCTTACTGGGAATCCGACTATGCACCTGAAATAGGTGAACACTCTGAAGGTACATAATCAGTAATGAGGTCAGTTATTCTTGAGGAAATTAGACTGGGGTATTCACTTTACAGGCCAGCCAGGGCTTCCATAGAATTCTTACAGTACACACTCATAGACTTCTATGGGCTATAGGCATAAATAGACACAACAGAGCTTAACTAGCAAACAGAAGATCAAAAGAGATACCATTATTAAAACCCCACTTGATCATTGTTTGTTGAAGTAACTGCTTTGGTGTTCTATTTTGATAAGGTCTAACAAGCTCTTTGACAGCTCTATTCGCCACCAACAGTATCATTGAAGTCTATGCGGCGCAACCACGAGTTCCCACCTGGCTGACATCCTAACTGACAGCTCCTGCTGAGATAAAACCTTTAATCACGGTCACTTGTTCAATTTATTACAATAGCGGTTAGTCCCATCTCACCACCCCATTCATAAATTCATTTCCATTGTCTTCTAGCATCTGCCAACTCGTCCCCTGATGGATTGGACCCCTCAATAAAGTACTCTACAACTTGTGGCCCCCCTTCCCCAGGGAACCCCCAGAATATACTTTATTAATTTCCCCGGCTATCATAGTCCAAGTGTCCAGGAGGGGAAGACATCTTCCTGAAGAAAGGGGCAGCATAGCACAGTTAACCATGTTAGCCCTAGGCCCACAACAGTCCAATAGTCCCAAAAGTCTCAGGGACCTCCTGGGTGTCACACCTATTATTTATTTCCTTTACCAAACGTTCCTATTGACGTTGATCTTGTGACCTATCCACTCTTCATGGATCCAGGGTAATGTTGGGTATTAAATATAGGCGCTAAGATTTGCTGCATGGTTTAAGCTTGGATCGTGGGACATATCTCATGTACACCTCTGTGGAAAAGGATAGGATCATAGAAAAGTTCAGATTACATTAGTAATAGTACACCTGTTTCGAGATGCAATTGTGAGGTCAGAAGGTAGTAATATAAGGTCATCATCTTAGGGTAATCTTGTAACCTTAGGGCAAGTTCTATCTCAGTTTAAAGGCCACTGTTGTTCTAGAAATAAATGCACTTATTTGTGAAGTATTTAATAAACTAATAACATTGGGAGCTGTGTAAGGTATGAATATGAAACAGTTTTAAAGAAAATGAGAATTTTTTTAGATTAATTAAAAACACGTTTTATGACTTTTTCACTGATCTTAGTCAGACTCATATTTTTTCATTGTACAGTGGTTCTTTAAATGATCACTTGATATAAAATAAATATGTTTTAAAATGGTTAGCCTAATGTAGAACATAGCTAGAAAGGGAAAATGTCACCCAGCTAGTTTTTAATTAGAAAAAAGGAAAATTATATCTCTGGGAAAATCCATAAAATTTGGGTGAAGGTTGTGGGGCATTAATAATTCTGCATGGTAAGGATGACAGTTATTGTTGCAAGCTGTATGCTTCTGAGCATGAGTGGGAGAAGAGGTAGGTATCCAATGTTAATGATTCAAGAAACCCATAACTCCTCTCCTTCCTCTCCCACCCCTTCCCACTTACCGGTACATATCCTCTCTTTTGTATAAAAATTAGTAGTCTATAGTGTAGACAAATTACACTGACATGAGATAGTCTGGGGTTATTTTCTCCTCCTCTCCTGACACGATACAGAAATAGAGGAGTGTGTTACAGGGTCTGGACAAGAACAACGTATGTGCCTCTGTTTTCTTTCATTTAAATGAAATCAAATAAGAAAACACAATTAACAAACTCTTCATGAGTGCCTACTTTACAATCTCAATTCACTAGTAGGACAAAGGCGAATCAAACACATTGTTTTAATCTGTTTCAGTGATGATTTAGTTTTAATTTGCTTAAATGAATACTATTATCCATAATAGTGTATTATCCAAGTATTTTTTTATAATATTAGGCATATGAGGAGACTCTTGTTGGCAGCCAATGGGCCACAGAGAAGAACTGGTGGTTGGTGCACTATTATTTGGTGGCTTACGCTTCAGTCACACACCTAGACCTGGAATAAGCAAGATGGAGGCATAGGTGTATTACTTTCTTCTCACTGCTCAATCAACTGCATTCCCCCGGTTCTGCCTCTTCTCACTCATCGCGATGTGAGTTGCTGTGATCCATTGCCTGCCTTAACCATGCTCTCAATTTCTTGATCATTTTGCTCCCTCGCTTTCTCTCCTCTAACACACTTTCACTCGTTCTTGGTGATTTCAACATTTCTAATGACACTCCCACTTCCCCTAAGGCAGCAAAATAACTTGCACTTACCGCTCACAAAGGACAGAATTCCCTACTCACCACAGTGGGCACTCTTTTGACCTCATTTTAAACCAATAACTACGCTCCAACCTTATTATTTCCTAAATCCCTCTTTCTGACCACCATCTCCTAACCTACAGCCTCAGAGATTTCATTCCAATTTGCTACAACTTCTTTTCAGTCCCCTCAACACCCTCACTTGCCCTGACATTGCCACCACGCAATACAACTTGACTCAAACTTCCACCCCTGACACCCTCGCTATTACCTACAACCATGGCACATTATTCAAACATGCAACATTTATTTAGAGGTGCTTTCATACTGCTGAACAATTATGGTGGAAATCTTGCATTTCAGCTGATTTCCTCCTTTACAATTTTCTTCTACGCTCCTATCACTATGCCCTAAATCTTGCCAAACAGCATAGCATCCTGCCTTAACCCTTCCTCAATCCTATATCCATTATGATATCCTTTAACCCTGTAACCGAGGATGAAATCTCTAGTCTTCTGTCAACCTCTTGTGTTAAAATTTTTCCACATGATCCTGTTACATCACATTTGATCCATGTACTCTCTATCACACTTATCCCAGCTATTCAACATTTCCCTAAACACTGGCACGTTTCCATTCCCTTTAAACAAGCCATAATTACACCGATTCTTAAGAAATCCCCATCTGATCCAGCTTCTTCATCTAATTACCGTGTGTTGTCTACAATTGCCTTATCCAATTTATTTCCTCCCTAACTACTTCCAATCTAGCTTCCGGCTTCACTCTACAGAGACTACTTTCACTAAAGTTACTAATGACTTGCTCACCGCCAAGTCAAAGAGTCACTTCTCTATTCTAATTCTCCTGGATCTCACTGCTGCTTTTGACACAGTGGACCACACTCTTCTTATCCAAACTCTCTGCTCTCTTGGCATCCATGACACTGCCCTCTCTTGGTTCATAATTTACTGTATATACTCGAGTATAAGCCGACTTTTTCAGCACATTTTTTATGCTGGAAAAGCCAGCCTCGGCTTATACTTGAGTGAGGGTCCCACTTACCTGTTCTACGGTGCAGTGTGGGTGTTCCTTCTCCTCCCTCCTCTTCCCCATCCTCCTCCTTCCCCCTTCCTCATTTCCCCCTCTCACCTGTTCTTATTAGCCTCCGATCCGCTCCTGCTGCTGAATGGAGCCCTGCAGCGCGTCTTATCTCTGGATCCGGCATATGCTAATGACGTGACGTCACAAGCGCGTCACGTCATTAGCATATGCAGGTTCCAGAGAAAGGCATAAGACACGCTGCAGGCTCCGACCAGCAGCAGGAGCTGATCGGCAGCTATAGCGAAGAGGTGAGAGGGGGGAAGGAGGGAGGATAAAGAGGGAAGAGGAGGAGGGGGGAAGAGGAGAATGATGGGGGAAGAGGAGGATGGGTTGGGAAGAGGAGGGTGGGAGGGGAAGAGGAGGATGATGGGGGAAGGGGGGAAGAGGAGGATGATGGGGAAGGGCGGGAAGAGAAGAACGGGGGAAGAGGAGGATGATGGGGGAAGGGGGGAAGAGGAGGATGATGGGGAAGGGCGGGAAGAGGAGAACGGGGGAAGAGGGTGATGAGGGGGGAAGAGGAGGACGAGGGGAGGGAAGGAGGAGGATGAGGGGAGGGAAGGAGGAGGATGAGGGGAGGGAAGGAGGAGGATGAGGGGGAAGAGGAGGATGAGGGGGAAGAGGAGGATGAGGGGGAAGAGGAGGATGAGGGGGAAGAGGAGGATGAGGGGGGAAGGAAGAGGATGAGGAAGGCTTTGGGCTCATAATATATGTTTTTGTTAACCCTATTTTCCACTTACACAACTAGTTTGCTGTTTTTCTTTGAAATAAATATTCAAAAACATTTAACCTACTGATGCCTCAATTAATGTAATTTTATTGGTATATATTTTTATTTCCCACCCTAGGCTTATACTCGAGCCAATATGTCTTCCCAGTTTTCTGTGGTAAAATTAGGTGCCACGGCTTATATTTGGGTCGGCTTATACTCAAGTATATACGGGTAACTAGAAAATCGAACATTTATTGTCTCTTTCTCTGGCACCTCTTCTTCGCCTCACCCTCTAACTGTGTACCCCAAGGTTTAGGCCTAGGCACCCTAATTGTCTCCATCTTTACATCCTCCCTTGGTACCCTTATAACATATTTTGGTTTTCAGTACCATCTTTATGCAGAGGACACTCAAATCTACCTCTCAGCACCTGAACTATCCCCCTCTCTTCTAGTTCAAGTTTCCAACTGTCTCTCTAGCATGTCCTCCTGTCAACTCAAACTCAACTCGTTATCATCCAACACTGCTGACAATGCCATCATCACTACCACCTCCCAGGCTTGCCATCTTGAGGTTCTACTGGATACTGCCCTCATTTCTCACATTCAATAAATCATAAAATCTTGTCATTTTCACTTAAATAAATCTCCAAAATACATAATTTCCTTACACAAGACACTAAAATTATAATTCACACTAAATCTTGCCATGACTACTGCAACTTGCTCCCCGCTGGCCACCAGTTAGTCATCACCACTCTAGATTAAGAGCTTTCAGAATGGATTTTAATACATTACTACACCCACATGTGTGTCCTCAGATAACAAAATCAGATTTATTACCACATTTAATACTCAGGTCGATGGGACTAAGAATATTTTGCAGGAATGTTGTCCAGTTCTGCAGTCGGGGATAAAGTGCAAATTATTTATCGGAAGTTTTGTAACTTGAGGGACTGTTTGGTTTACTGTAAGAAGAAGGGGGATGGAACAACTTGCAAAGGATCGCACAAACCTTGTAATTACATGATCAAAGATCCAGAGTTAAAATTAACTAGGTAAATAAAAGATCTAATCATGAGTGGCACGTCAGCGTGATTTATTGTCTTCTTTATGCTTGTAAACTACACCCATCACCCCCTTAGCTTTCACAAATTTTTACAATGGCGGAAAAAAAAAAAAAGGTGAAACAAAGATAGGACGGAGGATAGGAATCAAAAAGGCTCCTCTGGTCTGCCCATTCTATCTGCCTGAACATTTAACTTAATTAAACCTCAAGATGCCTTAGGCGTATCCCAGGCATTAAGTTCCTTAAATGTGTTTGACTCTACCACTTCCACTTGGAGGCTGTTCCACTTTTACTTCTACTCTTTTTTTTTTTTTTTTTTTAAACATACAAAACAAGTTAAGAATCCACAATACATAAGCATATCCATACATCAACAAATAAAACTGTACAGTATACATTACACAGTGGGGAGGACTAAGAGAGAGAGTATCATAAAAAATGTAACATACATAAGTATAAATTGCACCTTGGAGAATTGTATCCCTGATGACCCATCTATTTTTTGTGGAAAGGACTATCCCTAATGTGCCAACATCCTTTTCTAACTCTCTATATCTACCAATTACTACTAATAGTTCACGTAAAGTAGATAACTGAGTTTGGTTCCATCTCTCTGCTATTAGCATTTTTAATGACGACAGAACCATGCGTAATAAAAATGTTCTCATCAAAATTCAGAGAATCTGGGAAAATATTAAGCAAGGCCAACTAACACGATGGCTCATTTATCTAAGGCCGTAGATATAAACTGGAAGTATTGTACCCACAAATTCTTGATAGGCTCCCACTCCCACCAAATGTGCACATTTCATCACAAATTCTCCACCATTGCCCTAGAGTTATATTATTATTTATTAATGCTACCTTCTCAGGTACCAAGTGCCACCTGTGGACAATCTTAAAATACATTTCTCTTAATGCTTGAGATTTTATGACTTTTTGGGTAAGGGAAAAGGCCCTAAGCCAGCTATTCATAGCTATATTAGTATTCAGTTCTCTTTCCCATTTTAACATGGTATTCGTTTTCTACACATCCTGAATTTTGTCATAGCATTTAGAGATTATACATTTACTTTCTTTGCCCAAGGCTAGTAATTTAAATTGGGTTAATTGAGTATTATCCTTCAAACTAAATGTTGATTTACCTAAAATCCTTTGAAACATTTCATACTCTAGCCATTTAGTCTTTGGTATGTTAAATCCTCTACAAAAAAAAAAAAGATTTCAAATCTCCATTCTTATATAAGTTACCCAGGGTTTCCTTAAATGTGTTTGACTCTACCACTTTCACTGGAAGGCTGTTCCAGTTTTCTTCTACTCTTTCTGATAAGAAACTTACACCGGATGGAGAAGAAACATGATGCTAACCCTAAACCACTTGTTGGGTAAGTTTTGGAACATATAAAAGAATCCTTTAGAGGGAATCAAAGTGGATATTTTTGATTAAATATAGTTTTTCTGAATAGACTAAACACCTTTTCTTGCTTATTGAGTTTTTGCAATAGCTCTTTGAATTTATATTCTCTTTTTTGAGTTCTCTAGGTAGGGCTGTTCTCTATCTATTGATCCATTTGTATATTGGATATTATACCATATAACAGGAGTTAGGACAATGTGTGAGTAATACATGGTTAATCATTGTGATATTACGAGTAATGTCACTTTATTCTGGCTGATGATTAACTATACTTACCAGTTGTAGCATGACCTTACCAAGACAACCAGATTTACATAATTTTCACAAATTTCCATGTATGATTTGTTGGGCTCTAGCATCCATAGCTACCAATGCTCTCGCAAGATCTTCTTATCAAATGTATCTTGGGACTTGGTTGAGATGTTTATACCCATGTGATATGAATCTGACCAATTAGAAGTAATAGAACATTTAGACTTTGCATATAAATAACCACCACTGTGACACATCTCTGAAGGCACATCTCTGAAGAAGTGGTGTGAAACACGTTAGGCATTCCACTTATTGGAGTTATACCTTAAACTAGTTTTGCCACTCTTTGGAATGTCTGCTTTTATACACTCTGGAAACAAAACCCTAAAGTAATATATTTACTTTATGGCAATTTTAGAACAGCAACTGAAGGGGAAAGGGACTTGGGTGTTATTATATCACATGATTTAAAAGTAGGTAAACAATGCAACAAAACCTCAGTAAAAAAACAGTACAATGATTGGATGTATTGGAAGAGGAATTAACAACAGATAAGGGTCAGTACTAATGTCCCTCTATGGAGCCCTTGGCAGATCGGGTTCCCTGGTGGTGCAGTGGTTAGGATGCAGGCGCTTTCACCCCAGCAACCTGGGTTCAAATCCAGCCAGGGAACCAAGAGGTCACACTGGTCAGTACTTGGATGGGAGACCACCTGGGAATACCAGGAGCTGTATGCTGTGGCCCACTGAAGAAGGAACTGGCAACCCACTCCAGTATCTCTGCCATGAAAACCAAGTGGATCAGCATGGTGTGTTGTCCATGAGGTCACGGAGAGTCAGACACAACTGAGTGACACCATTTACTATGTCCAGTTTTGGAGACTGATCTACAAAAAGTTATTCATAAATTAGATACTGTTCAAAGGAGGCTAAAATGGTGCAGGATCTAAAAGACACAACTTATAAGGAGTCTCTAGGTCATCACATATATAGTTGAAATAGGCGTTTGCAGGTTTGTCATGCTTTGTGAGGCGAGCCGTTTGTCCCGTTTTGCTAGCAGTTGAAACATGTGAGACTTAGGCTGCAATCAGCACCGAAGGCACTCATTGCAGCACTTAGCGAGGGACGCAAAATTCCGGCCATAGGACCACAGGCACGTATTTGGACTGTGGGCCTCGCAAAAATACGACTTTAACGGCCGAATCACTGAACAGTAAAAAGCTGAAAGTAAAAATAAAAATATGCCGCAAATTAACTTACATACTCACACACAGCACAGGGGTAGAGACAGGGAGCCTGTGACTGAGGTTGCAACTTAATTTGAGGCATATTTGCTGTTTTTTCACAATCAAAAAATTGCCTAAGCGACAAAAAAAAAAAAAGAGTCCCAAAAAATGCAAATGGATGAAAATGAGGACGAAGTTCACAAAACAGCGCTCATTGCAGGAGCTCGTCGCCAGCGGCGCACGCGGGACCTACAACCAGTACGACTTGGGGCCGAAACACGTACATTCACTGTGTGCCTAGCAAAAATCCGACTTTCACAGCCGAACCACTGAACTCCAAAGACCTGAAAATAACAACAAATATGCGTCAAATTAACTTCCACACTAAAGCACAGCACAGTGGGAGAGGCAGAGAGCCTGCAAGTCAGGTTGCAAGTTAATTTGAGCCATATTTGCCATTTTTTAATGATTGAAAATCGCCTAAGTGAGAAAAAATGGCTGCCGAAGAAATGCAACACAACGAAAACTAGCCTGAAGGACGTAAAACTAGCCCGTAGAACGTAAAAACAAGCCCTAAGCAGTAACACTTAATCCAAGCCACTAACATTTACCACAAGGCAGTAACACATCCAAGACAGTAACACTCAAGTTCGACGCCTGTAAAGTACACAGGGTGAGAGGCTTGCAATGAGGGCCGAAGGCGTTCATTGCAAAGCAGGAAAGTTGAGACCAAATGCACTCATTGCGAGCGACGCGATGAGCGCTGAAGGCGCTCAGCACGGTGCTCGCTATGAGCGCCAAAGGTGCTCAGAGGGCCCATAGCCTCGCATTGTGTGGCGAACAGCATTGCCAGGCTTACAATTTTACTCTCGTCATTTTTGACGGGCGATTTCCTATATATAGAGACTAGCAACTTGCCCGTCAAAAAATGACGGTCAATAAAATTGTAAGGCTGGGAATGCTGTTTGGTACACAATTTAAGGTTTTTGGTCGTCTGAGCACCTTCGGGGCTCGCCTTTGGCGGTCATCGTGGGGCTCGCAATATTGCAAACTTCTCCCCTGGTATACTTTTGCTTCTCTGACCCTCTGCGCTTGTGAAATTTTGGTGGTGTGAGCACCTTTGGCACTCATTGCAGGGGCTGTGCTGATCGCCGTTGGCGCTCATCGGGAGGCTCTTCCCTCGTGTACTTTTGCTCCTCTGAGCACTCTCGGCGCTCATTGCGAGCCCTGTGATGAACGCCTTTGGTGCTCATTGCGAGCCCTGTCCTAAACGCCTTTGGCGCTCATTGCGATCCTTTCCTCTGCTCTACTTTTGGTTCTCTGAGCACCTTGTGCGCGGATTGGGAGCCCTGCGCTGAACGACTTTGGTGCTCATTGCGTGGCTTACAATGAGCGCCTTTGGTGCTCATTGCGAGGCTCTCCGCTCGTGTAGTTTTGGTGGTCTGCGCACCTTTGTCAGTCATTGCAAGGGGTGCGCTGATTGGCTTTGGCGCTCGTTGCAAGCCTTTCCCCTCGTGTACATTGGCTCCGCTAAGCACCCTCAGCACGCATTGTGAGCCCCATGCTGAACACCTTTGTGGCTCATTGCGATCCTCTTCCCTGGTCCTTTTTTATATATATATATATATATATATATATATATATATATATATATTTTATTAATGCCAATGAATTAAATAATAAATTAATATACTTTACCTATTTGTAATTAATATATCCAGCAATCAATATCCCAAAGAGCTAACAATCTGTTTTGATTTTCCTGCAGCATACAATGTACATTTGCACTGTTGCTGTCCTGAGTGTAAGTGTCAGCAATGTGTGACGTGTGCAGCGTTAATAGGCTGAGTGCGCCAGGCCAAACCGTTAGTGTAGTTGTGTAATTGGGCATTTTGTAATGTTAATGTTATTAGTTGTAAGTTAATGTTGTAAAATGGCAGCGATTGTCTATGCGTTACGCGGGTGTGGAGCATTTTCCGTTGTCCCTAATAGTGTCTTTTATACTTTGTTCGTGCCTGTGTAAAAGTCTTATGTGCTTGGCGGTGTTTTGCGCGTTTAAGGGTCGTGTAGCCTCGTTTGGGGGGGTTCTTGCTTAGGCGATTTTTGTGTGTGGAAATTTGGCAAATTGTGGTTAAATTGACATGCAACCTGACTCCCAGATGTCGTACCTGTCCCCCCTGTGGTGTGAGTGGTGTTTGTTTTGTATTTTTGTTAATTTTGGTGGTGTTATTGTATGTGCGCGGTTCCGCCTTTAACTTCGTATTTTTTACCTCAGATTTTTTTTTCCGAAGTGCCACGGGTTGTATTTGTTTGTAAGTGTTGCTTTCCTTTTTGCAAGTGATACAGGTCGTAATTTTTCCACACGTTTTTTTTTTTTTTTTAACTGCTACGGGTCTCGCATTGTAAATGGTGTAATTGAGATTTAGTAATGCAGGTCGTAGGGATAAGCGCAAGGAGCGCCTTTGGCTACGTCAGCCTGCAAGCTTTAGCAACAACCCGTATGGCTTACAATTATATATGTGACTGGAGGGGAGCAGGGAGAGGGTAAAGAAGCCTGCAAAGGGTTTAATAAAGTCCAGTAGAGAAATATCCTCCAGAAAAAGAGGAACAAATTACAAGAGGTCATGATTGGAAGTCTGAAGGGGGGAAATGTAGGGGGTAATATGTGAAAACCCTGCAGATTTGTAACACACTAATCCCATCTATAGATATGTGTTTGATGTATCTCACGGACTCTGGCTTTAAATGTATTTACAAGCAGACTTATTTTCCAGTCTTCTACAATAAGGACGCTATTTTTGTTCCAACACAAAAAAATTGCTCATTGGCCTCCTTGGATAAGGTCTCTAGCATAGGACAGATCTCCTGCTTTCATAAGGTCTCCAGCTTGGATCAGGTCTCTAGCAAAGGACAGATCTCCTGCTTCCATAAGGTCTCTAGCTTGGATCAGGTCTCTAGCATAGGACAGATCTCCTGCTTTCATAAGGTCTCCAGCTTGGATCAGGTCTCTAGCATAGGACAGATCTCCTGCTTCCATAAGGTCTCTAGCTTGGATCAGGTCTCCAGCTTGGATACGGTCTCTAGCATAGGACAGATCTCCTGCTTCCATAAGGTCTCCAGCTTGGATCAGGTCTCCAGCTTGGATCAGGTCTCTAGCATAGGACAGATCTCCTGCTTCCATAAGGTCTCTAGCTTGGATCAGGTCTCCAGCTTGGATACGGTCTCTAGCATAGGACAGATCTCCTGCTTCCATAAGGTCTCCAGCTTGGATCAGGTCTCCAGCTTGGATAAGGTCTCTAGCATAGGACAGATCTCCTGCTTCCATAAGTTCTCCAGCTTGGATCAGGTCTCTAGCATAGGACAGATCTCCTGCTTCCATAAGGTCTCCAGCTTGGATCAGGTCTCCAGCTTGGATAAGGTCTCTAGCATAGGACAGATCTCCTGCTTCCATAAGGTCTCCAGCTTGGATAAGGTCTCTAGCATAGGACAGATCTCCTGCTTCCATAAGGTCTCCAGCTTGGATCAGGTCTCCAGCTTGGATTAAGTCTTTCGCATGGATAATGTCTAGCAAACTGTATTATTCTCCTTCTCTTGAGTATCACTTCCATGATATATTCATATGTTTATCTTCATACTAAATATTCTCCATTTTACAAACATGCTGTTCTACTTATAAGACTGGCACAAACATACTCCTGGTGGTTTCATCTAAGTTCATATAAATCACTACGTTTTTGGCGCAGATAATAAGTGAAGCACAACAGCAGGATCTCATACTCTTGCACCACCGTCAGCTCATTAGAAGTACTACATCTTGTTTACGCTCCTGCTGTACAAAACTTGACCCATGCATGTCCCTCATTGTATATTTCATTATTTAAAAAAAAAAAAAAATGATAAGGCTGGAAGCTAACTATAATTTAGGGAAAACTTCATGTTTGTGAAGGATGTAACAGACTAGCAAGTTATATAAATCATCATAAAAAAAACAAATGAACTGAAGCATCCTCCACTTTCAAAATGTTCAAACATATTTCTTCAAATAACCAAATAGATAAAAGATGACCACACTAGTCTGTAAAGAATCAGGGCTGGAGTGGGGTGAATCATAAATGCTACAGAGTATCAGTCAAACCCCTTTTTGTTTTCTCATGAGGAACATACTGTTATTTGGAAAAGTTGATCTTTTCTCAGAAGATTTAAACTGAAAATACTTGTTTTTCTCAAGTGTTTAGGATGGGGCTCCTCCTATCTTTTACATGCTGCTTAGCTTTTGTGGCAGAGTGTAATTTACAGCTGATGGTAACACCAATGCTAAGAATCTTATAAAATACTGTATTTATCGGCGTATAACACGCACTTTTTCTCCCTGAAAATAGGGGGCAAATGATGTGTGCGTGTTATACGCCGATATAATGTTAAGGACCCGTGTCTCTCTAACCCCCCCTGTGTCTCTTTCCCTCCCCCCTCCTCAACCTAAACCCCCCTAAATACCTCCCCCTCTCCCATTCCCCTCACTTACCTGCTTCTGCTCCCGCGCGCATGTGACGTCACTCCATTAGCATATACCGGATGCCGGCACCAGGTATATGCTGATGACGTGGCCCGCATGTGACGTCACATGCGCGCCGGGTCAAGAAGGAGCAGAGGCAGGAGCAGAAGCAGGTAAGTGAAGGGAAAGGGAGAGGGGGAGGTATTTAGGGGGGTTTAGGCTGAGGAGGGGGATTGAGGATGAGGAGGGAGGTTGAGGAGGGGGGTTGAGGAAGGAGGATGAGGGAGTTGAGGAAGGAGGATGAGGATGGGGGGTTGAGGATGAGGAGGGAGGTTGAGGAGGGGGGTTGAGGTTGAGGAGAGGGTTGAGGAGGAGCAGCGATTTCTGAGTAAACTTTTGTAAAAACATATAATATCCAAGTTTCTTTGTTAAAACAGTTGCTTTTACTGTCATTTTATGTTATTTACCTTATAAGTGTTAATAATATTTAAAAAAAAAAAAGTTCTGAGCTACCTTTATTTTGCTTCAAAGTTCTTTATTTGGAATCTAAGTTTTTCCTGAAATTTCCTTCTTGAAATGAGGCGCGTGTTATACGCCGATAAATACGGTAATAGTAAATCGGTGCCCGTCGAAAATGATTGTATAATTTTTCTCTCCCTCCCTTGTCTCTTCCCGCATTCGTCTCCTCCCCCCTCTCCCTTCCTTACGCTGTGTCTCCTCTTCCCCTCCCGTGTACCTTCCCCCCTCTCCCATGTCTCTTCCTTACCCTGTATCTCCTGTTCCCCTCCCATGTCTTTTCCCCCTGTTCCCTCCTCTCCTGTGTCTCTTACCTCCCCTGTCTCTCGCCCCCGTATCTTCCTCCCACCTCCCCTCTGTGTTCTCCTCCCCCTCTGCAGCTCACGGCTGTCTCCCCTCCCCCTCATGTCATCCAACCCCCTCCTCTGCAGCTCGCCGCTGCGGCCACATGCGCGCACACTATGTGTGCACGCAGCTTTGTATTTAGGAAGTGGTAACTGTGTCGCTCGCATGGAGCATTAAACATTTACCACAAATATTATAGTTGATGGGAGGAGCTCAATACTAAATAGGGTGGAAAACAGCTATTATCAGTGCACGTATTCTTGCAAAATATATATTCTTTGAGTCACAAAGTTGTATTCTCTTCTATGCTTGTAACAATTTTAGTGAAATTTTGTGTGCTTATTTGCTATATTTTTCCATTCATATTGATCAAAATAGAGATGGCCATTTACTTTCTCACAATACCCCTCCCTGTTATTTTCCTCTATATCTGGTTTAGCTGAAGAGATGGTGAAACTGCTGGAGAGGAGCCATCCACACAGCTGGGCAGACTCCACTTACAACATGACAGGGAAAGCTGTTAGGAGCATGAATCACACAAACAGAAAAGCAGCACTTGATCAAGTTAATGTGTAATCCTTATTGTACAGCACAATAAACAACTCCACGGACATAGACTAGAAATGGTGGGGAAAAAGCTTTTATAGAGAACCCTTAAAAACGATACTGTTGTCATTTATTTAAAATATATTCTTTTGAAAAACAGGAAAGATGTCTTCAGAATGTAAAAAGTGTATGTGTATATCTCTCTATCTCTATATATATATATCTATCTTTGGATTGGTACCCAACCATCTATATCAAAGAAATATAGATGGTTTGGTTCCAAACTGTACATGCCCACACACATATTTATATGTTATTAAATATGTACATGATGGATATATAATTTGCTTTTAAACAGTGAAGAGTTATTTGTGCGGTATAATAACATGTATTACACTTTATTAGTTTTCAGCTGGGGGATGAATCTCACTGCTTACTGTTCCTTTCACTTTGTAAATAGAGCCTGCCTAACTGTGTGGATGGCTCTTCCTGCAGCAGTAACTTCATCTGAGCATATCAGGTTGCAAAATAACATGAAGGAAGATAAAAGCGAGGGAAAATGGCAGATCTTATGCAGAGATGTAAAATGAAGCAAATAAGCCCAAATGTATTCACTAAAATATATATATTAAATTATTATTATTATTTTTTTTTTTAAGAAAAAAAGATTTATATTGGTAAAAAGAAAAACCAGTGCAGCAGTTATTTTTCCAAAATACTGACTAGTCTAACTTTACTTTTAGTTCTATTCCTGGCTATCCATTCATCCCTGATGAAGTAAGTTTACTGTTTGGCCAGTGGCTCTCAAGCTTTTTTCAGCTCTTGCTCAGCTTGTTACTTTCCAATGCTTTTTGAGATCCACAACATTATTAACCGGGTAACACTAATGCTGCCTGCTGATTGGAGGGGGGGGGGGGGGGGGGGGGGGGTTAAGGGCCTGGGTAGACCAGGGGTGTCAAAAAAAAAACAAAAAAACAACTAAGGATTATGCTATTAATAAAAATAAAATGTTTTATGATGTACTGCATACACATAAGCTGTTTTTTGCCTAAGGATTGCAGAAATGTATTAAACCATGAAACTTTCAAGCTGTAGGCTCTCCTGATCTCTCTTTGTTCCTGAGATCCAACATATAGGATGTGGGGGAACCAGTTGTTGAGAAACACTGCCTTAGATCCCTTCCACCCATAAATCAAATGCTCAAAATACCATAAAAACAAATAGTCCCATATTTATAATATACAATTTGTTAAGAGCTAAATTTGATAATAGGAAAACAAACGTTTTTTGGAAAGTAAAATAAACAAAATAAAACATTGTTTTGCCATCACCGATTGATAACAATAACAGTAAACTCTGCTAAACTCTTGAGTTTGCAAGCAGTTTTTCAAACTTTGGGGTAAGTATAATGTTTATTTTGGTATGTTTTCATGCAACAAATACTACTGATTCTCCTCTATCAGATGAACTCATAAGCCATGAAACTTAAATATGCCCTTAAGGTGTGTGTTTTTTTTTTCTTTTTGTTTGATTTTTTAATTCTTTAAAAGAAATTACAGAGTGTAATCTGATATCTTTATTCTGTTTTGAAGAGCTATTGTTGGTCATGGAAAAAAGCAATTTAGGAAGATATAAAAGCAATTATTTATTTTTTGGTACTACCTATTTATGTATTTAATTATAGGCCTGGTCAGGACTACTAATACCGCACACATCTCTAGGTATATATTACTGTCAGGTAGGTGGGTACCTGGGAAGATGAGGTTCATTCATTGTAACTCAGTAAAATGCAATTTGTACTTGTTAAATATATACAAATCCAATTGCTTATCTACCCTAGAAATAGGAAGTCATTGGAAGTTAATGCAACAAAGAAAATGGCCAACATACAAAATGTTTTTTTTTTTTTAACACTGTAAAAACATTGTACTCATTTTAAATATTAGTATGTTTTAAAACAAACTCTTCACTTACTTGTAAGAAGCCCCTAGAAGAACACTCTTCTCACTTTGTTCCAGCTATCTCCATAAGAGGTAAAATCTTACACAGCAGTAATTTAAAGCCACGATAGGAAGGGCAGGGCTCCACATTAACAGTGTCACGTTGCAAGAAGGCACACAGCATGTAGCCATTTGCATACAGCAACTTACTTGCAGTGTGATGGACAACCCGGGTTTGTACAGCCTTATGTCACCTCTCATGAGAGAGAACAGGAAGAAATGGAAATGCTGCCGTTACTCTGGGAGCTCCTTAAAAGTCTGTTAAGTGTACATTTTTTATGACTATTTATATAAAAACAAAAGAAAAATATTGCCCAAGGCGTCCATTTCAAATAGTGCACAGAAAATACAGGACCACAGTGCCCCTTTAAAAGGGATAACTAAATATAAATGAAAAAAGATGAGTGTTAAGACAATAATAGAGACACCAGGTTTGGCAATAAAGACAGTACTTACATGAGAAAGGTTTATATACTTTACACATACAAGACATCCCTGACCCCTGCCTCCACCTTAAAAAGAAAAGAAAAAAACAAAAAAGTGTTCCAGGGTGCTTTGCTCCAGGCAGAGGAAGGGCAACCCAAACTCGAACAGAGAACACCCCCACAAAACGGGAATACAAGTGCAGAGGGGATGAAGCATGCAGAGCTTGCCCTGTGCCTCCTCCCTAACAAAATTTAGCCAAAGTAAGTTGTAGGAACTGGTGAAGAAGGCTGATGTTCATCCATACTTTTTTTTCTCCGATGTTGAGGAGAACACGCTGGGCTTGGCTAGTCCCGTACACGGAGGCCACAATTGGGGGGGGGGGGGGGGGGGGACTGCACAGGAAACAGCACTTGGGATGGGAAACAGCGCAAGACATTTGGCAACTGTCAACGAGGAAGGTGATCCAAGAGTAGGGAGCACAGTCCCTACTCATCGGGCGGGAAGGCAGAGTGCCCGCATCCTCAAGTCCTCTCAAGAGATTAGATTTCCACCCCTCTGAGAACAGGCCACACAGCAAAGACATCACAAACAGTAAAACACTATGCACCCCTGGCTGGGGAAGGTGTACTCCCTTCTTACATCCCAAGCCTGGCACCACCTGACAACACAAAGCACAGGCCTGTGAGGGGTATACAGAGTCAGTGCCACATTTCTCTTTACACATGGTTGCCACCCTTGAGCCTGGGGGTGGTTAAGGCTTGGGAAGGGGGA
Source organism: Discoglossus pictus (assembly GCA_027410445.1). Classification (NCBI taxonomy): domain Eukaryota; kingdom Metazoa; phylum Chordata; class Amphibia; order Anura; family Alytidae; genus Discoglossus; species Discoglossus pictus. The sequence goes on along the minus strand of CM050168.1, from coordinate 154,042,554 downwards.
TCAGCAGAGATACAGCGCACGTGAGCTCCGTGACCAATGAGGGCTTTGGTGACAGCCTTGGAGAAGCTCACTCCCTTCTTCCTCACATTCGAGACCCTCGTTCCTGGAGGATCTGGAATAAGAAATAATGTTTGATACTTAGTGTCGTACAAAAAAAAAAAAATCAGATTCACCTGCTAGACCTCCCCCATTAACCTTATAATGGGCAGCAGCTAACTGCTTAATCTTCAGGCACAAGACTATATAAAACACAATGGTCTCCATTGGCTCGAAGGCTTGTGGTGTTTTCTCTTGGCATTAAGGTTTTGCTGTGGGGGCAACCTAATAGATGATTTCATGGCCTCTTATCTAATCAGATGATTCTAAAAACCATGCCAGCTTGATGACCGTATCAGGGTGGAGAATATATCCTGCAAGCTGCTACCCTAATCTTTGAAAGTGAATTAAATATCAAATATTGCTATTAAATAATATGAAAACAGATTAGGGATCAATGAATTAAACCAGCTCCTCTTAGGATATTACAGTTGCACGTTTAAAGTTCACATTCAAGAAAACCACCCCCTGTTTGTGAAGTACGTAACAAAATAGCAACCTAGCAGTTGTATAAATAATAATTTTTTTTTTTTAAATAGAAAAACATAAGAATTTAAGAATTTTTGAAGACTTTGTTTAGGTGTAGAAGATCTTTGCGTCTCCATCACTTTCTTATAGCTAGAGAATAAGGGGTGGGCTATTATACATAGGTGGTAGGGAGGAAGATGTGAGAGGAAGGTCTTCGATAAATGGATGTCATTGATTTTGCCCCTTCCACTACACATGCCCAGAAGCAAGCCCTGCTTGTAGGAAATTGAAATGCCCCTTTTTCAATGTCTTCACTAAACTCTTATAGATGCCTCCAGAGTCTGGTTCAAGTATCAATTTGTTTTTTTGATGAAACACTAGATCCATGGCTTTGACCCCGTCTACCTATACTTAGTCAGACTAAGAATTTTCAAATAAACATTTTTTTCCCCATTGTACAGTGGTCTTTTAAGATACCCTGGTTGAAAGAGCTTTACGTCCGCTCATGTCTCACCTTGGCCTTCTCACTTGGCTCAATCACTAGCCCGTTTGTAGAGTTGTTGAGCTCTCGTGATACTACACATAAGAACTCTGCCTGATCCTCATTCCCATAATTGTAGGAAGATCCAATACTGATGAGCTAAGAGAACAGAGGAGAAAGAAGATCATCATTAGTATAAGCAACCATGTTGGATCAATTGCCATTATCAGAAGCAGGAACAAAATGCCGCAAAAACATACAAAAAAAAATGAATTTTATAAGCCCTAAAATCACATGCTAACCTTTAGTTAAAAAGATAAAAATGTACTTCTATTAAACAAAAACAGAACCAAATCCATGGCCTTTCAACTATAATCACCTTATGTGGATGGATGAATAAAATTATAAAAAACAATTAAAAATAAAAAAAATTAATTGTCTAATATTTTGACCATAGTTATACTGATGAGAGTCTGATTCACTGGCCTAGATCTGAACGCACAACATGAATATCTTAAGTGATGACAAGTGAAGAAAAGAAGGTTTCATTATTAAAAGAAAAGAATGCCGCTGGAGAATATACTGAATGAGCAATGAGAAGTGGCTATTTATAACGCACAGACATATTCTGTAGCACTGTACATAAAGTTCAAGACAAAGACAAAGATAAATACAAATTAAGCATAGCAAAGCAAGGAGGGCCCTGTCTTTGAGCCTCAAATCCAGTGTCCATAGTGCTCTCCCCAAAGCACCTTGGGGGATTGAAACTCGCAGACTTACAACCTAAAAGGCTAAATTATTTTTAGCTACTTGATAATACCCTAGCAGCCAGTGTAGCAACAGATCAGATAGGTTAAAGTTCTGGGTTCAAATCCTCACATTTTTTTTAATTTTATTTACTTGTTAATAATGTAGGTTATATAATAAAGCATGTAAATTTTAGGTAACTGTTGAATTTTTTTTTATTTCAAAAATATGTTAATTATGTGAACTAGTGTGCGTTAAATTATATATATATATATATATATATATATATATATAATTTTTTTTTTAATAACTAGTTCACATAATTATTCTATTAACGGTTATCCTTGCAGTGGGGGTGAAATGGTAAATGTGTTTTTAGTGTGCAATTGGTCCTAAATCAATGCCTACCACTTGTTTTTTACTTGACTAATTTTTTTACAAACATGATTGATGTATATACATAAAAAAAGTAAACAAACACCACAACAAGCAGAAGGCAGAAGAATCAAACCTATGACTTACCAATGGAAAAAAAAAAAAAAAAAAAAAAAGAGAAAATCTTTAAAAAACGGGATATTTACTACTACACCAATACACTCAGTCCATAATAGAATGTGTCACATTATTATTTATACAGATTCCGACTTCAAGGACTAAACTAAAAATGACAACAACCCTTTGCTTCCTGTCTTTTAGCCAGCTCTCAATCCATGAGCAGATATTTACTGCAATTCCTGTATCTCTTAGTTTGCACAATAATCTTCCACTTGGCACGGTACTAAAAGCCTTTGCAAAATTCAAAAAGACTACATCCACGGAGTTGCCTTGATGAAGTCCCTACTAACCTCCTCATAGAAACTAATTAGATTTGTTTGGCATGACCGATCTCTCAAATCCATGTGGACCTCTACTTATCCCCTTCCAATAGTCATATTCTTGTATATTATCCCTTATTAACCCTTCTAAAAGCTTTTCCATTTGAGAAGTGAAAAATTTGATAAAAATCTTTAGATTGTACGTTTGTGAGTTTTCAATCGTATAATAAACCATGTATGCAAGATCATCAACTCAAAGACATGGCCCTCTGCAACGTGTTCAAGATTGTATTTATTTATTTTTTGTTCGTATTTAACCCTTGTACAACACTATAAAATATGTTAACTCTTTACAAAAAAAACTATTATTATTTGTATTATTGGTTTAGCCATTACAGAACCCAGTTCCTTCAGTACCCTTGGATGTATTCCATCAGTGTCATGATCCCCATGACCACCCGGACACATATGATCTGCCCAGGATGATTAGGATTTTGAGGGTGGCCATTACCCTGGAAGCTTAAAGACTCCTATCAGGACTGCCTCCTGGGAATATGTTATTGTGGGACTGTGCTCAGTATGATTATAGTTATTTAATGTTATATTAAGTTAATGTTTAATTGTGTCCAGTTGATAAGGAATTAACTGGCAGGTAGAATGCTACGAGGTAGCCGGCAGGTAGAATGCTACGAGGTAGCCGGTAACCAGCAGGTAGAATGCTACAAGGTAGCCGGTAACCAGCAGGTAGAATGCTACAAGGTAGCCGGTAACTGGCAGATAGAATGTTACAAGGTAGCCAGTAACTGGCAGGTAGAATGTTACAAGGTAGCCAGTAACTGGCAGGTAGAATGCTATAAGGTAGCCAGTAACTGGCAGTTGAGTCAGGTATGTAATGCGTGTCTGAGGTAAAGTCTGTGCTGCACGGAGTCTGTGATGTCTGACAGGAAGTTAACAGTGACTCTGAGAAGATTTTAAAAATGTGTGTATATATATATATATATATATATATATATATATATATATATATATATATATATATATATATATATATATATATATATATATATATATATATATATATATATATATATATATATGTGTGTGTATATATCAGAGAGTATAGCTGTCCTGTGCCTGTACAACTGCTGAAATGGATGTAAAGAGGATATGATGCCTTGCACATTAAACAGTCAAAGCCAGTATAAGCAATTTAAAAACCCAGAAGACATTGCAGAATGTTATCAGTTCAAGTTTAAATATACGTCTATTAGACCTGTTCTGAAGTTTCCACAGAAATAAAAGCAGTTCCTCATTTTTATAAAGCTGACCCTCTGTTCATATTTTTAAATGCTGCATGGGAGTAAGGGCATTTAAAGAGAGACATCAGCTGTCTTGGTGAAGGGATCAAAAGAACCTGGTGGATCTGCTAGGTAGGTTTGGCCATAAGAGCCTTATCAAGCGCAACTTAAGAAAGCAGATCGCCACAATCAGGACCTGGGGCTTTATTAACATGTATCTTTTACAACCTCTTTTGGATTTCTTCCAATGTTAAATCATTATTTGGTGATGGTTGTGTAGCCCCATTATGTTGCCGTGTCCCAACCACTGGTACCTCCCTTGTGTATACCGAAGAAAAGAACCCATTTAGCTCATCTGCCTTTTCCTGGTCACTAATTATCAGACAGCCTGTGTCACATTCTAATGTTTCTATAGCTTCCTTCCTGGCCTTCTTCCCATTAATATATTTAACATTTTGTGGGGTTAGTCTTACTCTCTTGTGCAACTAACTTTTCATTTTCTATTTTAGCAAGTCTAATAGCCCCTTTTGCAAGCCTTATTGATTTCCTTGTACTCACTTAAAGCAATCTCTGTCCCCTCTTGTTTGTATAACTTAAATGCCTGTTTTGTTTTTTACTACTCTCTCTCAAATCTGTAAATCATTATTAAGCGACATGGGTTGTGATATACATACTTGTCACCCTATATCATGTGGAAATAAAAGGAGTACATTTAGTAAGGATTCGAATGTTGTCCATTTATGTTCAATATTTTTACCTGACCGCTATTTTTTCCAGTCTATACTTTGTAATGCTCCCCTGAGACCATTAAAATCTGACCTTTTAAAATTAGGAGTTTTTGTTGGCCCCTTACAACTTTGTTTGTTTGTTTTTTTATTTTGTTTACTTTGTCATTGGTACCAAGACCGTGGTTCATTTACAGCCCCTCCCAATAATTTGTCTACCTGATCCACAACATGCCAAACCCGAGCACCCGGGAGACAGCAAACTGTTAGTTTGCTGAGATCTGGGTGACAAATCACCCCGTCTACCTTCCTAATAATATAGAGTTCCCCAACAACCAAACCTGTCTTTTTCTCAGCCTAATCTTTAAAGACTCGCTCACTACAGGGTCTCTACCAGATGAATGGAGAAAAGCAGAGGTGATACCTATATTTAAGAAGGGATCTAGAGCAAATCCGGGGAATTATAGACCAGTGAGCCTCACTTCTGTAGTTGGGAAGCTTTTAGAAGGGTTAATAAGGGACAGAATACAAGAATATGTCTATTTGAACAGGATCATAGGTAGCAGTCAACATGGATTTATGAAGGAAAGGTCGTGTCAGACCAATCTAATTAGTTTTTATGAGGAGGTTAGTAGGAACTTGGATCAGGGCAACTCAGTGGATGTAGTCTTTTTAGATTTTTCAAAGGCATTTGATACAGTGCCACATGGAAGACTAGTGAGCAAACTAAGGGATACAGGAATTGCAGTAAATATCTGCTCATGGATCGAGAGCTGGCTAAAAGACAGGAAGCAAAGGGTTGTTGTAAATGGAACATACTCCGATTGGTCTAATGTGATAAGTGGGGTTCCTCAGGGCTCAGTATTGGGTCCTCTCCTTTTTAACATATTTATTAATGACATTGAAGTAGGACTCGAATGTAGTGTCTCCATTTTTGCTGATGACACTAAGTTGTGCAAGGTAATAAAATCAGATAATGATGTACTTTCCCTACAAAAGGATTTGCATAAATTAGAGAAATGGGCGGCTAAATGGCAGATGAGATTTAATACAAATAAATGTAAGGTTATGCATTTGGGAAGGAACAATAGCCAAGCAATCTATAATCTTAATGGAGCAAATCTAGGGGTATCAGATATTGAAAGGGATTTGGGAGTACTAGTGGACAACCACCTAGGTAACAGCGCTCAAAGCCAAGCAGCGGCTGCAAAGGCAAATAAAATATTAGCATGTATTAGGAAGGGTATAGAAGCCAGGGAAGAAGATATAATTCTGCCACTATACAAATCTCTAGTACGCCCTCATTTGGAATATGGAGTACAATTTTGGGCACCACCTCACAAAAAAGACATTTTAGAGCTGGAAAAAGTACAGAGAAGGGCTACAAAACTAATAAGGGGAATGGAGGGGCTAAGTTATGAAGAAAGACTAGCAAAATTAAACTTATTTTCGCTAGAAAAAAGGCGTCTAAGAGGAGATATGATTACGTTATTTAAATACATCCAGGGTCAATATAAGGCTTTGTCAAGTGAACTTTTTGTAGCAAGAGATTTTCAACTGACAAGAGGACATCCGTTGAGGTTAGAGGAAAAAAGATTTCACCTTAAACAAAGAAAAGGGTTCTTCACAGTAAGGGTGGTTAAACTGAGGAATTCTCTACCAAAGGAGGTGGTGACAGCGAATTCGATAGACAACTTCAAAAAGGGGTTAGATATATTTCTGAATAAAGAGGGCATTCAAGGCTATCCTAGATAACTAGCAAGGAATATTGATCCAGGGAGAAATTTGATCGCCAGTTTCTGGGGTCAGGAAGGAATTTTGCTTTTTTTTTCCCCTTATGAGACAATTGGCAAAGTTTCAATGGGTTTTTTTTTTATGTTTGCCTTCCTCTGGATCAATTAACAATAATTAACAATTAACAATAATAATAAATAGTCCAAATTAAAAAGATCAATAGAGATCTAAAAAGGTTGAACTTGATGGACTAACTCTTTATTCATTCTCCAATACTATACTATTAATAATTATTTAATCAATAATTTAATTAATAACTAATCCGCATATTGCAGATCAGAGGAGATCTTAACAGGTTGAACTTGATGGACTGAAAGTCTTTTTTCAACCTTAATTACTATGTAACTATGTAACTATTACTATGTAACTATTCTGCCATCCCACTCCTCCAGTAGAACTGTTCTCCCGGCTGTTAGAGGGAACAGCTCTACCTGGCATTGCCATTCCTGAATGAGTGAAACTGTTGGGGATGTCCAATCTGGCAAATCTGTTGGTGCTTGCCAACTCAGTATTGGACTGCCTCCTCTTGTTCCCCCTGATTGCTCTTGTAACTGTAACCCAGTTAACTCCCTGTACATCTTCACTAACCCCAGCTCCACCCTCCATGCTAGGCCCATCTAAACTGTGCTCAGTGAACACCAACTCCCTTTCCAATGGAGCAATATCAGTAAGTGCTGCAATTCTCCTCTCCAGTACTCCAATTTGAGCTTCCAGAGAGGCAACATGCTCACACCTGTCAAAGAGGCATGGACCCCGGATCAGCTGCTCCAGTAGTTCATACATGTGGCAGGATGTACACCAAGTAAAGTTACCACTAGACAGACTCATATCTACGATTTACAAGAGAAAACAGATCAATATATTTCTATAAATCCTGCTTTTCTAAACATTAAAAGGGCCATTTACCTCACTATAAGAACTCTTCATGGAGTGAAAGAGCACTAGATTCTATGATAAAACAACCTTTTTTTGTTTTGTTTTTTAATTACACTAATAACAGCTGTCTGTTCCATGATTAACAACACATGCCGCACCGGCCGTGCAAGCTCCAGTGAAGACAAGATTTATGGTTTCTCTCTGCATTCAGAAATGTATTCAGCCATAAGTTCACCAACAAGTAACATATTTAGGAGTTTCCAGCAGTCACTTTCCTGCACAGAAGTTTGAGAAGGGTTAACCCTCTATGTTTCTGCTCTTTGCAGCAGCTCTGGTCGTCAGTTTGCCTAGGGGACTTGCCAGAGTCTCGTGTAAAGGGCACCTACTTCAAAAAGTATTTCACCATATTTTACTATATAGTGGTGTGCTCCAAGTTTTACTGAATTAACAGGCCCTTTAATATAAAATAAAACAAATAAACTTGTTTTTTCCCCTCTCCTTTATTCTTGTTTACTCTCTTATGTTTGCTTCTTCACTTTACTGAATTACATTTTGCTCCCCTTTCTTTACTCACCTGCACAAGTTCAAAAACATGCTTTACTAAACAGAAGAAAAATCACAGAACACATGCAAAAAAACTACAGTGGCACAACTGCAATATGTATGTAAATGTAATTGTATTAATGTTGATTCATATAATTTTGTAATAAACACAATATTTTAGCATTCTAGGTTCCAATATATTAAATCTCATGCAAACTTTTTTTTTTTTTTTTTATTATTATTTTTCACACCACAAAGTAACTGCAAGAAAGGACAGAAAAAAGGATGATGCTGAGTTTATAACCCAGTAAAACAGAGCAAATACTGCTATGGAACTTTTCTCTGACCCACCTGTTCAAATTTCCATCCGTCTGACATGGTGGACACCATCTGTGTGAGTTCCTCTTCCTGGCACTGCAACACTCTATAAACATGCTTGACAGGACCCTGATGAAAGAGAGACATAATTACTATGTTTGTCCTTACCACTGAAAGACTGTTGATCTTATTTACTACCAATCTTCTAAAACTAATAATTTAAAAATTACCCCAAATCTTTAATCTTCAAATCATGATCTTGTTTTTTCTCCTCTCTTTTTCGGCTACATCATTCCCTCCTGAATTTTTTTTAAACACTTTCCTATATTTGCAGGTTTTTCTCATATCCTCCACTCCATTCTAGATTGTTATCTATACATATTAAGTTCATAGAGTCTCCTTACAAGTTGTGTATTTTAGTCATCTTGTTTAATTCAACTACAATTTGTTAATATCCTTTTGGAGATATGGTCTTCAGAACTGGACACAGGTGAGGTCCGATTGGAGGGTCTATAGAAGGACATTAGTACTGACCTTTATCTGCTACTAATTTTTTCTCCAGTGCCAACACTAGAGAAGGCTCCAGATTAAGGGCATATACTGTATATCTTTAGCACACAAAAACTGCCTCACACACGGAGCACTCACCAGACACACTTATATTCTGTATTACTGGGCCCTCATCAACCAGTTACACTGGACCACCAGACCACACACACACACACACACTACCTGGGAAGTTCTATTTTCATTGTCTCTGATCCTCTCCTTCACCAGCCGCACTAAAGAGGCAATGTTGTAAAACTCAGCCTCCTCCAGGACTCCTGGAAAAGAAAATGTACAGGCATTAGTGCTTCTGAAGCAAAATTAAATCAATAGTAGAGATAGACTTTACTGTAAGCAGAGATTAAAGGGCCACTGTGTGCGCAATATATATATAATTTTCCCCTCCCCTCCCTCCCCCTGTGTGCGTCTCCCCTCGTCTCCCATCCCCCTGTCCTCCCAACCCCCTCCGTGCGTCTTTCCTCCCCCTCCCCGCGTCTCCCCCTCCCCACGTCTCCCATCCCCCTCCCCTCCCAACCCCCTCCGTGCGTCTTTCCCCTCCCCTCCCCTGGTCTCCCATCCCCCTCCCAACCCCCTCCGTGCGTCTTTCCTCCCCCTCCCCGTGTCTCCCATCCCCCTCCCCTCCCAACCCCCTCCGTGCGTCTTTCCTCCCCCTCCCCGCGTCTCCCCCTCCCCACGTCTCCCATCCCCCCCCCCCTCCCAACGTCTTTCCTCCCCCTCCCCGCGTCTCCCCCTCCCCTCGTCTCCCAACCTCCTCCCCCTCCCCTCCGTGCGTCTCCCCCTCCCCTTCGTGCGTCTCCCCCTCCCCTTCCCCTCCGTGCGTCTCCCCCTCCCCTTCCCCTCCGTGCGTCTCCCCCTCCCCTTCGTGCGTCTCGACAATTTTTTTCCACCCTAGAACAATAAACATAAAAAAATAAAAAATTATTACTAACATTATATACAGTGGATATAAAAAGTCCACACACCCCTGTTAAAATGTCAGGTTTCTGTGCTGTAAAAAAATGAGACAAAGATAAATAATTTCTGAACTTTTTCCACCTTTAATGTGACCTATAAACTGTACAACTCATTTGAAAAAAAAACTGAAATCTTTTAGGTAGAGGGAAGAAAAAAAATATAAAAATAAATATGGTTGCATAAGTATGCACACCCTCTTATAACTGGGGATGTAGCGGGGTTCACAATTAAGCAATCACATTCCAAATCACGTTAAATAGGAGTCAGCATACACCTTCCATCATTTAAAGTGCCTCTGATGAACCCCAAATAAAGTTCAGCTGCTCTAGTTGGTCTTTCCTGAAATGTTCTTAGTCGCATCCCACAGCAAAAGCCATGGTCCACAGAGAGGTTCCAAAGCATCAGAGGGATCTCATTGTTAAAAGGTATCAGTCAGGAGAAAGGTACAAAAGAATTTCCAAGGCATTAGATATACCATGAAACACAGTGAAGACAGTCATCATCAAGTGGAGAAAATATGGCACAACAGTGACATTACCAAGAACTGGAGCTCCCTCCAAAATTGATGAAAAGACGAGAAGAAAACTGGTCTGGGAGGCTACCAAGAGGCCTACAGCAACATTAAAGGAGCTGCAGGAATATCTGGCAAGTACTGGCTGTGTGGTACATGTGACAACAATCTCCCGTATTCTTCATATGTCTGGGCTATGGGGTAGAGTGGCATGACGAAAGCCTTTTCTTACGAAGAAAAACATCCAAGCCAGGCTACATTTTGCTAAAACACATCTGAAAGGTAGTATGGTCTGATGAAACCAAGGTTGAACTTTTTGGCCATAATTCCAAAAGATATGTTTGGCGCAAAAACAACACATCACCAAAAGAACACCATACCCACAGTAAAGCATGGTGGTGGCAGCATCATGCTTTGGGGCTGTTTTTCTTCAGCTGGAACTGGGGCCTAGATAAGATAGAGGGAATTATGAACAGTTCCAAATACCAGTCAATATTGGCACAAAACCTTCAGGCTTCTGCTAGAAAGCTGAAAATGAAGAGGAACTTCATCTTTCAGCATGACAACGATCCAAAGCATACATCATAAAGTTTTGCAATGGCCCAGCCAAAGCCCAGACCTGAATCCGATGGAAAATCTGTGGGGTGATCTGAACAGGGCTGTGCAGAGGGGATGCCCTCGCAATCTGACAGATTTGCAGTGTTTTTGCAAAGAAGAGTGGGCAAATCTTGCCAAGTCAAAATGTGCCATGCTGATAGACTCATACCCAAAAAGACTGAGTGCTGTAATAAAATCAAAAGGTGCTTCAACAAAGTATTAGTTTAAGGGTGTGCATACTTATGCAACCATATATTCTTTTTATATTTTTTCTTCCCTCTACCTAAAAGATTTCAGTTTGTTTTACATTTGAGTTGTACAGTTTATAGGTCACATTAAAAAGGTGGAAAAAGTTCTGAAATGATTCATCTTTGTCTCATTTTTTTACAGCACAGAAACCTGACATTTTAACAGGGGTGTGTAGACTTTTTATATCCACTGTGTATACTAGCGACTTGCCCGTCAAAAAATGGTGGCAATACAATTTGAAGCCATGGTAATGCCGTTTGCCACCAAATGTGAAGTTATGGCCCCTCTGAGCACCCTGGGCGCTCATCGCGGGCCACAACTTGCTAAGTTTTGTCGCTCATTGCGAGCCTTTCTCCCTGTGTTACTACCTTGGGTTAAGTGTCATTGGCTTTGATTAAGGGTTAGTGCCTTGTATTAAATGCTACGATTTTGTGTTAAGTCTTAGTGCAGGTATTTACGTCTTCGGTCGTGTTTTCTCTGTCCTTTTCGGTTTAATTTTTTTTTTTTTTTGCGCGCCATATTTTTTCTTGCGGCAGCGATTTTCAATTGTAAAAAAGGCCAAAAGTATGCCTCAAATTATCTTGCAAACTTACTCAGAGGCTCCTTGACACTCCCCTTGAGCTGTGTGTGAGGGTGTAAGTAAATTCGAGGCATATTTGTGTTTGTTTTTGCAGTTAAATTCGTATTTTTGCGGGATGTAATTTCTCAGCCGTCACTAAGTCCCAAGTCGTACGGGTCGTAATTTAGCTGCGTCACTAAATCGCGGTAAGCATATTCTGAGCTCTTTTTATCTAAGTCCTGCGTGTCTCCGAATGAGCACCTGTGGAGCTCATCTCCACCAGCTGCCTAAGTGCTGCGGGTCGCAGGGATGAGCGCCTATGGCGCTAGTCTCCACCAGCGCAATAAGTGCCACTGGCTCTTATTGCCTGGCCACAGCCCCCGCTTTGCGAGGCCCGCAGTTGCGCGAGCTTGCTGTGCGAGCCCGCAATTTTACATTGCGTTACCAACAACTTTTGGCAAGCCTGCAATTACGACAACTATATATGTGATATATTTACATCCATATATTTTATGCACCCTATAAATACTTTAAAAATTATTGACATTATTATCCAAATTAATATAGTAAGTTTAAACCGCTCAAAAATCAAAAATACTGTAACCGTCCACGAGGAGTACAGGATGGTTAGCACTCCCTCTAAAGCATGATCCTCTGTCTGCCCTCCCTGCTTAAAAATTTCAGAGCCCATGAGGCACAGAAAAATCAGTGAGAATTAACATGAAATTCTCTCTCCCTCTTCTATTTTATAAGATTATTAATATAAAGGCTTATAATTCGTAGATAAATCATGGTCCTTGCCCGCTTTGGAAGACCCTGAACATAGAACAAGCAATGTTATAGATAATACAGCAACTCTACAATGATCTTCCAGATTTTTTTTTCTCCCCCCCCCTTCTCCAATTTTGTTTCTGGTAATAAAAAAAAAAGAACATCTCACATCTTGTTGATCGACTCCAAGATGTTGCTTTTATACATGGGAGAGAGGAAAGAGGAATCCACCATAGATGGGGCCATTTATACGGCCACCCACCTTAATAGTGGATTTTGTCCCAGAATGTACAAGGTCTTAATACAACATATAAGACATTTAATGGCAAAAAACTTTCTAAAAAAAAAGAGAAACCATGTGTATACAAGAATCTCATTGGAGAACAGGAAATCCAATTAATTTTTTGAATGGACTATTTCCACACCAGCTACACGCTACTTTCAAGAAAAAGGCTAGAGGTGTATCAATATTTGTTAATAATAATCTACAAATTGTGGAACAATTCAGTGAAATAGACTATGAAGGGAGATTTATTATTTGGGTGGGCAAAATAAATGAACAGAAATACACAATTGTCAACTTATAAAATCAACAAAAAAAAATCAACAAATCGCTTTTCTAAATACTCTCCTAAAACGGGTGTGGAAATTAAAGATAGGGCAGGTAATCGTAAGTGGAGAATTTAACATGTACATGGGTCCTTCAATAGACTGGAAGTCCAATAAGAAACCTATCCCCAACAAGTCCAATATTCGAACGGCTAGAAATTTTCAAGATACTACTGTTAAATTTGAATTATATGATGCCTGGAAAACCTTTCACCAAAATGAAAGAGACTATACATTTTACTCCCATAGGCATCAGGCCTATATGAGAATTGACCACTTTTTGGTAGACCAGGTAACTTTAAAAAAGATTGAAAAGGCTGATAAGCTCATCTGACCATGCTCTCATCACAATAATTTTAAAATAAAACCTACAATAGGAAGATTAACAGATTGGACAAACAACTATCTGAAACAGACAAATCTAAAGAACCAATGCAGCAAGAAATAGAAGCCTTTTTTCAATTAAATGCAAATACGATTGATTCCAAAACCACCCTGTGGAACGCCCACAAGGCATATATGAGAGGTATACTAACAAGTTGGTCAATCAACCTCAAAAAACAAAAAGGAAACTCTATAATAGCACTGTATATAAAATTAGCCCAAATACAGAGAAATAACAAAAATTAACCCAAACACTAACATTGATATAGAAATAGCGAAGCTCCAGGCTCAAACCAAGAAAAATAAACCAACTGAGAGTAGATAGGACCTCATGGGCATACCAACAAAGGATGTACCATTATGTCAATAAGTCAGCAAAACTTTAGCAAATACTTAGCAAAATACTTTTAAGCAAAAAAAAAAAAAAAAAAGAGAATCTTCTAAAAGAATAGTAAAGATAAGGGTGAAGTAAGGGATAATTTAATCACATCCAGGAAGCATCAGTAAAGTTTTTTACAGATACTACAAAGCCTTGTATAATCTAGAGAGCTCAGAGAATATCATAAAGCCCACAATACAAGAGATTGATGAATTCTTTGACCAGTGTACATTGCCTAAAATTTCAGTTGAGGAGCAAGATCATTTAAACAGAGATATCAGAAGAAATCAGGCAACAGAGGAATTACACCTATACACAGCACCAGGACCTGACTGTTTTATAAATGCATTCTATAAAGTGTTTTCATCCACACTGGCCCCAAAGAGATGTTCAATGAAATTAAAACCTTAGGCATAGCACCTGTGGAAAATTTAGAAGCAGCAATAGTCATGATACCCAAGGAAGGAAAGGATTTGCTAGACTGTAGCAACTTCCGACCTATTTCTCTGATTAATACTGACGCCAAGCTATATGCCAAAATATTGGCCACCAGACTGGCACCTCTCGCTCCTAGACTAATAACAGACCAGACAGGTTTCATAAGTCAAAAACAGGGAGTAGATAATACAAGAAGACTTCTGAATCTGAGATCATATGTGAAAATTAGGAAAATTCCCACCCTGCTCATGTCACTAGATGCTGAAAAAGCTTTTGATTGTGTAAGGTGGGAATACATGGATAGCACCCTCCAGAGATATTGCTTGGGGGATTTTGGAGTGAAAACTGTTAAATTCCTATATTCCAATCCCTCTGCTTTTGTCACAGGGAAAGGGATAGACCCATATAAATTTAGTGTAAACAACGGGACAAGGCAGAGATGACCATTATCTCCATTGATCTTTGACTTAATGCTCGAACCCCTGCTAGAAGCTATCAGAACATTAGACAAGATGAAAGGTGTAGAACTTAAAAAGAGGTTAAAGCCATACATAAAACCATGGCAGTCGCAGATGATGTCTTATTGCTCTTGCCGAACCCTGATAATTCAATATAACATATTTTTAAAATATTAAACACATTTAGCAGGATATCTTATTATAAGGTTAACTGGATCTTTCGCTTCCAGACATCAGATGTTATCGGGAAGCCACAATGCTATCACATATAGTAACGTGGGCCTTAAGGAAAGAAGCAGCCAGATGGTACCAGATAGAACAAGAAACTTCTCCAAGGGTAGAGCTTAGAGATATCATATGGGTAAGAGAACAAATAAAACAGGATAAATCTAATTCCTGGGTAATTAAATAAGCTCACAAAATGTGGTTTAGACTTAGCAAAAAATGGGCCCTTGCCCCTCTCCCCAGTACATTAATGTCCCTACAACAGTTTAAGGAGATGGCGAATATCCCCAAAAATACCAATAGGGAGGAATGGGGGTTGTTACACTTAAATATATCTTTGTTATAAAAACATTATGCCCATTGGAGGGTCTTGTACAAAAATCTGATCTATCACGCCATAGATGGATAGAATACAATGCGATTAAACAAGCCCTAATTAAAATGAAGTTTATAGATTTAGTAAAAAGAAAATTAACAAACTTTGAATTAATTTGCACCAGGGAAGGATAGAAACATCTAATATCTCGTTCTTTTGATATCTTAAGATTAAAGAATGAAACTGAGAAAAACTGAGAAAATGGAAGACTGGGGAAAAGAACTGGGAGTAGTATTGCCTAAAGGAGTCTGGTTTCAGGTTTTTCAATATACAGAAAAGTTCATTAAATGCACTTCATATAGGGAGCTATTATTTAAGGTTACACAAAGATGGCATTTAACACCATCTAGAGTATCAGACACAGCAGACAACAGGTAACTTAATATATGTTGGAGAGACTGCTGTCAGAGGGGCAGTTACAAGCATATTTGCTGGGATTGTCTTAAAATACAAATATTTTGGAATGAATGCTATACCCACCTTAGTAGCATTCTGAAAAAACAGGTCAACCCCTCAATAGAGATGTCTCTTTTGAACATATTGCCTAGCACATTTAATACAGCTGAAAAAGCTCTACTGATTCAAAACTTTATGACCGTCAAGAGGAAAATTTCTATAAATAGGAATAAAAAGAGTTCCATCCCTACATGGAATCAAGTTCTAGATGAAATAGAGCATTAGAAAGAGAACATAGAGATTATATCCAGATATCACCAGAAAAAAAAATGGGAACTCTGGGACAGTATCTTTAACCAATAAGGTTAAGAACTTCTGGGTTGACGACCCCCCTCCCATCTACTGCCCATATTTTATCTTGCTTTTTTTCTCTTGTATTATTATTTTTTTCTTCCTTTCGTGTTTTTCGTTTAACACATTTTCTGCTCTCGCTGCATTATAGGCATACTTCAGCAAAAGAAAAAAAAAAAGAGTTGTTATGTAACACCTTTTTTCTGGGCCAATATGTGGCCATATTTACAATCTCTTTACCTTCTTCAGCCAGTTCCTTGTTCAAGATCAGTTTTCCATGTCGGAGATAGTTCAAGATGGGGCCAAAGTAGGTGGGATCCCGATCGATGAGATACGCTCCTGTCTCATCCTAACATGGGACAGAGACAAGTATAAACCAAAACATAGCTGCATAGGAAACAGAGCATGTGGTGTCTAGTAGTATAGCATCATGTATGGTCCTTAAGAGAAGTAGGATCATTGATCCTATATTGACCAGGACAACTATTGTAAATGGGTCTAGTATCTGTTTGTATTCGTACATTTGCCTGGGCCACAGAGGGGAAGGCTCATGTTTTATGGTGACTGAAATGCTATTAATACATTTTTTTCTTTTGAAGAACTATACTTGAGATGGCAACAAGCCAGAAAAGAAAATAGCAGCCTGCACTAAATAATAATTAATTTAATATAAAAAAACTGCAAATATTTAGGCCATTATCAAGTTACTTATTTAAAAAAATGATTATGCAGGAATAAATGAGAACTGTTATCCTTAATAGTGTCATGAAGACGTACAAGGAATGAAATTGGGAACACATTGTATAAAAGTCAATTTTTTTTTAGAAAAGCAAAAATTAGAGCTTTTAAAAGGGTCTTATCAATTCTAGACAAGTAGTTTGTAGCTGAAGACAAAATCCCTGCTTCTGTTTGTCTGCTTCTACAACTGGGAGTGAGTGTTGAATGCAAAAAAAATAAATAATGTCTGTCTGCTTCTACTGAAATGTAGTAATCCTAAGTGTTTTAACAAGACTAATCGAAAATTTACTCAAGGTACATTCAAGTAGGGAAACCAAGCACACCAGTGGCTTCCCAAAGCAAAGAAAAAGTGCATATTTCATTACAACTTAAAGGTTCTAGTTACTGTCTCAAAACATTTTGCCTACTGTCTAGTTATCCAAAGAACATACTATAAAATATGACATTTCAGTGTACATGTAAACATTATTTGCATACATGGTATGTCTGTTGGGATGTGATTTATACATACCACTTTAGGTCAGAACATGCTCCTTTGGACTTCCAACACATACAACTGTAAAATCAGCACCATAAGTACATTAAACATTATTATATCCGTGTCTCTCGCTCTAGTATTATTGGATCCGTGACACTCTCAGTCTATTTAGGAATGACCTGGACCCTGCTCAGAGTGTATGTATGTATCTATATATATATATATATATATATATATTAGTGCATCTCACCTTGGCACAGTCTGTACAGGAACGACCTGGACCCTGCTCAGGGTGTGTATATATATGTATATGTATATATATATATATATATTAGTGCATCTCACCTTGGCACAGTCTGTACAGGAACGACCTGGACCCTGCTCAGGGTATGGATATATATATATTAGTGTATCTCACCTTGTCAGAGTCCAGGCCCGGCTCTTCTTGGCACAGTCTGTAAAGGAATGACCTGGGCTCCCGGCTGAGGGTCTGCGCGGTGCTCACAAAGAGTGTGCCCCCCACATTTAGCCGGACCCACTTGTCCCTGGTATTGTTCGGGGGTCTCGGACAGGCCAGGCCGGGGCTTGGCGGGCCGTTTCGGGGGCTGGGGACGTTCAGTCCCGTGGACTCCTCCTCGGCCATAGCGGCTCAGCGGAACCGGGGCTGCGGCGGAGCCATAACACCGAGACAAGGACTTGGGGCTTCCGGGGAAACAATGGCGTCACTTCCGAGGACAGCGCGAGCCTAGCTGCCATCTTACTGCTCATAGACAGACGAACGGCCATCTTTGTTCACTCAGCCTGTCATTAGGAGCCCGCCATCTTGCTACACCCACTTAGTTTCAGCACTGCAGCATTCCACACTGTGATTTCCACAATATATATCCGAAATCTTCACCTGTGTACCAATATAATATAATTTTAGAAGAACTGTGTGAGAGAAATCACTGACAATCACCTATTGTGTCTTTTAACGTCATCATATATGCGCTCAAGGTCATGACGCTAGTCACTGAATTTGAGCGGAGTCACATGATACTTCTCCTTCAATGGCAGCATTGCGAATAGCTGACAGCTATGGGTCGCCTGGTTATGACATCTGCCGGTACCAGTCACTGATTGGCTGAGTGTCAGGACAGGGGGAGGGCCAGTTCGGCGGAGTCAGGCAGCCATTGCAGTGTCTCGGAGTGTGGCTGGAGGTCGGAACAGGAGGTGAGAGCGGCGGGAATGGGGTGACAGAGCCGTGTAATATGAGATACCGTGTGTGAGATGTGTAATATACACTGCATGGATTGGCATACAACTGGGTCATGTCATAATGGAAGAGAGCGCTCATTCATATGCTTATTTAGGCCAGGGGCTCAAGGTCTACAATAGAGGACATATAAACCAGGGCTAAACTTAACCATTACACTGTAGCTAACATATATGTTATGAGACGGTGCTAAAAAGTCTAATGTTTGTTTTTAATGTGCTAAGATCACTAAATAGCCCAAATACACCTGTGGAAAGTGACCTTAATGTGTCCAGCAAAGTGCTTCTCTGTCCTTATTCTGATGCCCATGGTAAAACTTGGGAACAGAGCTAGTCCATCTTGAACAGTATAAGGGATTACATCTAAAAAAGTAACTGATTCAATGAGTATGTCATCGGTATGGTGCTGTAATACTCTGTAAATGAGGAATGTATATGAAGGGTAGGACAGCAAGGGTCAAATATATTTTACATAGTAAGGTAGTGACAAAACAAGGTAATTCTGATGTTTGGTCATGAGACTTCATCAGTGCAATAAACCTGTATGTGTGTTTATACAATGCATTATTTCTTATTGGACATTTTCTTTCTAGTGATACAATTCATTTTCAAGTCAAAATCTAATACAGTTTCAATGTCTATACAACAGGGGAGACATTAAAGAGGCCCAGTAAATGCTGCGATATAGCAGACATGTTGTACAGAAGAGATAAAGAAAAAGAGTAGAGGTGCTCATCTGAGAATGAACAGCACCTAAATAGGTTTGTCCTATAGGTCTGGCTACCTACTAAGGGCCTCATTCAATTACGATTTGGCCAACTGAATATGGCTCTTTATAAGCACTGAGCATATGTTTTTACAGACGTTTTTGGTTTTTGAAAAGAAGTTCACTAACTAAAAACTTCTGTAAAAAAGTATTCTCTGTGCTTATATAGAGCCCTATTCAATTGGTTGTGTCACAATTGACTGAGGCCCTAAGAAAGCAACCTCTTTTAGCTCACTTGTGCCCTTCATAGGGAGGAAAAACCTGTAGTATATCAGTCTGGTCTCACCCAATAGAGTGATCAAGACTCAAAATACCAGGCAATTCTGCCATGAACAGGAGAAAAAGCAAACCCCAGACATACGTTTCGGCATCATTAGTGAAGTGCAGCTGTACTCCCTAAGGCACAGAAATATACTGTAGTATATCAGTCTAGCCGCACTCAAGAGTGATGCAGCCCCAAAATACCAGCCAATTCTACCCTGAACAAGGGGCTCCAGGTGTGATTCCTTGCTCACTGTGCCTTAGAGACTACAGCTGAACCATGAAAAGTCACACAGAGGACGAAACATATGTCTGGGGTTTGCAGTTTCTTTTGTTCAGGGTAGAATTGCCTTGGCATTTCAGGGCTGGATCACTGCTCTCTGAGTAGGTAATCAGACATATAGGACAAACCTATGTAGGTGGTGTTCTCAGATGAGCACCTCTACTCTTTGTCATATGTCATATAGAAAACACAGGGTAAGAGGCATCATAAAGTGTTTGGGGTGAATGCACCAGGTGAGAGAGATAAGAGATTCATCTTTCTATATTTCTACACTGCACAAATGAGTGGTCACTTTTTCCTTCTTGAGAAGTAACTTTGTGCTCCTGACAGGTGACCTTTAGTGAAATAAGATTTACAAGTTGACAAGAGTTTCCAGAACTTGCCGTTATGTCATTAGGCTCTCCATAGCTTTCTGGAGCTATGAACACATTGGGTGAAATTTTATAGTGGCTGCTGGAATTGAGGAGTTCTTCACTTTGAGAATCGCACACAAGTTTCAATAAATTGGAGACATTTTCAGATGCCCAGTTCCAGATGTAACAAATAAAAAGTTTGCTTTCTAGACCCTGTTATGATATTGAAAGTTGTACTGTAGATGTAGTCATTGTAAATGCATTGAGATCTAGCTGAAGGTTGACTGTAGGCCAGATGGGCTGAACATATTCTACTCTCTCTTGTTCCCTTCATGGGAAGGACCTTAAAGGACAAACTAGACACAGAAAAACCTCTTTCATACCTCAGCCATCAAGTCCTTTACTCAAGCACTTAATATACATATGTTTAGTTAGCTTCTTTTTTCCTTCTAAGCACAGGTCATTTTGATTTATTTCTTTGTGCATGGCAGATGTGACGCAAAATGTTTTCATTCACTCCTTTGGGTTCATTAGGGTATTTATATTTATTTAAAAACAGTTTGAGGTTAATATGTACATATGAGAAGTTTATTATTATGGCTTCTAACATCTATTAGATGCTTAACATACAGTTTGGTGAACTGTTTCTTTATTCCTGCTATTCAGGTCATTGCCAAAGTACATTGTCTTACAATGAATAGTAATTCTTAAGTATTTTTGGTGTTTGTTTGGACTGTTTATATTGCTTAGTCTCAGGATTAATCTTTACATTAACTGTTCTTTTTTTTAGTCCCAAAAGTGACCAGAAAGGTCTTATATTTTTAAAACAAACTTAACTTCTAAGTATACTGGTAACCAGATAAAAGCTAGTCTCCCTGATTATTTAGAGGGAGAGATGATACATACTTAAGAACTGCTATTAATTGTAAGAAAAGAGGGATACATTTTCTTTTTTTAAATCCTCACTAATGGTGAGAACAATTGCAGTTGAATAACAGGGACTTTCTCGCTATATATAAGTGCCCTGTATCAACTCATGTGTAACTTTTTTTTTTTTTTAAATATAGCACTGATTACACTCTTGAGTATCAAAGGATAAAAAAAAAAGTTATTGTTATTTGTATTTAGCACCCTTGTTCAAAAGTGCACTGAAAACTGTCATCTCTATTTTTTTTTTTCTCTTTTCAGTAATATCCAATAAGCTATTTTTTTCAGCATTGGTGGCACCAGCATCATTTACTTTTTAGATGTCTTTTGAACAACTATTTAAGTTTAAATAATTGCAGAATGCAATTCCCCCTCTTAGTCAGTGGCAAAGTTTCTAGGTCGTTATGTCAGGTTGTACCTCAAAGAAGAGGATAGTCTCTTTCTCATGTCTACTACACCTTTAGGACAGGGTTTGATACCTTTTATACAAAATGTAGGAGGAGTCATATTTGTTTTTAAGTGCCAGGGAATGGTGTCTTTGTGTGTGTGTATTGTATAATATATATATATATATATATATATATATATATATATATGTATTGCAATATAATTTGATACCTTTTGTATTGGACAAACGTCTTATTTATAATGACGAGCTTTCGAGAGGCTAAGCCTCTCTTTATCAAGTCTGAAGCAATACTACATGAGATGGAACCCTCAGTTTGAATAATAACAGCAGATGCAGAGAGAGTGGAGACAGCATCTGACATCATCAGGTAAATACATATATGGGGAATAAATACAACATAGCAAAGGAAATATATATATATATATATATATATATATATATATATATATATATATACATATTATATACACATATTATATACACATACACATCAATATATAAATGAAAAAGCAGAGCACTGTAGTTCAGTGATATTTTTCCTGTTGGACAAACACCTCACTAAGAGTGCTTAGTCTGTTATAGTATAATAAGAAAAAATCACATTAAATTCTGATAATGTGTTAGAAAGCGCAAGTTTATATTAAGTCCTGTAGTAGACTTGATAAAGGGAGGTTAAGCCTCTCGAAAGCTCGTCATTATAAATAAGACGTTTGTCCAATACAAAAGGTATCAAATTATATTGCAATACTCATTATTAATATCTCTCTCTCTCTATCTATCTATCTATCTATCTATCTATATCTATCTATCTATCTATATCTATCCATCTATCTATATAGTGTGTGTATTAATAATTACTAGATTACTGGACATTCACGGCTGCTTCACTCTTCAAAAAAAAAAAAATATATATATATATATATAATTCTAAAAATCTACCTTTTTTTATTTAGGAATACCTGTAAAAATTAGTAGCCAGGTCTCCCAGCTGGTATGGGGCATCCATCTGCATATTATTGAAACAGCAATGTGATAATTTTTGCACTAGTGTTGTAGCAGATGTATAGTTCCAAAGTACATAATACTCTAGGCTTCAAGGAGTAAAGGCTTTAATAAAGGGACATCTCCCTCCCCCTGATAGCTATATGTGTACAGGATTCCCCGTAAAAAGATTCAGTCTGTGCAGAGTATCCAGACTGCTTGTGTATTTTTATGTAAAACCCTGCTCTTTAAGTACCTTGGTATATGTTACAGCATTTTATACAAATGGAGAGCATTAGCAAGCATCCTTTCCCATCTTCTCTTGCCTTCTGTGCTTCTGATCTTATAATCTCCCCTTCCCTTGCAGAACATAAACATGGCAGGTCGCAGAGCTGCAGTCAAGGCATTGGACTGGTTGGCATTTGCCGAGAGAGTCCCCCCAAATCAGAAGGCCATGTTCATCTCTCTGAAGACTCGCAGTGACACTGTAGCTGCTAAGTGAGTTAGAGACCCAACTGTGCTGGGGTTACCAGTGTTTATGTCCATATTTCCTTAAAGCGATAATATTTAAAGATGCACTATTGCCAAATGTTATATCATACATGTAAACCATTACCAATTATTATAAAAAATGATAGAACAATTATAAAAAATGATATAGTGTGCCTGTATTTTCACAATTATGTGCTTATTACCAATGATTACTTGGCTTTTAAGAATTACCATAGAAAAAAACGTCAATCAGAAGCAGGTAGCTTGCATCCAAGTTTATATATTATTAAAAACTAGCTTTGACTCTCTTCCTCCCTCATTATGATCTTAGGGAGACTCCAACTTTTTTCAAACATGAATATTTTCTTGCTGATGTAGTCTTGTTGGACTACTTCAGGAATATTCAGGTGATCCAATACAACCGTAGTCAACTATCAAGTGATACATTAAAAAAAGTTAGGGTTACACTTTTGCAAGTTAATTAAACTGAGCCTGTTGCCTCTACCTAATTTTAAAGTCAGTGACCCTTAATCTCACCAAAATGAGTTACTGTTCTTGTAAATTAATCCGCTTTCCATTAATCTAATTGAAAGTACTCTGCACTGTGGGAACATGGCAGCCAACTCAGTTAGCAGCTTCCTGTGTAATCAAAGTTGTTTTTTTTTGTTTTTCCCACTTAATCGGAAGAAACCAGAAATGTAGTCTGCATTGCATCATAGTTGTATATAAAAAGTAAAACCTTATACAATGCATTTTTATCTATTTTCAAGTGCAGTAATTCTAGAGTTCATTTTAAACCTTGGACTACATTGGCCCTTTTAAGGTCCCAGGTCAAGGAGATTAGTAGTGTCCATCTTAATCTAACTGATTTTAGACTGCATGTATTGATACTGTTTGCAGGTTGGCGTCTCTACCCGAGAAACCTCCAACCATTGACTGGGCACATTATCGTAGTGCAGTAGTAAAGGCCGGCATGGTGGATGAGTTTGAGAAGAAGGTGAGTTTGCAGAAGTCCTTGAAGACTGAGTGATAATATGATGCAAACCTTCATAAATATCAAAGTATTTATTAACGTTCAGGGAAAGGATGAATGCAAGAACAAAAGGTCATGATTTGAAGGTGGAAGATTTAGGAGTAACGTGAAAGTATACTTCACAGAAAGATTGGTGGATAAGTGGAATAGTTTTCAGTCTACACACAGTTAAGGAATTTAAGCATGCCTGGGATATGTATAAGCCTATCCTGAGGTTTATTTAATCCACACTTTTTTAGGTACAGTATCTCACAAAAGTGAGTACACTCCTCACATTTTTGTAAATATTTTATTATATCTTTTCATGTGACAACACTGAAGAAATGACACTCTGCTACAATGTAAAGTAGTAAGTGTACAGCCTGTGTAACAGTGTAAATTTGCTGTCCCCTCAAAATAACTCAACACACAGCCATTAATGTCTAAACCGTTTGCAAAAAAGGTGAGTACACCCCTAAGTGGAAATGTACAAATTGGGCCCAATTAGCCATTTTCCCTCCCCTCTGTCATTTGACTTGTTAGTGTTACAAGGTCTCAGGTGTGAATGGGGAGCAGGTGTGTTACATTTGGTGTTATCGCTCCCACACTCTCTCATACTGGTCATTGGATGTTCAGCATGGCACCTCATTGCAAAGAACTTTTTGAGGATCTGAAAAAAAGAATTGTTTCTCTACATAAAGATGGCCTAGGCTATAAGAAGATTGCGAAGATTATGAAACTGGAGCACGATGGGCAAGACCATACAGCAGTTTCACAGTGCCACTCAGAACAGGCCTCGCCATGGTCTACCAAAGAAGTTGAGTGCACATGCTCAGTCGTATCCAGAGGTCAGCATGTCGTGCCAGAAGGAAGCCTCTTCTAAAGATGATGCACAAGAAAGCCTTCAGTGTTGTCACATGAAAAGATATAATAAAATATTTTACAAAAATGAGGGGTGTACTTACTTTTGTGAGAGACTGTAGATTTGCCAGAATAGATGGGCCTTTTGATCATTTGCTGTCCAACTCTTGGATAGAATTTCATTTTGTTTTCCTGTTTCCAGTTCAGTGCTGTCACCATTCCCGAACCAAAGGACACGCAGACAGAGAAGATAAATGCTCAGGAACAAGAATCTGTATGTATATTATCATTCTAAAATCTGCTTTAATATTTATATTGAAACATACGATGTGAGCAACAAATCTTCTGGAGATTTAGAATCACTGTATTATAAGTACTCCTACAGTGTCATATCTAGTATAAAAAAGCTACCAGCAGATGTTTTTTGGTTTGATTTATTATGTTAATTATTGCTCAGGGCAACTTTGGTACCCTTTTCGTAAACTGGATAGCTAAATTTAAAAGGTTTTAAGCAATGTTTATTTTATAAAACTATTTTACCTGGCTTATTTAATATTATTTTCAATGAAATGTACTCTTCACTTACTTTCTAAGAAGCACATAGTGTAACAAAAAAAAACATTTTCACAGTTAGGCAAAGTATTGGAAGTTAGTCAAAAGTGGAGATGGCTAGGAGAGAATACAGTTGCATAAATACGTAAATAAAAATTAACTATTTAATTTTTGTTTTGCAATATTTTTTGCTCATTATTGCTAGCTCCTTACATAGCATAATAACAATATCAAACTACAGTATCTCTATAATGTACCTAGCATGCAGATATAGTGATGGTAACCAAAATACAATATTAAAGTTACTCTGCAGACTTTTCAAATATGGTATAGTTTAAAAGGTAATAAATACTTACAGCCCTATTAAATTGCGATTCTGTCAATTGAAAAGGGCTTTATATAATCACAGAACATATTTTTTTTTTACAGAAGTGTTTAGTTACTGAAGACCTTGCTTTTGGATAGAACTACACTAACTAAACACTTCTGTAAAAAAATATAGGTTCTGTGGCTTTATAAAGCCCTTTTTCAATTGACCGAATCGCAATTTAATAAGGCTGTTAATCAGTTGCATGTTAGTTTACTGTAGGATTTTTTCTGTTTATTTTGGAAGCTGCAAGTTTCGTGCAAGACCATTTCTTCCCTGATTTGTTTTGTCCTATAAACTTTTTGTAATTTTTAGATTAAACAAGCAACAGCCTACATCCAGGAATCCAAGGCACGGATGACCCAATATGAAAATGAGGTGAGTATGCCAACTGTGGATCATAGATGTTCTGGGTATGATCTAATATGTGGGCAGGTCATGCTGGCATCCCTACTGTCTGAGTAAACATACTTTAATCGAAAAAGTTATAAAAGTAGTTCCTAATTAGAAAAAATAAATGCATGTTGATGCCTCTATTGCATCCATTCATGATACTTAGCTCAATATTGGGTATATGAAAGGGAATTTTAGGGTTCTGGAGAGCAATTTTTTTTTTTTCTATGCAAGCTGCCTCCTCAGCACATACAAGAGAATGGAACAGGTGTCAATTTCAAACCAATTTCAATTATCTAACAAAAATCCTTCTCCTGGCCCCTCCCTCCACAGATAAAAAACACCCCTATCTGATCCATCTTTAAAGTAGTGATGCAACAAAGACAATATGGAATACCCACGTCTTTGAAAATAGAGCCTTTTCCTCTCAATTTTTTTAAATATAAATGGCTACACATTTTGTAACAAACAAATGTGCATAGTATGCCCTTGTTGCAGTCTTGCGCTGGTTTTCCTGTACAGAATGCCATTGCCAAGTTCAAATTGCTTTGAGCAGTATGTTCATGCTCTTATTTCCCTTTCTATTGCTGTGTGAGTAGTGCACCCTCATCTCTGACTTCACTTCCTGTTGGTCTCAGTGGTATGCTTTAAATGAATACAAAATTGTCATATTTGTATAGCCTGATGAAAAACTTGACATAATTTGCAATGCACATGATGTGATTTCATTTTGTCATTTGACTCGCTAGGCCCTTGCTGTGGTATCACTTCCTGTCGATTAACTTGCTAGGCCCTTGATCTCTCCTTTCCCATTCTTCAGCTTGCCAAGCCCTTGCTCTAATCTCCCTTCTTGTCCCTCCTCAGCTGGAGAAGTTCAGGAACATGATCCCCTTTGACCAGATGACAATGCAAGACTTGAACGAAGCTTTCCCTGAGACCAAGCTGGACAAGGAGAAATATGTCTACTGGCCCCACAAGCCCATTACTGAATTGTAAAGCGCCAAGCCCCATCCTCCAACACTCATTAAAACATTGTGTAATTTACATGCTTGCTTTGTATCTATATGGGGAACATGGGATTGGCATTGGATATGGAGGTTACACATCTGGCTGCTAGTAATGTGTTTTGTAGAGTTGGCACATAAGGTTTTCAGTTTGGTACTTCCCCTGGGTGTCTCCCAATGCAGAGCCAATACATCATTTAAATGGTTGTGAGATCAGGAGTTTATACAACATGTGGTTTGATTAAAAAAAATAGTTGTTTAAATACACAGTAAAATGTAATCTAACTATTGTTTAGAGAGCCCATTTAAGACCTTTAAAAAGTCATCTGTTCAGATACTTTTGTTTTATTTCCAAAGACACTGATCATTCTACCAGTCTCCTACCTCTCCAGATGCAGACACTATCCTTTCCAAATAATCCAACTACAATTTATAGTCCCATCAAATCTGGTCACTATTACACCTAATCCTGCCCTAGATTCAAGCTGTGTTTTCATTATCTGTATGTATACTTCATATTGCTGTTAAATGGCCACTTTGTCATAAAAATAATTAGTTGTTTAAAATGTGTGTTTGATTATTAATACAATTAATATTTAATGATCTATAAAAGTTATATTTAATATTAAAGGGTCACTTTAGTCCAAAACTGTCATGAATTTAAAGAGCATGTTTTAGATTTTTTTTTTCCAATTAATACCATCTATTTATCAAACAGACAAGGACGATGATCCATATTTATCTTACTAATGTGTATTTTTTAGATTTTTTTTATATTTTAAAAAAAAATGATTGTAATATTTAAAGTGAGATCTTTTAAATACACCCTAGAACATTTTGGACTACTGCGGCCCTTAAATTCACTCTTCAGAGATTAGAGTTTACAGCTTCCAGTTGTGATTGTTACAACCTTAATACAGTCCTGATGAGTGATCGCAGGGTTTGACTGCAAGGTCTAAATGGCTTTAAAGGCATAATCTAAATTTCCCTTTCTCTAATCTAAAACCTTGTATCACACCTTACATGGAGTCATTCTATACACACAGATTTATTTTATTTAAAACTAAAACTTGTTTCTCACCCTCCCCTCCCCTCCCCAGAGC
The DNA here is from genome assembly GCA_027410445.1 of Discoglossus pictus. Lineage (NCBI taxonomy): Eukaryota > Metazoa > Chordata > Amphibia > Anura > Alytidae > Discoglossus > Discoglossus pictus. The sequence continues at coordinate 154,014,335 of CM050168.1, read as the reverse complement.
TACCTACATAGGCACTGTTAATTTTCCCAATAGAAACACTGCATTTGGGTACAGTTTAACCCTATACTAACCTTCAAGCCAACAGCAGCACATTGCAGAAATCCACATAGCAATATCTGAGCTCCTCCAGCTTCTTTGTTCAGGGGACTACACATCCCATGGTGCCTTGCTGCATAAACTGCCATTACAGATAGAAATAATGTATTTAACCATCTGTGATTGGCCAAAGCAAATTATGAATGTTATGCAAATTTTATCAGGGATTTCTATGGGTAATAACTAACAAAATCAACTGTTTGCAAACTTAAGGGTGAGTTTAATAATGTTTGTAAAAGATAAAATTTATAAAAATACAATATACTTTTTTTTTTATATAAAAACTATAAAAATAAAAAATTAGATATATATAACTAAAAAGATGATATTTGGCACACAGGTATTTTTATGCTTTTGCAATAATTATTTTAACTATTAAAACGTTTGTTTAAAAAAAGAGGAAATTAAGTGGACTTGAACTTGTAATCCCCAGTTCTTAGATGCTTTAATCCACCACACCACATTCTTGGCACACTGTGTCTTAGGGAGTACAGCTGCACCTAACTCTATAGCAGTGATGGATTGCACCGTAATGATGAGGGAGCTTGTGTGCTAGGAGGAAGGATGTTAGAACCTGTGGGGAGGAAAGAAAATATAGAAGTATTGGGGGGGGGGGGGGGGGGGGCAGGGGGAGGGATGAATTAGCTACCCATGGGAGAGGAGTAGGAGGGAGGTATTACTAGGTGACCATAAAGTGTATGCCTGCTAATGCAAGAAGTTTGCCTCCTAAAGTGGGCAAGCTAGAATTATTAGCGGTACATGAAAAATGGGACTTAGGCATTACTGAAACATGGTGGTATAAATCTCATGACTGGATGGTTAATTTGGGTGGTTATAACTTATTTAGGAAATATAGGGGTAATGGTAGAAGAGGAATAGGGCTTTGTCTATGTTAAGCCTGGTTTTAAACCTGTAGTCAGAGAAGATTTTTATAGTGAAACTAGCGACAACATTGAATCTTTGTGGGTTGAGTTAAATAGTGGAGGAGCTAATTCTAAACGCTTGGTAGGAATATGCTATAAACCTCCAAATATAATTGAGGGTGATGAACTGCAACTATTGCTGCAGATAGATAATGAAGCTAAGTATGGGCAAGTTTTAATAATGGGAGATTTTAACTATCCTGAAATAATCTGGATGAATGAGACCAGCAGGTTCTTTTGTACACTTAGAGATCATTATCTGGCCCAGGATTTACAAGAACCTACTAGAAATGAGGCTCTTGGATTTAGTCATCAGAAGTAATATTGGTAAAAAAAAATCAAATGTTAAATTAGGGGAACCTTTGGGGAACAGTGATCACAACACAGTTTCATTTGAGATTGTATACAAAAAAAACAGTTTTAAGGGGCCAACAAAAACTACATTTTAAAAGGGCTAACTTTAATGGCCTAAGGGCAGCAATACTACATATAGACTGGGACAAAGTACTTACAGGGAAAAATACTGAAAATAAATGGACAACATTCAAATCCTTACTAAATAAGCATACTCATCGGCATGTACCATGTGGAAATAAAATTGAGTAAATCAAATCCCATGTGGTTTAACAATGATTTAAAGATCATCTTTATGTGACCATATGGAAATCAACAAGGCTTCCAAAAGGGCTATTAGACTGGCTAAAATAGAAAATGACAAGTCCGTTGCAAAGGGGAGTAAGACAAACGTTGAAATATTTTTTTAATATATTAATGGGAAGAAGGGGGCTTTAGGAACATTACAATGTGACACAGGCCATCTGATATTTAGTGACCAGGAAAAGTCAGATGAGCTAAAAAGGGTTATTTTCTTCAGTATAGACAAGAGCGGTACCAGTGGTTTGGACACTGCAACAAAATGGGGCTACACTACCTTCACTAAATAATTGTTTAACGCAGGAAGAAATCCAAAAGAGGTTGGAGAAAATAAATGTTAATAAAGCCCCAGGTCCTGATGGAATACAGAATTGTAAAAAAAAAAGGGTAAAAAAATAGAACCACTCCTTTATTAATATCCAAACAGGTGTTTGAAAGTTGTTTATGCAGAAAAGACTAGGGTATGAAAAAAACAGCCCAAACTAACATATGGTGGATGATCCACAATTCGCACAAGAGTAGTTAAAATGAATAATCTTTACTGGATACATATAAAAAACACCTTCCTGATAAAAACAACACTATAACAATACAATCATGCTTGCCATTTAGTATATTGCCCTTATGTGTGGGATCATAAAATGATAGATACCACCATTAATTATGATACTCGTGATGGTATTGTTACAGGGTATGGAGAGTGTCTGATACACCTATGCAGAGGAAACAATACACCATTTTTTTTTTTTTTTTTTAGATCTCTTTATCCCTATACAGTACTCTAATAACTGCAGCACAAGTCTACCTATCTGTATACTTGAGTAAGAAGTGCTAATTAGAAAACCTACTTGGCTGTTGGTCAGAACCAGCAGGTAAAAGCATACCCCCCCCCCACCCCCAACATTTACAGTGCCTTGCACAAGTATTCAACCCCCTTGACGTTTTATCTATTTTGTTACATTACAGCCTTAGGTTCAATGCTTTGTTAATCAGAATTTTATGTGATAGATCAGAACACAATAGTCTAAGTTGGTGAAGTGAAATGAGAAAAATATATACATAAAACAATTTTTTAGAAATAGAAAACAGAAAATTGGCATGTGCGTATGTATTCACCCCCTTTGTTATGAAGGCCATAAAAAGCTCTGGTGCCTCCAATTACCTTTAGAAGTCACATAATTAGTGAAATGATAACCACCTGTGTGCAATCTAAGTGTCACATGATCTGTCATTACATATACACACCTTTTTTTTAAAGGCCCCAGAGGCTACAACACCTAAGCAAGAGGCACCACTAACCAAACACTGCCATGAAGACCAAGGAACTCTCCAAAGAAGTAAGGGACAATGTTGTTGAGAAGTACAAGTCAGGGTTAGGTTATAAAAAATATATTTGATGATCCCCAGGAGCACCATCAAATCTATCATAACTAAATGGAAAGAACATGGCCCAACAGCAAACCTGCCAAGTGACAGACGACCACCAAAACTCACGGACCGGGCAAGGAGGGCATTAATCAAAGAGGCATCACAGAGACCTAAGGTAACCCTGGAGGAGCTGCAGAGTTCCACAGCAGAGACTGGAGTATCTGTACATAGGACGACAATAAGCTGCACGCTCCCTAGAGCTGGGCTTTATGGCAGAGTGGCCAAAGAAGCCATTATGTTCAGCAAAAAACAAAATTACGCGTTTTGAGTTTGCAAAAAGGCATGTGGGAGACTCCCAAAATTTATGGAGGAAGGTGCTCTGGTCTGATGAGACTAAAATTGAACTTTTCAGCCATCAAAGAAAGCGCTATGTCTGGCGCAAACCCAACACATCACATCACCCAAAGAACACCATCCCCACAGTGAAACATGGTGGTGGCAGCACCATGCTGTGGGGATGTTTTTCAGCAGCCAGGATTGGGAAACTGGCCAGAGTTGAGAAAAAGATGGATGGTGCTAAATACAGGGATATTCTTGAGCAAAATAAAAATCTTTATAAGTTGTGGGCATGTTCTGTAAATTAAATGATGCAAATCCTCAAACAATCCATGTTAATTCCAGGTTGGGAGGCAACAAAACACGAAAAATTCCAAGGGGGGGGGGGGGGAGGGGATACTTTTGCAAGGAATTGTACAGATCCAATAGCTAATTGTGCACAGTCAGGGCAGTTTAATGAAAATAGCAGGTAGACCTATATAATGGGAATCTTCCCTATAGGGCTCAGACCTTTACCTGCCTATTTTAAATATTTTCCTATGCACAAAACTGTCTTCTTTGTTATTAAAGCAAGCTCCAATATGGCTAATTTACAAGCTTCTCAATTGTTTCCTCTTCCTAAATTAGAAACAAAAGCATCACTAAGGTCCCATCACATAAAATCGCACACTGGCGATAATGGGCCTTCCTAGTTGCCGCCAAGCACGGCGCGACAAGCTAACTACGGCAAGCTAGATTGGACAAACTTCTCTAACGCGTGTTTCGCATACACAGAGCTTCAACAGAGAGTCGCGATGGTTGCCTACTCAAAGGCTTAAATACCCTGCATCGGACCGCCCATATCCAAATAGAATTAACCCCTACAATTGACACAGGGTGACCACTCTGCCATATCCAGAGCCAAGCTTTCTGAAAGATTTATTTCTATGTCATAAATAGAATATTAGTATGTATTCTCACACTATTGCTATAAATCACATTGTTTACATAGAAATGTGTACTAATATTAGGGCTGAACCTTCATAAAAAACAATATACATGTATTAAGACAATCTATGTTAGATCAATAATTAACATGGAAATAGGCAAAGTCATAATTAAGGTGTATACAAATAAAAATACATAAACCACAATTGATAGCCAGTATAATCAAGACATGATACTCATATCTATATAAGTCTAATGAATGTATATGTAACCATATTATGACTTAAAAGCCAGTAGTTAGACACATAAGTTAAGAACCCATACTGTATACTGTATAGTTAATGTTCTAATTCATTCCATCAGGAATATCCGCCTACTCTTAGCACGAAGAAGTGATTTCTCCACATTGCCCCTTCCAATACCCATCTTAAGTTGCTGTAAGACCCAGCACTTCAAAGTGAGTTTAGAATTATGATGTGTGAGATAATGCTTAGCCACTGTATTTAACTTTTTTAAACATTTTCTTGTCTTTGATGCTGTTTCTAATAGAACTTAAATGCTCACCCAGGCGTTTACGTAGTTCACGAATGGTCATGCCAATGTACCTCTTGGCACACAGGCACTCAAGACAATAAATGACTGCGGTAGAGCTACAAGAGAAATATCCCTTGATTTTATCTTACCAGTTCTATCAATCATTTCAGTGATATTTTCCAAATATTTACAATATGTACAATGATAACATCTATAGGTCTCGTTTATTAGAGGCCTACCCTGACTTTTCTGTTTGTTAACAAAATGACTTTTAACAAGCATATCATGTAAATTCAGCGATCTCCTCCAACTGGCTTGGATGCGGTCACCCAGATGTTCTTTCAGTGTATGGTCAGTTTTAAGTACAGTGGATATAAAAGTCTACACACCCCTGTTAAAATGTCAGGTTTCTGTGCTGTAAAAAAAAATACATAAGATAAATCATTTCAGAACTTTTTCCACCTTTATGTGACCTATAAACTGTACAACTCAATTAAAAAACAAACTGAAATCTTTTAGGTGGAGGGAAGAAAAAAAAAAAAGAAAAATAATGTGGTTGCATAAGTCTGCACACCCTCTTATAACTTGGGATGTAGCTGTGTTCAGAATTAAGCACACATTCCAAATTGTGTTAAATAGGAGTCAGCATACACCTGCCATCATTTAAAGTGCCTCTGATTAACTCCAAATAAAGTTCAGCTGCTCTAGTTGGTCTTTCCTGAAATTTTCTTAGTCGCATCCCACAGCAAAAGCCATGGTCCACAGAGAGCTTCCAAAGCATCAGAGGGATCTCATTGTTAAAAGTTATCAGTCAGGAGAAGGGTACAAAAGAATTTCCAAGGCATTAGATATACCATGGAACACAGTGATTATCAAGCGGAGAAAATATGGCATAACAGGGACATTACCAACAACTGGAGCTCCCTCCAAAATTGATGAAAAGACGAGAAGAAAACTGGTCTCGGAGGCTGCCAAGAGGCCGACAGCAACATTAAAGGAGCTGCAGGAATATCTGGCAAGTACTGGCTGTGTGGTACATGTGACAACAATCTCCCCTATTCTTCCTATGTGTGGTCTAAGGGGTAGAGTGGCAAGACGAAAGCCTTTTCTTACGAAGAAAATCATCCAAGCCAGGCTACATTTTGCAAAAACACATCTGAAGTCTTCCAAAAGCACGTGGGAAAAGGTGTTATGGTCTGATGAAACCAAGGTTGAACTTTTTGGCCATAAATCCAAAAGATATGTTTGGCGCAAAAACAACACTGCACATCACCAAAAGAACACCATACCCACAGTGAAGCATGGTGGTGGCAGCATCATGCTTTGGGGATGTTTTTCTTCAGCTGGAACTGGGGCCTTAGTTAAGATAGAGGGAATTATGAACAGTGCACAGGAGATGCCCTCGGAATCTGACAGATTTGGAGTGTTTTTGCAAAGAAGAGTGCTCAAATCTTGCCAAGTCAAAATGTGCCATGCTGATAGACTCATACCCAAAAAGACTGACTGCTGTAATAAAATCAAAAGGTGCTTCAACAAAGTATTAGTTTAAGGGTGTGCATACTTACTGTATGTAACCATATTATTTTATTTTTAGATTTTTTCTTCCCTCTACCTAAAAGATTTCAGTTTGTTTTTCAATTGAGTTGTACAGTTTATAGGTCACATTTTTTACAGCACAGAAACCTGACATTTTAACAGGGGTGTGTAGACTTTTTATATCCACTGTACATCTAAATGTTTATTAAAAATCCCCAAGATCTCTTCCCATTGTGGGTTAAATGTACTAACGGACCGTATTACATTCTCTCCCTCAGACTTTATTCTAAGTATAAGGAGATGATCTCTGTCTACATGAAGTGATCATCCTCCCACTGTAGCCACGTTCTTTGAGTCTTGCTCTCATTTCTATTGCACGTAGTTGAAAATTCTCCATAGTGGAATAATTTCTTCTCAGTCGGTCTGGCCTTTTTTGTGGCAGGAAGATGGGAGCTAGTATTGTGTAATATGCTGTTAGTAGCAGTAGACTTCCTAAATAAGTTGGTATTTATATTATTAATATCATCTCAACTTATTGTAACATCAAGGAAGTCTACGCAGGTGAAGTCTATGTTGAATGTAAGTCTGAGGTTTAATTCATTAGTGTTTAATACATTCATAAATTCAAAAAAAAATTCCTTGGTGTCTTTCCACAGTATAAACACATCATCTACGTAGCGCAGCCAGAAGATGATCTTGTCCGTATACTTGCTCATAGATTCAGAAAATACTAGCTCCCTCTCACCACCCTAGATACAGGTTGGTGTATGTAGGGGCACATGTGGCCCCCATCGCTGTTCCCCTAACTTGTGAATAGAATTTATTGAACAGATAAAGAGAATCAGTGAGTCATTTCTTGGGTATAGGTTGTATAATTTGAGTAGCTGATAAAGCTATGTATATCAACAGTTTATATACTTAACAACAGAGCCACCATTGGCAGTGTAAAAGACTAATTAAATATGCAGGGAATAGAACAGTACACCTGTAGATCAAATGGTGATTCGCACCCAAAAACATCCAAAGTCTGTCATAGAGAGAAAGAATCAGAACAACATACCATCTTTACATAAAATATAGCTTTTATTGATATAAAATATAAAATATTTTAACATTGATTGTAAAAGTTAATATTAAAATTGTTATTTTAACAATATAGTTTTTTAAGTGTCTTGTAGTGTGACACAAATGGTTATTAAGTGTCTTGTGACTGTCATACAGATCCAATTATTGATAAATATAATTGCTGGTGTTTAAACGTATCAACACTATTAAAGTTACTACAAGTATCCTTAGCAACAATACAGAGCAATTTGTAGTATTCATATGTTATCAACAGTATTATGGAAAGTGTTCCAATCTTTATTGCCTATAGTGTGCACAGTGACTGCTGCTGTATAGTTTGCATATGTCCTTTATACTGGAGAAACGGACGCAAAACGTGAGCGTCATATCAGTTCTGCGTTGTCTCTTGATTGTGACGTCATCAGTCTGCGTGCATCTGAGAAGGAAACATGAGTGTGCAATCTCTGGCAGCTATCATTCATGTTCATACACATAGATTACTGCATGAGTGGATCATCGGTGGGACTAGTCTCAGATAGTGGGTACAGTACTAGCCTCAACAGGCAGGTTAAGGTGTTGGTAGTGGGTCCCCTATCTCCTCCTCCACTACAAACAAGCCAAACAGGGCCACAGAGACAATATACCCATCCCCTGTTGATCTTCATACTTCCCATGCAGCAACGAAGGTGGTCCATTTATGTATATTGCTAGCATCAGTCGTTATATTTTTTTCCTTACTCAGCTGTTAATACTATTGTTACCTTTTCCAGTAGAATTATTTTTACCATTATCTTATTGTCTGGTAGTTTTTTTATGTAGTTTTGGATTGACAGTATATATGACGTATGCATACTATACAGCAGCTATCTCTGTGCACACTATAGGCAATAAAGATTGGAACACTTTCTATAATAATCTTAATAGTGTTGATACGTTTAAACACCAGCAATTATATTTATCAATAATAAGATCTGTATGACAGTCACAGGACACTTAATAACCATGTGTGTCACACTACAAGACACTTAAAAAAACTCTTCTGTGTCAGAATGGGAATAACAATTTTAAGATTAACTTTTACAATGTTAAAATATTTTATATTCTATTTCAATAAAAGCTATATTTTATGTAAAGATTGTATGTGGTTCTGATTATTTCTCTCTATGATAGACTTTGGATGTTTTTAGGTGTGAATCACCATTGGATCTAAAGGTGTACTGATCTATCCCCTGCATATCTATACAGAATTTATTATCAAATGTCAAGAAATTGTGCTTCAAAACAAACTTCATTCGTTTTGATACAAATTATTTCTTGGTAGGATTATCATATGCCTCCATATTCAACTGTATGTTTTCCTTCATAGTGCCCAATTGAGGTATATAGTGACTCAATGTCACATGTGGCCAGTAATATGTTATCCTCCAATGTTATGCCCCCCACTTTATTTAAGAGGTCCATCGTGTCCCTAGTATAAGAGGGCAAACTAAGGACATGTGATCTTAAACGTGCATCTAGATATTTGCTAGCGGACTCACAGAAAATGCCATTACTGGAGACAATCGGTCTCCCGGGTGGTGTTTTACAGTTCTTATGTACTTTTGGCAATAAATATAAGGTGTCCAAAGGGTACTGAGGGAACTTAGTTCTGTAATAGCCAAGCCATTATATCTAATCTTTCAAGTTTTACTCACAGGGTCGCTACCAGATGACTTGCGAAAAGCAGAGGTGATACCTATATTTAAGAAGGGAGCAAGAACAAATCCAGGGAACTATAAACCTGTAAGCCTTACATCTATAGTTTAGCTTTTAGAAGGGTTAATAAGGTACAGTTTACAAGAATATGTCTATTTGAACAAGATCATAAATAGGAGTCAACATGGATTTATGAGGGATAGGTCATGTCAGACCAATCTAATTGGTTTCTATGAGGAGGTAAGTAGGAACTTGGATCAGGGGAATTCAGTGGATGTAGTCTTTTTGGATTTTGCAAATGCTTTTGATACAGTTCCACATGGGAAATTATTGAGCAAACTAAGGGATACCGGAATTGCAGTAAATATCTGCTCATGGATTGAGAGCTCGCTAAATGACAGAAAGCAAAGGATAGTTGTAAATGGAACATACTCAGATTGGACTAATGTGGTAAGTGGGGTTCCTCAAGGTTCAGTATTAGGTTCTCTCCTGTTTAACATATTTATTCATTACGTAGAAGTAGGTCTCGAAAGTAGTGTCTCCATTTTTTGCTGATGACACTAAGTTGTCCAAGCTAATTAAATCAGATAATGATGTATTTTCCATCCAAAGGGATTTGCCTAAATTCAAGAAATGGGCATGTGGCAGAAGCAGCCACAAGAGACTTTTGCATTGATTATTGCCTGTATTTGAGCTGTATGTTATTTTAGCATAGTGGATTTTATTAGACTGGTTCTGGCCCTTTTAAATGCTCTGACAACGGATCTGCAGTTTTGTTATGCACTTCAGATGCAGAGCACTTCGGATGCAGTTTTATGGACTTAGTTTGACTGTTTTATTCCCCTCCCTCTTAGAACACCAGTTTAGAACCCTTAAAAACTGTCATATTTTCAAATACTGTCTGTTTTCAACTGTCAGTTTTCTCTGTCTGAGGAGGAGTTGCTCTGGCTGTGTGAGTGCTGGTGCTTTGGGTGCTCATTAAACAGACCTGCTTGACCCTTTCTGGAAGCCTTGGCTCATGCTTGGGGAAATGTGATAAGTTGGAGTGCCAGCGGGTCCGTTACAATTGGTGGCAGCGGTGGGATTCAAACCTCACAGCAGACCGTTGTTCGGCAGTTACAGTCATTTGAGAAATTTGCTATTTTGTATGGAACCGAAAGGAAAGGGTATGTGAATATACCCGAACGGATAGTGAATGGGGACAGACTATACCAACTTGAAACGGGCCACGCTAAAAGAGCTATTGGAAGCAAGGGGAATTATTGCCAGCAATAAAACCAAAGCTACCCTTATTGCTGAACTCATGGAGGGAGACTGGGCAGCTGCTGCAGCACCTCTTATGGACAGCACACAGAATGAGTTTGGAAGAGAACTCCAAAGCAGACTGGCCTTTTTCCCAGGTACGCCTCCCACAGAAACCTTGGAAAGGATTATGGCAGATGTCCACGAATACATAATGGAAAAGCAGCGGGCAGACCGGAGGTCCAGAGAGGGGTCCCAAATCACACCACACATCATACCGGGGAAGCCTAAAATCCCGTACCATTCTTTTAAAAACTATGTGGAGACCGAAGACATCGATGCCTACTTGCATGACTTTGAGAGGTTATGCCAATTACATGAGATCAACGCCGCCGACCAGGTACCCCTGTTGGTGGGTAAGCTAGCGGGCCGGGCATCAGAAGCCTACCGCACCATGCCAGACGAGGATAGCGGAGACTACCAGAAAGTAAAGCAGGCGATCCTGGACAGGTATGCAATTACCCCGGAGGCATACCGGCAGCGGTTCCGAGAAAGCCGAAAGACGGAGAAAGATACTCACATGGAGTGGTCACACCGCTTAACTAGGGCGGGCAAAGGTTGGGTGCAAGCCGCACAAGCAACCACAGTGGAGGACATGCTACAATTACTGCTACTGGAGCAATTCTTCCAGGGGTTAACCCCGGATTTACAAAACTGGCTGAGGGATCGGAAACCTCGCATCTTAACCGACGCCGCCAGGTGTGCAGACGAGTACCAAGATGCCAGGAGGGCACAGCGGGCACAGGCACGGTCCATCTTGGGAGCTGCTAACCCACCTCCCGCCATTAACCCTACCCTAGCACTGCATCCTGGTAGTGGGAACTACCAAACCCCTCCACGGTACAACAATGCCCGATCTTTCTTCAGGTGCCACACGTGTAACCAGCAGGGCCACATACAGAGACACTGTCCCAGAAACAGAAACCGCTCCACGTGGAATACTCCAACTAATTCCCCTGCAAACCGGGCAGCAGTACACTGCTACCAGAGTGAGCCTCGACAACCTTTCTTTGGGACCCTGTCTAATGAAAAATCTTTGGGCACCCTCCACGAGGTTAACCCAGTACAAGCAGCTGCAGACAACCGACAGGGACACCGCCAAGGGGTACACGTAGAGGGAAAACGCCTTCAGGGTCTGCGCGATTCTGGGGCCACCATAACCCTGGTTCGCAATCACCTAGTCCCCAAGCAACAGCTCACTTTAGAATATGTGGCAGTCCGGGTGGCAGGGGGAGCGATTTACAAAATTCCCACTGCTAAAGTACATTTGGATTGGGGAGCTGGGTCGGGGAATGTGGAAGTGGGCCTCATGCAGGACTTACCAGCTGATGTCATCCTTGGTAACGACTTGGGGGAGCTGACCTCTGCTTTTGTTTCTCAGTACCCCGCGCAGGAAGCACTACCCGTGGTAACACGGCAGCAGGCCCGCACCACCGCATCTTCTGAACACTCTGAGGCTCCGGTAAGTAATAGTACTGACCCACCTTTTGTTCCCTGGGCTCCCCCCTTAGAATTTGGTACTGAAGTAGTCACCGACCCGTCCCTGCAGGTATACCGGGATAGGGTTACACAGAATCAGGCAGGGTTCGAGGGGGAGAGATACGGTTGGGAGAAAGGATTATTGTATAGATATGCTGAGAAGGTAGTAGCAGGATCTGTACCCATGACCCTCACACAATTAGTCGTGCCCCGAAAGTACAGGCAAGAATTACTACGTATTGCCCATGACATCCCTTTATCAGGACATCTAGGCGTCAGTAGGACGAAGCATCGTTTGACCCAAAACTTATTTTGGCCAGGGGTCTCCAAAGATATTCGGCAGTATTGCCAAACTTGTGACACATGCCAGAGAGTAGGGAAAAGAGGGGACCGGTACAAGTCAAAAATGCACTCCCTACCCATAATAGATGAGCCCTTCAGCACAGTGGCAGTAGATATAATCGGACCCCTAGCAAAACCCAGCCCGTCAGGGAAGAAGTATATACTAAGCGTAGTAGACTATGCCACCCGGTACCCGGAGGCCGTAGCCCTAACTAATATCCATGCGGAGACTATAGTAGATGCCCTAATCCGGATATTCTCTAGAATGGTGTTCCCCAAAGAGATTATCTCAGATCGGGGTACCCAATTCACAGCCGATTCACTCATCAGTTATGGAGAACATGTGGGGTGAAACCTATTGTAAACTCAGTGTATCACCCCCAGTCCAATGGGCTCTGTGAACGGTTCAACGGAACCTTAAAGCAAATGCTCCGTACCTTCATGGATACCCAGAAGGACTGGGAAAGGTTTCTTCCCCATCTGCTCTTCGCGTACCGAGAGGTACCCCAGGAGTCCACGGGGTTCTCGACATTCAAATTACTATTCGGAAGGATAGTGCGGGGTCCCTTAGACCTCATTAGGGAACACTGGGCGGGAACGGTCACCAGTAACGGTACCCCTATCGTCCCATATGTACTAGAGTTCAAGGAACGCTTGGAGACCCTAATCCAGACGGTACGGTCTAATCTCCAGGCGGCCCAGCAACGACAGTGCAGATGGTACGATAGGGGAGCCAGAGATCGCAGGTTTCAAATAGGACAAAAGGTGTTAATCTTGAAGCCAGTCCAAAATGACAAACTGCAGGCCTCCTGGCAAGGCCCTTATAAGGTGGTGGGACAGGTATTTGACACCACCTATATACTTGCCCCATGTACAGGAGCAGGCGGTAGACGCATGCTCCACGTTAACTTGCTGAAACCCTATCACGAGCGGATCAAAGAAGTAACTGCCATATGTGCCTCGGCCGCCGAGGACCCGGATAATCTACCCCTACCAGACCTATTAGCCCAAAGGGGGGCCAACACCGAATTAGGGGAAGTACAGCTAGGAGACAGGCTGAGCACTAGAGAGCGAGCTCAAATACTAGAGCTGATCCGGGAAAAAGGGGATACATTCTCCAACTAGCCCGGGTATACCCTGCTGGCTACCCACAGGGTAGAAACCCCAGGGCAACACCCTCTTCGACAAACCCCCTACCGCATACCCGAATCCGTAAAAGATCATATGCGGAAGGAGATTGACAAAATGTTACAACTAGGAGTGATAGAACACTCAGATAGCCCATGGGCCTCTCCGGTAGTGCTGGTACCGAAGCGGGACGGAACCACCCGCTTCTGCGTTGACTACCGGAAACTTAATGATAAAACCATTTCCGATGCCTATCCCATGCCCCGAATCGATGAGCTCTTAGATAAAATGGCCAGGGGCCAGTATCTCACCACAATAGACTTGTGCAAAGGGTACTGGCAGATCCCACTAGCCGAGGATGCCATCCCAAAGTCCGCATTTGTCACCCCGTTTGGGCTATACCAATTCAAGGTGATGCCATTCAGGATGAAGAATGCGCCGGCTACGTTTCAGCGGATGGTGGACCGGTTACTGGACGGATCCCAGGAATATGCTTGCGCCTATTTAGATGACATAGCAATATTTAGCAACTCCTGGGACGAGCACTTGACCCATATAGGAGCCATCCTCGACCGCATCAGGGAGGCAGGTCTCACGTTAAAACCCAGCAAGTGCCACGTAGGGATGGCCGAATTGCAGTATTTATGCTACAGGGTGGGCTGTGGGCAGCAAAAGCCAGAACCTGCTAAGATAGAGGCCGTAGCTAAGTGGCCAACCCCTCGCACGAAAACTCAGGTTTTAGCTTTTCTAGGGACCGCCGGCTATTACCCTAAATTTGTACCTAATTATAGTGCCCTAGCCAAGCCCCTTACTGACCTCACCAAAAAGAACTTACCCAAAGTAGTGACCTGGAGCCCAGAGTGTGAGAAGGCATTCCAAGAACTGAAAACTGCCCTAATTCATGCCCCTGTACTGGCCGCTCCCGATCCAACTAAACGCTTTCTCGTTAATACAGACGCTTCTATGTTTGGATTGGGAGCAGTGCTGAGCCAAGTTGGGGCCGATGGCGGCGAGCAGACTTAAGTCGGAAACTACGACCCAGGGAAGTAAGCTATGCCGCCTTCGAAAAGGAATGCCTGGCGGTGGTGTGGGCCCTCAAGAAACTACAGCCCTACTTATATGGACAACAATTTGCCTTGCTCACAGATCACAACCCGTTGGTGTGGCTAAACCGGGTGTCAGGGGACAACGCTAGACTGCTGAGAGGGAGCTTGGCACTACAACCATTTGATTTCACCATCCAGTATCGCCCAGGGAAACAAAATGGTAACGCTGACGGGTTTCCAGACAGACAGAACTCGATAAATGATCTGTGAGCACTCCTCCGGACATCCCCAAGCAGATCCGTTGGGATCAGACTGTGTATGCCGGCTTGGTTCTGGGGGAGTATTTTCCATCCAAAGGGATTTGCCTAAATTCAAGAAATGGGCATGTGGCAGAAGCAGCCACAAGAGACTTTTGCATTGATTATTGCCTGTATTTGAGCTGTATGTTATTTTAGCATAGTGGATTTTATTAGACTGGTTCTGGCCCTTTTAAATGCTCTGACAAAGGATCTGCAGTTTTGTTATGCACTTCGGATGCAGAGTGTGAATAAAAACCCTGTTTTATGGACTTAGTTTGACTGTTTTATTCCCCTCCCTCTTAGAACACCAGTTTAGAACCCTTAATAACTGTCATATTTTCAAATACTGTCTGTTTTCAACTGTCAGTTTTCTCTGTCTGAGGAGGAGTTGCTCTGGCTGTGTGAGTGCTGGTGCTTTGGGTGCTCATTAAACAGACCTGCTTGACCCTTTCTGGAAGCTTTGGCTCATGCTTGGGGAAATGTGATAAGTCGGAGTGCCAGCGGGTCCGTTACAGGGCAGCTAAATGGCAGATGAGATTTAATACAAATAAATGTAAGGTTAAGCAAGTCTAGGAGTATCTGATATTGAAAGGGATTTGGGGTACTTGTGGACAACCACCTAGGTAACAGTGCTCAATGCCAAGCGGCATCTGCAAAGGCAAGTAAAATATTAGCATGTATTAAGAAGGGTATAGAAGCAAGGGAAGCAGATATAATTATTTCACTGTACAAATCCCTAGTATGCCCTCATTTGGAATATGGAGTCCAATTTTGGGCACCACTACATAAAAAGAACATTTTAGAGATGGAAAAGGTACAGAGAAGCACAACAAAAGAAAGACTAACCAAACTAACCTTATTTTCTCTAGAAAAAAGTCGTCTAAGAGGGGATATGATTACCTTATATAAATACATCCAGGGTTAATATAAGGCTTTGTCAAGTGAACTTTTTGTGCCAAAAGATTTTCAACTGACAAGAGGTCATCCCTTGAGGTTAGAGGAAAAAAGATTTTACCTTAAAGAAAGAAAAGAGTTCTTCATGGTTAGGGTGGTTAAACTGTGGCATTCTCTACCAAAGGAGGAGGTGGTGACAGCGAATTCGATAGATAACTTTAAGAAGAGGTTAGATATATTTTTCAATAAAGAGGTCATTCAAGGTTATCTTAGATAACTAGCGAAGGAATATTGATCCAGGGAGAAATTTCATCACCAGCCTATGGGGTCAGGAAGGAATTTTGCTTTGTTTTCCCCTTATGAGACAAATGGCAAAGTTTCAATGTTTTTTTTTTTCTGTTTGCCTTCCTCTGGATCAATTAACAATTATTAACAAATAGTCCACATATTAAAAGGATCAGAACAGATCTAAAAAGGTTTGAACCTCAAATACTATGTAACTATGGGGCCCAAAGAGGCAGAAATGCATCTGGGGTTTTATTTCTGGGGCTGGGTCACTCTAGTGAGTGGGACCAGACTGATATACTACTGGATATTTGTCCCTGTGAAGGGCACAAGTGAGCTAAAAAGGTTGCTCTCAGAGTGGGTTATCATGTCCATAGAACTAACCTATTAAGGTTAGTTCTTTCTCTGAATGAGCACCTCTGACTTTGTTGTTTTGTTTATGCAAATTACCCTTAAGGGATTAGTGTCCCTAAAAGGTATAGGGGACGCCAGACGTGGACTCCTTGCTAATTGTGCCTTAGGGAGTACATCTACACCTCACTGACGAGGCCCTACAATGTCTCGTGAGTGGGTGGCTTTTTTGTGAGGACCCCTTTAGTCGGCCTTGGACTCCTTCCTTCGGGTTGGGGTCCTTGCTGCTATTGGCTATAGGGCATTCCCTCTATGATTCAAAGAGCGAGCAGTGATGTTTTTGTGAAGGGACCCACCCCCTCGGCCTTGGCCTCTTCCCTTCGGGGTTGAGATCTTACTGCTATTGAGGGAATGGCATTTTCCTTTACCTTCAGCTGCAATGACCTATAGTGATTTTTCGTTGGCCTGTGTGGCGCGACTTATGGACACTGTCCATGGCCAGATAACAGAACAAATGAGGGTGAAGGTTATTGAGACATTTCTATTTGCAGAAATACTGTTGGGTCTGCTCAAATTTAGAACTCAGGATTTCTTATGTGCCCAGGACTTCTCGAGGTTCGGGTTTTTTGATCTGACTTTCAAATCGACTGACTTCTGTAGGAAATTCCATCAGGGATTTCAGGAGAATATAGGTAACCCTAAATTAGCAGGTATAAAGCCAGAATACTTCTTTATAGAAAAGGAGGTGTTCATAAATAATCATGTTTTTAATCCCTTCATTAGAGAAGAGGACATTACGGCTTTTCTGTATAAATATTGCTCTAATGTGAGGTTTGTGAGAAAACTAATGAATTCACAAAATGTGTGGAATGGAAAGAGGCAATTTATAGTCCGCTTTATGAGAGATGATACATGCCATGGTGGGTTAAAACAACCTTCTGACAATTTCTCGATAGGCCCAGATAAAGGTAGCGCTTATTTCAGGGGCCAGCCTTTGTTTTGTTGTACCTGCCTTATCTATGGGCATCTGGCCATAGATTGTCAACAAAATTTGTGTAAAAATTGTGGCAGTTTTGAGCATTATATAAGTAAAAATGTGTAATTGCTGTAATAGTAAGGAGCATTTGTTCAGAAAATACCAAAAACGGCAGCGATCTTATGCTGAAGCTGCAGGCTTTTCTCAAGGAAAAAGTGCCACGAGAGTGGAGATTAGTAAAGCTCCAAATCCAGAGGATATACCCACGGTTGTGGTACAATCCGAGGTTAAAGGGGCTGAGAATATGGGTGAGGTCCTTAATGTACCCATTGAGGCTTTTCCAGTGCAGATGCCGGATGTTATTTTGGAGGACCAGGAAAGAGTTGACTCCGTAGGGAGTTCTCCTCGTGTTGCCTTCGATAAACTAGACCTAAAGCCGCAGCAGAAACTCGAGGCGGGGAGTCTAAAGCCAGTGGTCAGAGGTGATGCCTCATCTGACACCAAAATAGTGTCCTGCAGTGTTACAGAAATGAACGTTCCGGTAGTACATGATCCTCTTATAAAGGCGGTGGTTGATGCAAATCCAGATATGGAGAGCATAGTCTCTCAGCTAGGCGAGGAAATTATCTCGACTTCTTCTTCCTTGACAGGTGTACCTTTAGGACAGCAGTCTACAGTATCTGGGAGTATGAGGCGGAGACCATTGGAACGAACATGTCTGATGTTGAAGCCTTGTTGGAACAGATGAAAGCGTGAAAAGAAACCTGTGTGTGAAAGAGAAGGGAGAAGAACCGGTCGCAAATACATTTACTACAGAGAGGACCAGAGTGTCAGATTCTGGGGGTGTTTTGGAGGACTTTTGTTCACCTATTTCTTTTGGTGATGGTCGTTTGAACATTTTGAGTGTTTCATCCAATGATGAATCAATCAGTTCGGATATATCTGCACTGACTGTAAAAAGGTGTTAACAGAAAAAAAATAAGATGGATTTTAAAAATGGAGTCATTAAATACACGCTGTATCACAATACAGGCGCAGAGAGCAGCATTGTTTGCTTATGTGGCCACTTTAGGTGTACAAATTGGGTTATTGCTGGAATGTGCCTTGTCCTCTAATGTCAATCTTTCTTAATTACAGAAGGAATGGAAACATGGCCCTTCCATGTGGTCGGGAGGGGATGAGAATGTGTGGGAATTTTGTTCACTTCCAATGATTTTAATATCCTGAGTGTCCGAGACATAGTACCTGGTAGAGTGCTGTCTGTGAGGGTAAGTGTACAGTCCAAGGTTTTTTCCATTGTAAATATTTATGCAGAGTTTTTAAACAAAGACTGAACCACTGATTCTAGCAGGCAATTTTAACACTATTGTTCAGTTGGAGGGTAGGACGAGAGAGGTTATAGCAAATTGGACGTCACTTCAAAGGCTCTCCAATATTTTCACTTAACGGATGTGTGGAATGTGTTGAATACAAATCCTCCTGGCTATATTTGGTCAAACTCTGTTTCCCAGTCTAGAATAGATTATGTTTTTTGTTCCTGCTTTTTCCTTCCCAAACAGGCAGCACTCAAGGTAAACGTGTTCTTGGACCATAAGTCATTGATGGTATCATTAGAAAGCTCAGGGTCTATGGTAAGAGGACGGGGATATTAGAAGATGAATACATCCTTGTTAGCAAAGTTTTTACAGTTCTCACCTTCTTTGGTGGTTTTTGGTGAAAACTAAGATTAAATGTATTTTTGGGTATTTAGGACGAATAAGTGCTGTGGAGAATAAAGATCATTATAAGGTTTTACAGAATAAACTTCAATTATTCTATAGATTAAAACATCAGGGCCTGTTAGTGGACGATGATATTACAGCAACTAAGACTAAGTTAAAGAACAAAATAGAGGAAGTGAGTAAGGCTGTTATTTTTAATTCTAGAGTACAGGACGTGGAGGAGAATGAAACCTGTTCTCGTTATTTCTTTTAAAACTTACATAAAAGGAATGATAAGTGGCTACAAAATGTTATGCTCACTTGTATGATGTGTCCCCTGTTGATTCATATTGCCTGCAGAAATTTGTATTGTCAGTGCCCAGTGGGTTAACAGATGAGGAGTCAGCAAGTTTGCTAGATAATGTCACTGAATTTGAAATAAAACAAGCTATATTCAGCGGAGCAAATAATAAGTCCCCTGGAATGGATGGGATCCCATTCGAGTTTTACAAAACTTTTTGGGAACTTATCAAAGCTGACTTGATAGAAGTCTAGTGCAAGATTATCAGTTATGAGCAGTTCTGGGGAGGAATATTTTGCATGGGTTGACTTTGATACGTGATGTCCTTTATCAATCTAGAACTCAAAACCAAGCGGCAGCCATTTTTAGTATTGACTATGAAAAAGCTTATGATTAAGTATCCTGTGAGTATCTGTTTAAAGTCATAGAAAGAATGAAGTTTCCAGAATTGTTTATTGATATAATAAAGGAAATTTATAGAGAAATTGCCAGTGCACTTCACATTAATGGATATAGAGAGGAATTCCTTGTAAAAGCTAGGGTTGGACAAGGGTGCCCAGGAATTTTTGTACCAGGGACCGGGGGCCAACAAGTCAAATGTGTATCTTATATGGATAATGTAAATGTTATATGTTCATCTTATGCTTCAATCCACAGAGTCATGCTATGGGCACAAATGCTTACATCTGCTGTTGCTCTAAGGGTAAGCATGCCTAAGTGTGTGTGCATGTTATTTGGACCGTCGAAAGATGAAATTCCTTCAAATGTTTTAGTGGTCAGAGATAAAATCAAAATCCTGGGTACCTGGTTTGACCAAAAATTGTCTGGACAATTGAATTACGAAACTCCGTCAGCAAAGCTCCAAAAAAGAGTTGGTGTGTGGAAGTTATCCATGGAAGGTAAGGTGTTAGTGATTAAATCAGTTTTGTTGCCTACAATATTATTTTTTTGCTTGTTTTTTCCTCCAAATTCTTTATGGCTAAACAAAGAGACAAATTGAGTTGTGTAAAACATTTGGGAGGAAAACATTTACCTGATCTGACTAAATATGTATATGTAAAACTTTTATCTTATATGGTTAGAATATTGGATAAGAAAAATAAGGCAGCCGCAATGTGTAAATATTTTGCCGGGCAAGTTTTTTGCGGGTATGGGTGGCACAAACCTTCTTTGTTGGTGCCATATAGTTTTGTACGTCCAAAACATTATAGTTTTCTTGTTTTGACTATTAAGGAATATGATTTAAAGTCAGTACCACTGTCTACTATAGTAGATCAGAGAAAACAAACAAAACTGATTAATGAAAAATGATCAGTGGTGCAAGTGGATTGCTTTTCTGACAGTGTGTCCATGGAAATTTGGAAGAAGGTATCTAACGCATGACTCATTCATTCCCAGCAGGACTTGGCATGGTCCGCGGTCCATGGCTGCGTACCAACTCGTGCTTTTCAGCACAACCGCGGAGTGGTGCGATCAGAGAAGTGTCCAAGGGTGTTCTGCGGAAGTGGTGAGAGTGTGTGTCACATGTTATGGTATTGTCCGTTTGCAAGGCAAGTTTGGATAGAGTGCGACCCAATTATTAGAGCCTTGGGCGGTATAAAGAAAACAACATATAATATGATACTATTTGGCTTGGGCTTAAGCCTGCAGGTAAAGAAACATACAGTTGCATGGTTATTTATAAACACAGTAAAATCTGCCTTATGGAAATTTAGGAATTTGTCATTTTGTAGGAGGGAAAATTTGCCCCCTACCGAATGTTGTGGTTTTATTTTTGCCACTGTGTATATATATTTTCTGGTGGACAAAAAGAAGGATTGCGTACTAGCATTAAATTCATGGCAACCACAATTGTGGTCACATCGAGTGTTGTGGTAAATTCAGTTGAGTGATTGTTTTTTCTCTCCTTTCTTTTCAGAGATTCCAGACGCCAACCAGGAAAGGACAGCTATCGAGGAGGAAGAGGGACAGCTGTAGGGAGGGTGTAGCTAGTAGTAGGGCCTGGGTGTTTCAGTCAGTTAGTACTAGGGATTTGGTGAGGGATGGCTGGAGGGTGAGTGAGGGATATTGTTTTTGTTGTTGTTGGCATGAGTTTTCTTTTTCTTGTGTTCTGTAAAACTTAAATGAAAATATGCTAGGCGATTATCACATATATAGTTGTGAGCATACGAGCCGTTGCTCACGCTTTGGCGCTCCTTGCCAGCAACTGCAACCCTCGCAAACTTTACGTCGTAACGCAAAGAAAATATGAGACACGTTACGACCCATTACGACCTCGCAAAAATCGGCCGCAACATGCGCACATCAAAACATGAGAAATACAACAAATACTCACAACAAATACATAAAAAGCTTACTTACAGGAAGAGGGAGCATCCAGGACCTCAAAAACTAAAGTTACACCTCAATTTAAGTCAGATTAAAAGAGTTTAGACACTAAAAAATTATCTAAGCGAGAGAAAAAATGGCCGCAGAAAAATACGAAAACGAGGCTACAGCAGTCTAAAGACGCAAAACACCACCAAAGTCCTACGTATTTGACGAAAAACACCTACGAGATTAAAAAACAAGGATGCAACTCGCGCAACCCCAAAAACATTACAAACACAATAAATACAAACAACAAACACATAAAAAGGTTACTCACAGCAAGGGAAGGCACCGAGGACCTCTGCAAGTGAAGTTACACCTCTATTTAAGCACAAATTTAGAAGTTTACAGACCCGAAAATCACCTAAGCAAAAGAAAAAATGGCCACCGAACAAAAAGTAACAAGGCTAAAGGTCCCTAAACAGGCAAAACACTACCATAAACACCCAAAACACCACCAAACAGCTACGGATATTCCGAAAAAGCCCACCAAACAGCTACAGATATTACGAAAAAGTCGCATGACATATAAAACGAACGACGCTACATCAGCCACATTAAATACACCAAACACCATTAGCTCACTTACAATTTGATTGCCTTCATTTTTTGACGGGCAATTTGCTAGTATATATATTTTTTTAAAATATTTCTTTATTGGAAGGTTTACAAAATATAAAACATATTGATCAGCAATTTTGTCAGTCAATTTATGCAAATTCTCACAATAAAACATTAACCAATGATTAACTGACTACACCTTCTTATTTTACATTTTTAGTTATGAAGTATCATATAAAATAACTTAAAATTTCTATCAAAGTAGAACATAGTGCACAATAAAACTAACAAAAAATGAGAATGTAAGAGAAAGAAAAGTAGAGATAACACATAGGAACAGACATTGGAATGGGTAGTTAAACCATAGTGTTGTTAACTAAATTTATAAACCATGTAAGCTAAAATAGCTAAAATGGCCTCCACTAAGTTGGCCCATTACAGTCCTCAGTAAGATACCACACTGTTTATCACATGACATTTACCTTGGTAGTGCAGCCGAAGAACCTCCAGGACTCCTTTACTCCATGCCCCCTCCTGTCTTCGTTGTAGCAGAATTTATATGTTATATCAGAGGAACACTTAATGAGGACGCTACCCAAGGTTCTCAGATTGCCAGAAACTGGGGGAGACTATCCAGGATAATGTGGGTTAATCTCTCATTGATAAAGAGGTAATTGATCTTCCTGACTACCTCCTGAAAGTTTAGTGTAATTTTTTTCCATCTGATAGCTATGTGTATTTTGGAAGCCAGTGCCATTATTGAAATAGTTTATTTTGAGATTGAGAAAGATTCTTAATGTGTACCCCCAACAGGCATGACTCCATAGAGGGTGAGACCACCTTTTGAAAAAGTGTGGAGGCTGATTGAGCTAATTGTTTCTAAGTTTTCTGTATAATTGGACATGACCACCAGATGTGGATGTGGTCCCCCACTTGTTGGCAGCCCCTAAAGCATTTATTGCTCTCGTGTGGCTTAAACTTCTGCAATTTATCGGGCGTGCAGTAGGCTCTGGGCAATACTTTAATAGCCGTCTCTAGCAGAGCTGCATTGAGGGAACCTATCTCTGGAGGGACTCGAGCAAGATTCTGTCCACTTATCCCAATCCCATTCTACCCCCAGGTCCTTTTCCCATTGTTTCATAAATGTAGGTTTCTGGCTGCTCGTGGAGTCTCGAAAGATGCCATATAGCGAACCCAAAACCCCTTTCATGAGGGGGAGGTTTTTACATATAGTAGACATCCAGGAGGGCCTAGGGGGTCCTAATTCTTTCAGAGTCTTGTTTGCCCAACTTCTCATTTTCAAATAATTATACATTTCCGTGGCTGGTAGATCGTGGGGCGCACAGAACTGGTCGTAGGTCAACAGTCTATCGTTTTGTACCCAGTTCCCTACCCGGTCAAGGTTTCTAGAGGTCCACCAAAATTTGGAGATGGAGCTCGTGTCTTTTAGGATTTGTGGAAAAGACGTGACTGATAGTAAGGGAGACAAACCCGAGCTAAGTCGACACCTGGAGTTGGCCCACCCCCAAGCCTGAAGAGTTAGGGAGATCATAGAGTTGTAATGTGTATTAAAGGGAGTTAATTCCTTGGGGATCCAGATCAACCTATCCCAGCTGTGCGGAAGCATCTGCTGGTTTTCTAGGAATACCCAGGATGGCTGGTGGGTAACAGAGTGTAGCCTGGGCAAATGGGCCAATTGAGCTGCCTTAAGATAAGGCCTGAGCCTCAAGATGGTATAGTCCGCCTCTATTTTTATGTCTAAACATTACCTGTCTGGAGATATGAGGACGCTTGTTGCCCCAAATAAACCGAAACATGCTGTTCTGGAATTTATCCAGTTCCTTGAGTGGGATTGGTATGGGAAGTGTCCTAAATAGGTATAGCAGTTTAGGCAGAACACTAATTTTTACTGCAGCTATACGGCCCGTCCATGAGATATGAAAATTCGCCCACTTCTGCATATCTTCAGTCAAGGACTTGTACAAGGGAGGAAAATTTGCCCCGTACAAGTCAGCAAAATTGGAAGTGATCTTTACTCCCAGGTATTTTATATACTGAGTAGGCCAGCTGAAATTATATTCTGATTTAAGTTTATCAATCTCAATTTGCGACATACCCATCCCCAGAGCTTCCGTTTTCTCTACATTTGAGACTTTGCTAAACTCCTTAATAGTTGACATAAAAGCTGGTATAGAATTAGAGGGGCTGGACAGGGTGCATAATAAATCGTCCGCAAAAAGTGAACATTTAAGGTGCTGGTGTCCTATCCGAACCCCCCGAATGTCTGGATTAGCTCTAATTGCTTGCGCTAATGGTTCCATGGTGAGTGCGAATAACAATGGTGAAAGTGGGCACCCTTTCCTAGTCCCTCTTTGAATTTGGATATTTGCTTTATGTACTCCTGGTAACTTTAGATGGGCTATTGGGGAGTCATAGTAGCTTCTAAGCAGGTTAATAAAACGTCCCCTGAATCCGAACTTGTCTAGTTTTTTATACTTATATGACCATTCCACCGTGTCAAACGCCTTCTCTATGTCTAGAGCTAAAAGGCATAATGGGATGTTAGATTTCTTTGCTAGGTGCTGAATGTTTAAGACCTTCCTGACATTGTCCCGGCCTCCCTAAAGGGGATGAATCCTGCTTGGTCCTTGTGAATTAAATCTGGCAAGAATTTAGAGATACAGTTGTCCATGATTTTGGCCAGAATTTTTACATCTCCATTGATCAAGGAAATAGGGCGATAGTTTTTGACCTCTAAATTATCCCTGCCCTCTTTTGGAAAGACCACCAGAGCAGCCTGGTTCAATTCGGGGGGCATGAACTCCCCATTTAAAATTGCGTTAAATAAGGGCGTTAGATAGGGGGTAAGCAGGGGTTCAATTTTTTTTGTAGAACAAATTAGTGAAGCCGTCTGGCCCCAGGGATTTGCCCAGCTAAAAACCCAAAATGGCCGATTTAACTTCCTCTCGGGACACATCCGAGTTCAGTGTTTCTAAGTGATAGTCCGGAACACTGGGGAGGTCTTGCGACCTTAGAAAGGAGTCAATATCTGATTCACTTCTATGGGACTGGGAGGAGTATATAGTTTGGTAAAAATCCTGGAACGTTTTCTGGATGTCATTAGGGCTACAGGAAATTTGGCCATCTGTCCTTCTAATATGGGAGATTCTATGTTGGGAAAATGTTTTATTGAGTCTTCTAGCTAGCATAGTATCAGGCTTGTTTGCCTTCCAATAGTATAGGTGTTTCATTTTCCTCATCGCCCTTTCAGTATGATACGATAGTATGCCATCTAGTTCAAGCCTTGTCTTGTCAATTAACCTGCGTCCCCATTATGGCCTCCGTACAAAGATGTAAGCACTTCAGCACTGACAAGCAGTCCTCTAGTGTGCGGGTGGTGTAGGTTGCACCTTGAAATGTGAAGGTGAGGGCAAATGGAAAGTTCCAGCGGTATTGAATCTTGTGTTGGAGAAGGATAGCAATAGCCGGTTTCATCAGTCTCCGTTTGTTAAGAGTCTCCGGGGACAGGTCAGCATAGAACTGTAAGGCGATTCGTCAGGCCCCTTTACCGTGTGCAGCTTCCTGGTTGCAGAGAGTAGTAGATCCCTTGCCTGCTGCCTCATGAATCTGACTATGACATCTTTAGGGGGATCCGGGCTCCTCGTGCCTCCTAGAGCTCTGTGAACTCGTTCAATTTCCCACATAGTTTCAGACTGGTTGGGAAGAATCGCCTCCACGGTATCTCTCAGGTAGTTTGGTAGGTCTTGAATGGCCCTTGGGATGCCTCTGACGAGGATGTTGTGGCGGCGAGACCGGTTTTCCAGGTCCTCTATCTTATATGGGACGTGTTTTGCTTTAAAGAGGACCGATCTCTTTCCTGGGCCTCAACTACCTGGTCTGTCCTTTCCTCCAGGAGCTGAGTGCGCTGTCCCAGGTCTTTCAGGTCCTGCCTGAGGGGTTCAATCGCCTTTGCCAGAAGCCGCTTAATCGCGGCCACTGACCTGGCCGATAGATCCACATGTTGGTGAGGCATTTTGGGGTTGTCTTCCTGGTCGGAGCATTCCGAGTGTTCTGAAATAGAGTCCCCAGGAGACATGTGCCAGGCGGCCTTTGGTGGAAAATGCTCCTATATACCCTTCGCTGAGGATGAGCGTTTGGATTTCGGCAACTCGAGGGGGTCAGATAGAGGAAACCAATGAAAATCCGCCTAGGATTCGGCCCAGTGTAATATGCAGTGAGAGGCTGCGCTTAAAACTTTGCTAAGAGCTCCAGTAAATCAGGTTGTGTCATATTTTAGGCTCTGTAGGTGTAGTGATTACCTCTGCTGGCTGTGTTGCCGGGTCAGCTCCCCATTTTGCTCTTAGGCCATGTTGAAGGCCTAGCCCTTATTCAGAAATTCTGAAGACAAGCAGACCCTGTGCCTGCCTATGTAGGCAGAATGCTCTCGTATAGATATTGCGCCTTTGTTTTAAGGCCTGTTGGAGTAGGGTGGCACGTAAGTTGGCGTATAGAATGGGTCAGTTTGTAACACCCCTCTATGATGGTTGACAGTGTTGCATCCAGCAGTTTATTATTCATGTATTGCCATGTTGTTTCTGTAGTACTCCACAAGTCCACCGGGTGGGGATAGAGATGTAGAAATGCAGCAATGCAGGCTGCTCAACCTTGTCTTTATATTTGCCTATAAAGAGGCAGATCCCTCTTGTCCTAATGATTCACAAAGTCTTGCCCAGTAAGAAGCTGCTTATATGCAATTAGTTGAGGTAAAATAGGAGAAGTGTTTATTGAAACATATGGAAACTCTCAGATGTAAGGGAGGCAGGGATGCTTTCTCCCTCAGGTATTTGTATACACTGGTGTCCCAAGTACTTGAAAGGGTATCTGTTAAAAGACAATTATTGTGAAGCAAAAGCTGAATGGGCTATTTTAGAGAAGTGTCCAGGCATTTGTCCAGCATGGGAGGATCAAAAAGTTAGTTGGGCCTTTACTTAAGTTTATTCCCCCTCTGTGGTGGAAGGTACCTGCAGGCCCACGTGTGAGGGCACCCAAGATGGCCGCCGTTTGCAGGCTTTTTCTCCCTGCTCTTTCTTTCTTTCTGCTTCTAGGGGCTCTGTCCACCCTTTTGTTGCCCCTGTGACTCTCCGGTCGGAACCAGCCGTCCCCGGAGGTCTCCCCAGGGTTGTCAGTAGTCTCCTGGGCACCAGGTTGTAACGGAACCCATCACTGTTTTACCCTGTTTTATGGTTATGGTTAAAATATCACATTGCTGTACTGTAGATATGTTGTTTTATGTTCTACAGAATATATTGGCTCAGAATATTACAGCTACTAGGCTAATAGATAATCCTATTACAGAGACTCCTCATAAGATAAGGAAGTCTATTGTATAAAGTGTTTTCATTATGAGACATAGAACAAAGGGAAGGATAATCTGATCAATGTCTGATTGTATCAAAGTAGCCAGGTAGCCTCCGGGAGGTGTGACCACACCTATTGTCTCTCTATGTGTATTGTGTGGCCAAATATGGGGGATGTGTATTGCCTGTGGAAAGAGATGTATATATATTTCTGCACAACAAAATAAAGACAGTATTCCTTGACTCCCAATTGAGTGTCGTCCAATATGGGAGGTTGGTGAGACTGCAGTGCTTCTTGGATATTTTACTGTATACCAACGGAGATACTGGACTTCGTGTTCCAACTCCGTTACATTTGGTGGCAAGTGGCGGAATTGTTCCCACGGTCAGAAGGACAGCTACAGGAGACACCATTCCGAGGAGTTACAAATTGAGGGCAACGCTAGTATCCGTACAGCGCCCCTGGCTACAGCAGGATGGAACCGGCTAGTTTTCGGACAGCGTTCCATGATGAGGAGGAGGAGGCGGCCGCGGACTACAGGGATGCAAACAGAAAGGAACTCATGAAGGGAGACCGGTCAGCTGCTACAGCACCTCTTACAGACAGCACACAGAATGAGTTTGGAAGAGAACTCCAAAGCAGACTGGCCTTTTTCCCAGGTACGCTTCCCACAGAAACCTTGGAATGGATTATGGCAGATGTCCACGAATACATAATGGAAAAGCAGCGGGCACGGGGGCGGTCCATCTTGGGAGCTGCTAACCCACCTCCCACCTTTAACCCCCCCCCCCCAGCACTGTGTCCGGGTGGTGGGAACTACCAAACCTTTCCACGGTACATCAGGTGCCACACGTGTAACCAGCAGGGCCACATGCAGAGAGACTGTCCCAGAAACAGAAACCGCTCCACGTGGAATACTCCAACTAATTCCCCTGCAAACCGGGCAGCAGTACACTGCTACCAGAGTGAGCCTCGACAACATTTCTTCGGGACCCGGTCTAGTGAAGAATCTTTGGGCACCCTCCACGAGGTTAACCCAGTACAAGCAGCTGCAGACACAGAGGCAGAGGAAGCAGAAGGTGTCGTCCTTCCCCCCCAGCGGCAGTGTGAACCACAGGGAGCAGAAGGTGCCGTCCTTCCTCCCCAGCGGCAGTGTGTATCCCAGGGAGCAGAAGGTGCCGTCCTTCCTCCCCAGCGGCAGTGTGTACCCCAGGGAGCAGAAGGTACCGTCCTTCCTCCCCAGCGACAGTGTGTATCCCAGGGAGCAGAAGGTGCCGTCCTTCCTCCCCAGCGGCAGTGTGTACCCCAGGGAGCAGAAGGTGCTGTCCTTCCTCCCCAGCGGCAGTGTGAACCACAGGGAGCAGAAGGTGCCGTCCTTCCTCCCCAGCGGCAGTGTGTATCCAAGGGAGCAGAAGGTGCCGTCCTTCCTCCCCAGCGGCCGTGTGTACCCCAGGGAGCAGAAGGTACCATCCTTCCTCCCCAGCGGCAGTGTGTATCCCAGGGAGCAGAAGGTGCCATCCTTCCTCCCCAGCGGCAGTGTGTACCCCAGGGAGCAGAAGGTGCCGTCCTTCCTCCCCAGCAACAGTGTGTATCCCAGGGAGCAGAAGGTGCCATACCTCCTCCCCAGCGGCAGTGTGTACCCCAGGGAGCAGAAGGTGCCGTCCTTCCTCCCCAGCAGCAATGTGTACCCCAGGGAGCAAAAGGTGCCGTCCTTCCTCCCCGGCGGCAGTTTGTATCCCAGGGGGCCGAAGGTGTCATCCTTCCCCCCCAGCGGCAGTGTGAACCCCAGGGAGCAGAAGGTGCTGTCCTTCCTCCCCAGCGGCAGTGTGGACCCCAGGGGGCCGAAGGTGTCATCCTTCCCCCCCAGCGGCAGTGTGAACCCCAGGGAGCTGAAGGTATCGCCCTCTCCCCCCAGCGACAGCTTACCCTAACAAGGGGAGACACCAATCTCCCAGACGGCGCAGATGGGACCGTGGTCTCTGTGCCTGACCTACCGGGATGCTGGACAGCCTGTCCAGATCCCCAACTACCCTCACTGGGACAACCGGAGGAGGGGGTAAGTACAAATTCCCCTCCCCAGCTAACTCCTAATGTGGCCCCAGGGTTAACAGAGGAAATATCTGCCTCTGCCCTCCCTTTTTCCCTTGTACAGAGCAGGATGTCCTGCAGGTTATACCAGCAGAAGAGCTGGCATCAGGGCAGAGTGCCGCTGGCCTCTGCCCCTCAAGTCCCCTCAGCGTGTTGCCCCATCCCCACAGCAAAATATCCAGGTGCCTGGTTAGACTTCCCCCCAAAGGGGAGATGTGTGACGAAGTGCCTTTTGCCACTTTGTCCTGGAGAGGACTTATTGCCAGCCTCCTGCCCTGCGACTATGGCCCTGGGACATATTGCCCTTTAAAAACAGTATTCGGCCATACCAGACTGTATGTCCCTTATTCTGGCCCTTTAAATACAGTGGGGTCATTCGGTACTTGCCCTGTGGGAGCGGTGATACCCCAGATAGCTATGCCATGGAGCCCATTCATATAAGGAAAGACTTTAGCTACATGGCAATTGAACTGTGTGAATAGGATCTGAGCGCTATTCTGTAGTTTTGTGTGCTCAGATCCCAGCTATCTGGGGATATGTGAAATGTCTGTGTGTTATGTGTAAAAGGTGACTTTATGTATTTTAAAGTGTTGTTTTTTTTTTTTTTTTGCAACCATGTGCTCAATGGAGGTTGCCTCTATCCCTGGATAATTGGATTACTTTCCCCATTGTCTCCAGTACAGAGGCCTCTGTAAAACCAGTTTGTAAAATGTATTTTCCTTCTCCTTGAAATGTTTATTGCTGTGAATGCTGTATGAAGTGTGCGTTTGTTTTGTTCTTGAAATGTGAGTAAAGGTGAATTGCAGTAATACCGATGGGTTCTCAAACTAGAGAATTGACCAACAAATACTTTTGTCCGGACATCCCCAGGCCGATCCGTTGGGATCAGACCGTGTATGCCGGCTTATAGGCACGGGGGAGGTGTGTAACGGAACCCATCACTGTTTTACCCTGTTTTGTGGTTATGGTTAAAATATGATCACATTGCTGTACTGTAGATATGTTGTTTTATGTTCTACAGAATATATTGGCTCAGAATATTACAGCTACTAGGCTAATAGATAATCCTATTACAGAGACTCCTCATAAGATAAGGAAGTCTATTGTATAAAGTGTTTTCATTATGAGACATAGAACAAAGGGAAGGATAATCTGATCAATGTCTGATTGTATCAAAGTAGCCAGGTAGCCTCCGGGAGGTGTGACCACACCTATTGTCTCTCTATGTGTATTGTGTGGCCAAATATGGGGGATGTGTATTGCCTGTGGAAAGAGATGTATATATATTTCTGCACAACAAAATAAAGACAGTATTCCTTGACTCCCAATTGAGTGTCGTCCAATATGGGAGGTTGGGGCTGGTGAGACTGCAGTGCTTCTTGGATATTTTACCGTATACCAACGGAGATACTTGACTTCATGTTCCAACTCCGTTACACAGGTTATGGCTCGTGGGATCCTGTGGAGGCCGTTAGCCCCCTCCTCCAACTCCCAAGATGGCCGCCGGCTCCACAGCGGGCCTTCTCCTCTCTCTCTCTCACCTCCCTCTCTCCGTGCCGGCTCTCCAGGGGGTCCCCCTCTGACTTGATCCCTCCCAGGTGCCCCTCTCTCAATCCGGGGCTGGCAGGGTGCGTGTTCTCCTGCAGAGGCGCTCCCCTGCTGGGGTTGCACACCTCTGCCTGCTGGGGGCTGACTGATCTCCCGGGCTGCTCCAGCCCCGAGCCTCAGAGCAGGGAGTCCCGCGGGGGATCGGGATTGTTATGGATAAGGATCAGTACAAAATGTATAAATGTATTCGTGCACCTACTTATATATCTTATCTTTGCAGTATTATCGTATAAGCAAGTTTTACTAATAAATGCTGAATCATTGGGAGACTCTAAAATGGAGGATTTGACACTCCCCTTTTCTTACAAGATGGAGACAGCACTATTTCCGGTCTGTTAAGGATGACGGGTCTTAACACACACAGGACACGAGGAGGAGAAACACCATCCATTCTTTGTCTTCAACTTCTTACCAATGAGAGTAAGACCCATCCTCTTGTGGGATGGGTCTTGGAGACTCCTTAATGTTTTAATCCAATGTCTGATCGTAACTTTGTAGAAGCAGACTTCTCAGAACCAATGAATTACTGAATAAACCTGATGTTTTACTTAATGTAACTTTTTATCTGATTACTAAAAACTATATAAATGAGGACTGACTTAATAAAGACAGTACCGAGAAACTTTATACCAGAACTCTGTGTCGGTGTATTATTTCTCTACAGTGTGCACACTATATAGATACTGATAATTTGGACAGGGACAGATATCTCCTGGTAAATACTTTGATATTTACTCTTACAAATGGCACCCCAGATGGGACTTGAGGTTTAATCGAACTACAACGGACAAGAGGAGTTCGGACAGACTTCATGAGAACAGGCGGAGCCTGATCACCTCCGGTACACGGTAAGGACATGATTAGTACCTTATCCGTGTAGACCTGTTCTTGGAATTCTGCCCGTTGTCTAGCTCTGTTGTAAGTGACGATTACAAAAGTACAGGTGATATTTTGCCTCAAGTCCGTTAAGAACCCTGTACAAAATATAGTGATATCTGTCGCCTGTGTATGTCTGTTGAAGTGCGTGTCTGTCGATATTGTGAGTTTATATTCTTTGGACATATGGTTCAGGACCCACACACATGTGTATTTGTGACTATCTGGAAGACGGATGATTTGTACCCAGTGACGTACAGATACATATAAACCAGAGGTCGCAAATACGAACTTGCATATGTGTGCCCTGGGGAAATAGATATTTGTTTCCCTGGGAAATGTCTATGCATGTTGGATAGACGATATCCCTTGAGGGTCATGATGTTCGGGCCGGAAGAAGTAGCTTGAAAACTTTAAGGGACGTCTGTCATTCACTACGGGTGGTTAAAAAAAAACGTGTGTGTGACGTATATGCGCATGGTCTTGAAATCATATGTCTTTTGAATCTGAAGTTTTCTGCAGAAAAGGTTTGATGATTATAACGTTATATGCTATGTCATTGCTGGTTGTGATGCATGTTTTGATAAAAAATACAGCTTAATACTTCTCTCCCTCAAAGTGCTGGAGCTGAGACACTGCTCTGTGTGTTTTTGACCTTCAGGTCACACAGCTACAGTGAGATCATAGAGAGAGAAATCCCTCACTCCCCCCCCCCCTGCCATTTTCATTTAACTCATTCAAAGAATGTGTCCTGGTTGAGACAACTATTTCTATACCAAATATTTAAGGTTGTATAAACTACAGGGGGAGATTGATTTAAGAAGTATAAATGTAATACAACTATGTTCTGTTGATTCATATGTATCTGTCCATTATCTTTGTTTCTATCAGTTCCCAGTGGTTAAGTGGTTAAATGGTTAATTAAAAAAAAAAAAAAAAATTGCGAGAGACTGAGAGAGAGAGAAATTCCTCATCCACCCCCTCCCATCTGGTTTAACTATTTGAAGGACGAATCTTAGAATTCTTCCTACGCCAATGCTAGGTTGTATTTGAAGGTGTTAACATATTTTACTGTATTGCTATGCTGTTTAAGGTATGAACACAGAAATATTAAGGAACTTTTCCTTACATACATTTATATAATATTCTGATTGCTTTCGTTTATAAAGTAGATGGATTGTCTTGTGTTTTGCTGCAAGTAAATGTATGAGTATTTACTGTAATTCCTTTTCTTTGCAATACAATTGAGGAATGCAGGTTGGAGAATTTGTGTCCACCACTGAAATCAGTGGAGGATTTATAGTGTATCTTGTTTGTAAGTGTAAGACAGGTGTGTTTGTGAAATACATACGTATGCGTGTATTCTTTTGAAATATTTTGTCTGAAATTTCTGTGTGTTCGATACTGTACTCTTTGAAGAGGGAGGTGACCGGTTTGCATTGTATGAGAGGGATTGGCCACCCCATCTTATGACAAAGCAAAGCAAACCACTCCCTTCCCCTCCTCCCATCTACTCTGTGTGCGTATTAGAGTTTTATGTGAAAATATGTCTGTCTGTATTATTGAGAGAAGAATGGTGTTTGCTACATTTTAGTGGTTTGTGGAACAAAGACACCATGAAATTCTTAACACACAGCCACCGCCCCATCATGGCTCCCTACTTAGGAAAAAGGGAGTTGACTAACTTTAGGACCAACCCCTTTTAAAACCTATGACGAAGCATTTACTATGCTATCTCTGCTGGAGTCAGTGCCCTGTATCCACGACACCTTGGGAATATTAATCTTTCTTAAAAGGAAGGTATAGGAGACATTCAATGTTTTATTAAGCTTCTTAAGCTTTTATTAGCAATCTCCGCTCATGTAAATCAACTCCTACATGCCTGTCTGCAACGGTGATACAGAATTCTGTGAGTTATTAATAGAATGCGCTCCGGATGAAACAGTAAATCAGGCTATTAATTTGTCAGATATTATACAAGATAAAACAGCCAGTGGTAATATATCATTCCTGCTGGGAGCAGCCTTTGTGGAAGGATTGAAGAGAAGGGAAGTTTTTCTCTGTCCCCTCAGGAGATCCTTATTATCCTCAGCAATTGAAGTTTAAATCTGATGTATTTATTGATTATGTGATTGTTTTATCCCAAGCACTGACTAAAATACATGCACAAGTGTTTTCTCCTATTCCAGATCCAGAAATAGACACTGGTACTCATCAACTACTTCCTGGAATTTGGGTCCTGGTCAAGAGATTTGTGAAAAAGAATCCTCTGGAATCCAGATCATGCATCTCATTGCAAGCAGCACCAGACCCACAGCAGCCAACATCATGATGATCATAACACATATCCTTTTCTGTCTGTTCTTAACTAAAGTAGAACCTTCTGCATTCATTAGTGAGAAGAAAGATGGTATTACATTTTGGTACAATCCATCTAAACCACATATGATCACATTGTCCTTTGATTATTGTCATGTTGTATGTTGCCAACAGCTAAGCGTGACTCAACAATGTAACTTGTACAAATACACTCACAGCACATGTATACACATATGTGTTACAGACCAGACTTGGGAAAAGATTGTAGTCATTAGGAAGCTGTACGATGGAACACTGGGACAGCTTGGGGCTACAGACCACAGAGTGCCTCAGATAGAACAGATTTGAGTGGAAGCCCTTTACTTGAACGTATGACTCTAATAAAGCCAGGCAAATGCTCGCCAAATGGCAAGACTGGAGCTAACATGCGACTCACCCCCAGACCCACAGACGCAGGTACATACCTAATAGGTGGCTGGGTTAGAGGAGAAGCAAAAGGACGGATTGGTAAATTTATGCTCAGAGATCTAAATGCACCACTCATATCAGAAGGACTAATGCAAGTACAACACACTCAGGCATTACCCCAGATGACTGATATCAGTGAACCTAGGTACGAAGGAACCCTAGAAAATGAGACTGGGTTCACAGACCTCAATTTATGACTGGAATGGACGACATATAACGTAGAGTCACATAATAAGACTAATTGTTATGTTTGTGTAAGTGCCAGACCTCACCTAGGCACTGTTCCACTTATGGTAACTATGAAGGAAGAAGTGGAGTGTTAGTTGGGAATTATTGTAAGTTAAGTACGGGACTGAAGCGAATAGTTCCTAGAATGTTATAGTAAGTGATTTGGAAGAAAGATTTTGCATGTGAATTTAATCCAAAATGGAGTTTGTATTTGAATAGATTGCAAATATTAAATACAGGAAAAGAAAACAGGCAGCCCTTAACCCCCGAATTAATCCTTCTACACATATGATGTATATAGTCCGTGGCTATCCTCTGACAGTTCTGGCACCACATAATATTGCGGCCATCATACAGCAGACTACCTAAGCACATGACTACAACCAGACACCTCCGTCTGCAATGTTCCCTTCTTCTACCAGACAATGTTACTTTACAGAGATGCTATGTTCTCAATCCAGCCACTCTCTTACCATTTCCAGAGGGGGGAGAACGGAAGATGGGTACTTTTGTACAGCCTGATTGTACAACCTGATTTTGAACCCAAACTCAGGAATAACCAATCTATATGTAAAAAGACGTCTACTGGAAGGTGGTGGAAACGGCCAGACGCTCACAGATGAGACACAAGACCCTCTATATTGCACGCTGTGGAATAAACATTTCCAGGCCGAGATTTCCAATATGAAGCAAGTCTCACTAAATTGAAGCAGGTCACCTTAAACCTAAAGACATTGTACAACAATGCAGCAGGTGATAGTGCACTTACGGTGGAGCTCCCACAAGAAACAGAAGCGCTCTACAAGCATTGGGATACAGAAATTCCACATGTTGCAATATCCAAGTTCGCACCGGATGGATGGAAGACATTGGGAGCTGCATTAAAATGGTGGGAATCTGCAGAGGAAGAGGAAGGAGTGGAAAAGAAAACTCTCCACTGGCGAGCAGACAGCACTCCCAGTATACAAGCCAGAGACCCATATGCAGTCCCAGGACTCACAAATCCACCCCATGACTGCCTTCAACAAATGGAAATGGAGACCTCACTCCTTGCGAATGTAAAAGAACTTGCCCTGACAGACCCAGACATCACTCTGTATGTGGATGGATCAAGGTATGCTGATGAGAATGGGAAAGATCACACAGGATATGCTGTGACTACAGAAAAAGATGTGATGCAAGCCTTCTCACTACCTTCCTCCATGTCAGCACAAGAAGCAGAGTTGATTGCATTGACCAAGGCCTGTGAGGTTGCGACAGGAGTCCGAGCCAACATCTACACAGACTCAAGATATGCTCTGGGAATGACTCAAGACTTTGGAGTAATCTGGAGAGCTAGAGGATTCATGACAGCCGCAGGTACTCCAGTGAAGCATGACAAAGCCATCCGTGAACTACTAGATGCTTTAGCACTCCCAAAGGAAGTAGCCATACTGAAAGTAAAGGCACATGGGAAGCTAAATTCAGACGAAGCACGAGGAAACCATCTAGCAGACCAGATGGCTAAGAAGGCAGCAATGGTATCACAGGAAATGGAAAGGAGAGAGGTGGATGGAGAAATAAACATTTATACAATGCAGACTCTGCCAACAGATTTAAGATTGCTCAAAGAATTGCAAAAGACGGCAGGTCCAGAAGAAGTGAACAATGGAGGAAAACGTACCCTGTGATGACTAGTAATCCCCACCCAGGGAGAGGTATAACAGTGTACCCTGGAAATTACACGTGTTACAGGAGAAACGTTTCTCAGGGGTTCAACTTACAGAGGTTCCCAAGTGGGTTTTGTCACTTCAGCCGCCATGCTAGTCAATCAGACACAATCTTTGGGGGACGTATATTGGTTGTGTGGAGATATGAAACTCAGGGTAAGACTGTCAGGAGTATGGCGTGGGGAACGTACCATGACTAAAGCCATAATGCCGTTACACATTGTTCCAACCTATTATGGTGATCTAGATAATGTTCCTCAGACACAGTCCAGAAGGAAGAGACATACATCATCATCTGAGCCTAGAGAAAGTTTTGACTCCCATGTGTACATAGATTCTATTGGAGTCCCAAGGGGGGTGCCCAATGAATTTAAAGCCCGTAACCAAGTAGCAGCAGGATTCGAGTCACTGATACCCATGATAGGAGTAAATAAGAACGTTGCCTGGATCAATTATATTTACTATAACCAGCAACGATTTGTTAACTACACTAAGGACGCCTTAAAAGGCATTGCAGAACAGTTAGAGGCTACATCACACATGGCCTTCCAGAACCGCATGGCATTAGACATGATCCTTGCAGAAAAAGGTGGAGTATGTAAAATGCTTCCTGACACTAGCACATGTTGTACATACATCCCTGATAACACAGGTCCAAATGGTAAGATCTCACTGGCAATCCAGAAATTGGCTAATCTTGGTCAAGAATTAAAAGAAAATTCTGGCACTATAGACTATTGGGAATCATGGTTTGGTTGGATGAATGGTTGGCAGAAAGTGTTATTGCAGATAGGGATGGCTATCTTTATTGTCATAATTTTGTTAGCCTTCCTCTTATGTTGCATTATCCCCTGTATACGTAACTACCTTCAGAAAGCTATGGACAAGGCTTCTTCCACCTTTATCCACCAAGATTTAGACATAGACCTACATGGACAAAATGATGATTGTAAGACATCCCGTCTTCTGTTGCAGACTGTAACTGGCTCTAAGGAGAGTGTTTTCTGAGCTGAGCTACACTATATCTGAGTACTATGGTCCCTCTCCAAGCCTAGCTACACTATTAGATATTAGAGGCTCATTAGGTCTTCCCCATGCCGCATAGGTCATAGGGTAGGTGTGACGTCAGGTCATGGCAAGCCCGATCGAACGAAGATATGAACCTATGACTTACACACATGCAATGCTTTCAACATCCGGAAATAGAAGACACAAAGAATAGTGCTCTGGAAGGACCATAGTTGAGACATATATCTATTATAACAAGATATTTAGTTTTAGACACCCATTATAAGAATAGGGTGTTATACTTATAATCAGTAAGTTTTACTAATAGCTGTGAGTGTGACGAATATATTATGTCATTTTAGGGGGGACTGTTATGGATAAGGATCAGTACAAAATGTATAAATGTATTCGTGCACCTACTTATATATCTTATCTTTGCAGTATTATCGTATAAGCAAGTTTTACTAATAAATGCTGAATCATTGGGAGACTCTAAAATGGAGGATTTGACACTCCCCTTTTCTTACAAGATGGAGACAGCACTATTTCCGGTCTGTTAAGGATGACGGGTCTTAACACACACAGGACACGAGGAGGAGAAACACCATCTTGTCTTTGTCTTCAACTTCTTACCAATGAGAGTAAGACCCATCCTCTTGTGGGATGGGTCTTGGAGACTCCTTAATGTTTTAATCCAATGTCTGATCGTAACTTTGTAGAAGCAGACTTCTCAGAACCAATGAATTACTGAATAAACCTGATGTTTTACTTAATGTAACTTTTTATCTGATTACTAAAAACTATATAAATGAGGACTGACTTAATAAAGACAGTACCGAGAAACTTTATACCAGAACTCTGTGTCGGTGTATTATTTCTCTACAGTGTGCACACTATATAGATACTGATAATTTGGACAGGGACAGATATCTCCTGGTAAATACTTTGATATTTACTCTTACAGGATCACCTCCCCTTCCTCTCTCCGATGTTCCTGGGGTCTTTCAGCTGGTTGGGCCAGATATAGGCCCCTAGTTTGCAGCCTACAGCACGGAGCTCCTGCAAACACGTCCGTCTCGCTCGGACGCTAGCTCCGCCTCCAGATGATTATATATTTAACTGAATGTTTTACTGCCTTAGACATCTGGTTTGGGACACAAGACTTATCTGTTGTCCGAATTTATTTTCTGTTCTACCACAAAAATGTGATGTTTCTGTACAAAGTGTAAATAATGATGTAAAAATGTACAAAGATTTTATTGTAACAACTCAAAGTTTATGTAACCTACTTATGTTTTTTACATTTTTGTTACTTTTGTAAAGTTTTCAATAAAAAGATAACTTTAAACATTTTAAAAAAATAATAATTAAAGAGAAAATAATTAAATCAGGGTTTAAATTTTGGTTTAAATGGAAGAACAAACTAAACCTTTCAACAATTCTGTGTTAGGAAATGTCATTGTTAGGTGTAAGTAATGTTCTTAACTTGTCTTGTCTTCTTAATTGGAGTAATTGGAATATACAGACATTGGGAGATCTGTTCAATAAAGGTGAAATTAAGTATTTTTCCAAATTATGTGCTGATTTTAGTTTTCCATCGTCTAAATGGTTGGAATATGAGAGAGTTAAAAAAGTTATTTTAAATTCGAAATATTTAATTACCTCAAACAGATCCTTAACCAATTTTGAAAAGTTAGTACTTTATAATGACAGGAAACATATAATTTCCAAATGCTATGAAATATTAAGAAAACAGGATAAGATGGAAAAATCTCCAGGTATGCTTAAATGGGAAAAAGAATGCAATAACTTAATTGACCTGGAAAATTGGTCTAGAGCATTTGCGTTCTCACAGAAAATTATAAAATATCAAGCATATAGAGAAGTCAATTTTAAAGTGATCCAGAGGTGGTACTTTGTCCCAGTAAAGATAGCAATTATTAACAATAATTCTAATAAGGGGCTTTGTTGGAGGCTTTGTAATCAGCAGGGGACGAACAAACATATTTGGTGGGATTGTGACCCCATTAAGAAACTTTGGAGTTTGATTCTTGAATATATTTCCAAACTTTGTGGTAAAATCATTAAGCCGACATGTGAAATGGTTATTCTTCACATCATGAACAATAGGCTTAAGATGGAAGAACAAGCTTTAATTATACAGGTAGTCTCAGTAGTCAAATGGCTTATTATCAAAAGCTGGAAATCAGAACTTATTCCATCACTGAATGAAGTATTAACAATTCTCAAAAAGAACAGAGAATTAGAAAGGAATTTATATGACATGGGCATTGTTTTATCCAGGGTTAATAGTTGGCTGATTTGCGATAAATATTTCCATTCATTAAACTCATTAGACATAACCCTTTTTTTTTTTTTTTGTTTCTGTATGACTGTAATATATCTTGTATTTGTATATTTGTGTTTTGTATAATTTTGTAATATCTGTTTGTTATTTGTAGAAACGGAAGTAAAATAAAATAAAAACACGTCTGGGGTTTGCTGTTTCTCCTGTTCAGGGTAGAATTGCCTGGTATTTCGGGGCTGGGTCACTCTTTTGAGTGGGACCAGACTGATATACTACATGATAATTCTCCCTGTGAGGGCACAAGAATGAGCTAAAAGAGGTTGCTCTCAGAGTGGGTTATTATGTCCATTCTTTTCTGAGCACCTCCGACTTTGTTGTTTTGTTGTCTTTAAAGGTAAGCTAATGAAGAAAAGGTGAAAATAGTTTTCTCCATAAGCCTGTATACTTTTTAGATGAAAAAAAAAACTGTAATTTTTGCCAGATTCAAACGAATATAAATAATCAAAATTATCAGTTTTGCCATGAGACAGTACTTATATTTGCCAATTGAACCAAGTCTATGAACTTTGCCACCTAGTGGCTGCTGTATACCACTGCTGGAGGGGACGAAACAGAAAACCTTTCTTTTTTTACCACTCTATGTATACTTGTAATAAAAGCCATCACATTTGTGGTAAATCAATCCAGTTAAAAACAAACTTTAATAGGAAGTATAATATCGATACAATTGAAAAAGCTAACAGCTGCAAGGATACATAGCAAGGCAAGTGTGAATTTATTATGTACATTATGGCGTCCCAAGTTCTTATTCTATCTCAAAGTCATGCTGCTAATGTCTTTGTTATGAATAAATACAATAACAATTCTGAGCTTGTAGGATAAATAATAAGTCACAGAGAAGTCGAAGTGTTAAAATCTTTTTAACTTCCACCTCGTTTAGAATTTAGACCACACTAGTCAGTTTTTTTCTGTGTTTTTATTAAAATATCTAAACTTAGAAAATAAAAAATAGTTAAACGCAGTCTATAAATATTACACATTTGATAGGTATTCATTCTTTACTTCAGGCTTCCATTTTCTTTTCTGAAGTTGAGCTTTCCATTAGTCTTATTGAAGTCCCTGACATATTTATTTGACATGTTTTCATTGTAGTGTCCTCTGCATTCACCCAGTGGGAACCAAAATGACACCATCTCCATTGTTGTCTTATTAGAACCCCCACTGTGAGTATGTGCTTATTATATAAAGTAAGTGGGAACCTTGGAGAGTGAGAAGACCTCACTACCACTCAGTGAATTATTATTGGTACTTTTATACCACAGACAATTGACTTTGCATGAATGAACCTTGGAAGCTGAGAGCTGGAGGTATGCATAAGACAACAATGGAGTTGGCCAAGCCTTGATATTATCCACTATAATAGTTTGTAGATGTGAGTAATGCCTGCGCGATGCCTGCTGCGCAGGATTACTCACATCTAATTGCTGTCTCAATTGGTGGAATTGTGCAACTGTGCAGCACTGGGGGGGGGGGGGTACAGAGGGAGGGAGGGAGAAAAAGAGAGAGAGGGAAGAGGGAGAAAGAGAGAGAGGGGGAGGGAGAAAAGAAAGAGAGGGGGAGGGAGAAAGAGAGAGGGAGAAAGAGAGAGAGGGGGAGGGAAGGAGAAAGAGAGAGAGGGGGGGAGGGAGAAAGAGAGAGAGGGGGAGGGAGAAAGAGGGAGAGGGAGAGAAAGAAAGAGAGAGAGGGGGAGGGAGGGAGAAAGAGAGAGAGAGGGAGGGAGAAAGAGAGAGAGGGAGGGAGTGAGAAAGAGAGAGAGGGGAAGGGAGTGAGGGAGAAAGAGAGAGAGGGTGAGGGAGGGATGGATAGGGGGAGGGAGGGAGAAAGAGAGGGGGAGGGAGAAAGAGAGAGGGAAAGAGGGAGGAACAGAGAGAGGGGAGGAAGAAAGAGAGAGAGGGTCAGGGAGAAAGAGAGAGGGGGAGGGAGGGAGAAAGAGAGAGGGGGAGGGAGAAAGAGAGAGGGGAGGGAAAGAGAGAGGGGGGGGAGGGAGAGAGAGAGGGGGGGGGAGAGAGAGGGGGAGGGAGGGAGCGAGAGGGGGAGGGAGGGAGCGAGAGAGAGAGGGGGGAGGGAGGGAGAGAGAGAGAGGGGGCGAGGGAGGGGAGAGAGAGAGAGGGGGCGAGGGAGGGAGGGAGAGAGAGAGAGGGGGGGGGAGGGAGGGAGAGAGAGAGGGGGGGGAGGGAGGGAGAAAGAGCAAGAGGGGGAGGGAGAAACAGAGAGAGTGACAGAGGGAGAAAGATGGGGGGGCGGGGATATAACATATGACGTGCAAGTTACTAGTTGTATATAATAGATGGTCAGTTAGTGGTTGTCTTAATTTTTTTACTTTCCAAAAATGTTTTTCCCCATTATCAATTTTAGTTATTTTATAAATAAGTAAATATAGGACTATAGCGTCCCTAGAAATATAGGACTACAGTGGCTTTATATCTATATACTATTTTGATAAAAAATAATATGGCCTCTAATATATGCAATTATGCAGCCATGGGATTCACCATTTTGTTTTCGACTGGTCTACATCTTGTACTGAGAGGAGAATTTGAATACACAGGAAGTTCCTATCTGCACAGTAGAAATGTGCCAGTGCATTCATTGGGTCTAATGGAGAAAGCAACAGACAGGATCTACTGATAAAGGTAAATGGATTTATTTTTACTTTTAAAAAAACGTTTGTATATTATCTAGTTTAGATAGAATAAAAATAGAAAAAAATTGACTAGCGTAAACCTTTAAAGGGCCAGTATAGTGTTCTTTAAAGAATAGTTAGGTGGGTCTGTTTATTAAACTTTTATTGTGCGTTCAAACAATGAATTACTATTTTAAATCATACCCCAAGCTGTATGAGCTCCTCAACTCTTTACCCTCTAAATGATATAACGTCGCTGCAGCGGCAGCCGCTCAGGGGGAATTACCAAACTGGAAATCTTTTTGAGACCACTCTGTATCAGTCAGTAATGTAATAAGAGATGCTAGCAATGTACACAAAAAGTGCTATAAATTCCATTTGATGCACAAAATGGTCAAGAAAATGACAACAGCCAGAAGGTGCACATAAAAGAGAAGACTCTCCAGGCTCCGCAGCAGCTCTGCACGCTCTGCGTCCTCCTCTTCCTGGTTCCGCAGGCAGAGAACCTGCTCTCTCAGTATCTGTGTGTCTTTCCGAATCCGATCCATAAATCCGACTAGCCCAGTTTCCGACTCTGTTTCTGCATCCGCCACGTTCACTTCATTTGAGTAAGACTTAAAGAAGCTTTGCCCTGGCAGTAGAGAGAGACATGAGATAAATAGCTGCTCATACAATCATTTATTTATTTAGTAACTAATTGTCAATTAATATGGTCACTGAAAACCCAACAGGAAGTCTGTTTCAACATAAAGAGTGTGAAAACTGGCTCTACATTGCAATAGCAATTTTTTATCTACAGTAAATCATTATTGGGAAATACAGCATTGTCTTGCGGCTAATGTTGCGCCCAGTATGCTATTTCACAGCTCAGACTAGTTGATATCACTGTTTTTAAACCTTGCAGTGTTCACTTTTAGGGCCCTGAAGGATTTTTCTTACTTTAGTTGTTATCTGCTGTTCAAATGTGTCCATCATATATTAACCTTATGGGGACACGCCCTCAGGTGCTGAAAGAACCATAAACTACAATCTTATGTACTGCTGTTACTTCAATAATAAATGTAAGCTTTTTTGGTTTGAAAGTAGTTTGTTCGGATAAACCAAAGAGGGAAAAAAGTGTTTTTGTTGTTGTTGTTTTAGCAAAGAGAGCACATAAGCATTTGCAGGGAACTTGTTTGCTTTGGTCCTTTCAGCCCCTGTATGCTGCAGTGAGGGGGCAGCTGTAAGAATAACTGGATTATAAACTAGTCGTTTGCCTGTCATAAATGATGTGATAATATTTCCCCCCCAACCCCCTTCCCCTATATCTTTTCCTCCTCTCCTGTGTCTCTTTCCCCCTCTGTGTCTCTTTCCCCCATCTCCCTCTCCTGTGTCTCTTTCCCCCATCTCCCTCTACTGTGTCTCTTCCCCCATCTCCCTCTACTGTGTCTCTTCCCCCTCTCCCTCTACTGTGTCTCTTCCCCCTCTCCCTCCCCTGTGTCTCTTCCCCCCTCCCTCTCCTGTGTCTCTTCCCCCTCCCTCTCCTGTGTCTCTCCCCCCTCTCCCTCTCCTGTGTCTCTTCCTCCTCCCTCTCCTGTGTCTCTTCCCCCATCTCCCTCTCCTGTGTCTCTTCCCCCTCTCCCTCCCCTGTGTCACTTTCCCCCCTCCTCACTCCCCTGTGTCTCTTCCTACTTTCCCCTTCTGTCTCTTTCCCCCTTTCCCCTCTGTCTCTTCCCCCCTCCTCCCTCCCCTGTGTCTCTTTCCCCCTCTGTCTCTTTCCCCCTTTCCCGCCTCTCTGCTGGTGCTGCGCTTTGGGGGAAGAGTCACAGGAGAGGGAGATGGGGGAAGAGACACAGGAGACGGAGATGGGGGAAAGAGATGGGGAAGAGACAAAGAGGAGGGAGAGGAGGGGAAGAGACACAGGGTAGGGAGAGGGGGGAGAGACACAGAGGA
The DNA here is from genome assembly GCA_027410445.1 of Discoglossus pictus. Classification (NCBI taxonomy): domain Eukaryota; kingdom Metazoa; phylum Chordata; class Amphibia; order Anura; family Alytidae; genus Discoglossus; species Discoglossus pictus. Next base: position 153,969,582 of record CM050168.1, on the reverse strand, counting down.
GGGAGAGGGGGAAAGAGACACAGGGGAGGGAGGGGGAGAAAAGACAGGGGAGGGGGGAAAGAAGAGACACAGAGGGGGAAAGGAGGCACAGGAGAGGGGGAAAGGAGACACAGGGGAGGGAGAGGGGGGAGATACACAGGGGAGGGCGAGAGAGGGAAGAGACACAGGGGAGGGCGAGAGAGGGAAGAGACACGGGGGAGGGAGAGGGGGAGAGACACAGGGGAGGGAGGGTGGGAAGAGTCACATGGGAGGGAGAGAGGGGGAAGAGACAAAGGGGAGGGAGGGGGACAGAGACACAGGGGAGGGAGAAGATGGAAAGAGACACAGGAGAGGGAGAAGGGGGGAAGAGACATATAGGAGGGAGAGAGGGGGAAGAGACACAGGGGAGGGAGGGGACGAGACACAGGGGAGGGAGAGGAGGGAAAGAGACACAGGAGAGGGAGAAGGGGGGAAAGGAGAGGGAGAGGGGGAAAGCAGGAATGGGAGAGGGGGACAAAAGTAGAGGGGGGAGAGGCTCGCAATGAGCGCTGAAGGCGCTCATTGCAGGGCTTGCGATGAGCGCCAGTTGAGCTGAAGGCGCTCATAGCAGGCAAGCAAAGTGGAGGGGGCAGAGGCTCGTAATGAGAACCGAAGGCGCTCATCGCGAGACACGTAAAGTTTTTAGTGCTGTCATTTTTGAAGGGCAAGTCGCTAATTAATTATAGTTCTTTAAAATATAGCACTGTAAATATCAGATTACAGTATCCATTTATCCAATAAAGGCCTATTTTGAGGTCTGGGAAACAGGTCCCCCTTCTATGCTGAGACTCATACACCAGAATCTACTTTATCCAATAAAAAAAGCCTGTGTGGTCATACTTACCTTTGCAGTGGCGGTGCTTATCTAGAGATGGTCTTCGTGGATAGATTTTTCCTCCGATGTACATAATAAATACCAGCTCTAGAAGACCAATCACCATCAGTACCAGAGACCCATTAAAGAACATCACTGCAACAAGAAAACCAGAAGATTACACAGGAAAGGCCCCAGTTATTGAAGAAATGAAAAGTACACAAATAAATAAATTATCTATACAGGACCTCTCTGCAAATTTCCTTACCAAGGGCCATTAATGAACCCTCATAATGGGGGATTATTAGGAAGATGAGTATGCTCAGTTGATATAAATATGTGTAATGACACAGGCTTAACTACTACTGTAAATGTCTTTACCATTTATTCAACTGGGTGAGCTTATCTTCGCCCATGAGATAGTTAACTAATGGCCTTGGTAATGTGTGAAAGTATTGCTTTAAAGGCTAGTAGACAAGTGGAACAGCCTTCCAGTGGTAGGGTCAAATGATTTAAGCATGTCTAGAATAAGCATAAGGCCATTCTAAAGGTTAAATTGTTGCTGTCAAAGAAAACCCATGTTCCAATATTTGGGTTCTGGTGGCATAACCATGTCTTGGGGCATTTGTATGTAATATGTCCTGCTTCCAGTCACTGTAATATATATCTTATGATGACCCCCCCATGCTATTTCATGGGGTACAAGTATGCTTTTGGTGCCCCACACTAATACAAATTGTTGGGGTGTACATGTATTGGGTAGTAGTCCTTCATCATTTAGAACACCATTTGTTGTATGTGTATATGGGATATCTATATATGACCACCCCATCATATCAGTTGTAGAGGTATATGTGTATATTGGCTATGTGTATTGGTTTTTAAACTTGCCCCTGTCTCCTTGGATATGGTGTATATGTGTTCTCTCCCCCTTCATACTTTGGAGAACTTGTTTATATGAGGTACATTGTTTCTGATCAGATTCCTCTTTTCCATGGACATTTTTCGGGAAACTATATACTGGTACTGGGGACTCCATCATACCAATCACTGGAGGTTCATCAGAGGAGGTGGGCAAGATGTCACTGAGGACCAGGTCCAGGACAGATACCCCTAACAACACTGTGACTTTGAAGTTGATTTTATCTTGGTGGTGGTCAGGGATGAAGTGAGCAAGGGTGTCCAATGCCAAAAGAGAGCAGGTGGGTACGATCAGGCTGAGCAAGTACAAAACTGGTTGGCGTCTAATGGTCAACTGCAGAGAAAAAAAGTTTGAGTTGTACATTGATAGGGTGGTAACAGAGAATCTGTCAAGAAGAGATAAACAAGCCAAGGGATGGCTGACTAAGGGTGTGGCGTTGGGATGTTTTTAGCTCTATAAGGAAAAAATAAACAAAGTAATGGGAGGGTAACTTGGGGGGTATATGATGGAGACCTACTGGGGTGGGGGTAAGGAAACTGAAAAGGAGAAGATGAATCAGGTATAGGGACAGATGTGCTGAGTGACATGGGAGCTAAGAGAAGAGAGGGTCAGACACAAATACAAGATATATCTTGAGAAAGGACAATGTCCAAAGTGGGCTACCAGTTGCTGCGGAAGTAACATGCCAAGAGAAAAGAGACAATAAAAATTCGATATTTGTTGTAAGCAGTCAGGACCAAAGAAAAGGGACATTAAGCATTGTCGTGACATTGTCTCTCTCTGCTTTAGATTATCGTTGACACGGCTGGTTGGCAAAGAGATCAAAACACTTTTCTCATAGCTCTGATGGTCACAAAGTGCCAGCAATCCCCAAAATATAAAGTGTTGTGTTTTTTTGGGATCCACAGAGATGTGGGATGGGGAGAAAACCGGGTCATATGTTCTGAGAAAAGAAAAAAGAATGCAGACAAAATGTGATTTATAGAGGTGAGAAATTAAAAAGATGAACACTTTTGTATATCAATACACTGTATATCAGCTGAGAGTATCCCTTTACTACACTTGTCTCCACTGAGAGGTTCAGGAATTCCCACTCTCCACTGTGTAGCAACTGCGTGAGACTCCTGGCGAGCGTCTCAGAGGAGTTCTTCTGTGATTTCAGAATGATGTTGTTGTCTGCAAAAATGAAACATTTGATTGTGCATGAATCCTATATATATATATTTGTATATATACACACACACAAAGAAATTATGATTAAATACTTTATTGTCTAGAAGTATATTAATTGCAAAAATAAATATCTTTCAGCAAACCTACTAGATACTGGCATATCTATTCTGTTCAACTGCATCAGGCTGGCACTGACATTACAGGATGTCACAGAGATTTAATTATTTTTCTCATCAAAAGCCAGCAAGCTCTTTTATCTCTCCAGTTCATAAAAGGACCATAAATCATAAAAAAGCTTCAAATGAATAACTGTTCAAGGATCTGTGGGAAGGCGAGAAAAGTAAAAGCAAACGGGATGTATTAATATGGTGTTGTCTAGAATAATATCAATTAATTTGCAAATGTACCAAATGCCAGCATCATTATTTTTCTACAACTATAGGCTGTTGCTGATACTTCCATTGGGATCCATCCAACTACTTTTCTCCAAGCAAACAGGCAAGATTGCTGCCTTACTCAGCTTTACAGATCAAAAATGGACCAAAGGTTTTGAGATGTATGGCCCTTTTAGATCCTATAAATGGGGCAAAAAGGGGTAATATGTCTGGAAAAAAGAAAACAGCCACAATGTGTTGATGCCATGAAAGTTTAACTTGTGAGTTATGGTTTAAGAAGGAGGTGGACGGTTGGTTCTTACAGCAACCTGTTGTGTCAGTGGCAGCCTAAATCAGGAGAAAATGAAAAAATAAATATATGAAAAAATAAAGAAAGCCTAAAGCAGAGAAGGAAAAAGCATTGATGTCAAAATCTTGAAAGTGGTCAAGAGAGATGACATCTGCAATCAATTAATACACATTAAATCATTCACTAACTACAAAAACATTGAATGAAAAATAATAATAAGGAGTTCTACAGACCAGACATTAACGAGTTGTTCAGATCTTATGACCATACCTAAGTGCATGTAGCTGTTGACTGTAATCGTGCAAGTCTGCTCATCAAAAGGGAAGTAATATATATCCAGGGCGCATGTGGTCACGAGGCGGGTGGGTTTGGAAGAAGTAATTATCCCATCTGACGTCACATTAGCGTAAATCATCCATTGAGAGATGTCCTCAACAACCCTATCACAGAGAGGCAACAGTTCGTCTTATAATGCATCCCACTGGTAGATATAACTCCTCCACATAGCCCTTCCATTGCTACATATAATGCCTCCCCATAACTCCTCCAATTAATACTTCTACTACCTCCATATAACTCCTCATATTGCTAATGTAACAACTCCTACCATTTCCACATATAATACCCTCCAATAACACCTAACCAAAAATTACAAGTAGGCACAGTAAATCAGAGTTCTGGACAAAGTAATCTTCTTAATCTTCAGAATAGATATGGATGTTGGATCCAAATGCTTAATTCTTCTAGATGGATATAAACAACAGTAAAATATAGCAGGGAGGGGGAGGAGAGCAAAAGCACCTACTAGTGTACCATAAAAACCCAATTAATTATACGTTTAAGAAAAAATATACTAACAAAACAAGACTATCTGCAAAACAACATAACAGGCTACTACTACATGTTTTGTCCAGACATGACTTCTTCAGGGCTACTTTACATAAAACAAAAAAGGTCTATAAATAACTTTTTTTTTAAAGACGTCTTTCATGAAACCAATTAAAAATATAAATTAAAAATGTCCAAGTGGATGTAGTATTAATAACAATAATCACATATAATAGTTGTGGTAATTGCTAGTTTGTCGGTAACGCTATGTTAAAGTTACGACAAACTCGCAATTACTACAACTATATACTCACGAATTGCACATGCGCAATGCAAGGCATAAGCCATGCATGCGCATTGCGAGAGGGCGCGTATGCGCAGGAGACACAGGGGAGGGGAAAGGAAGAGACACAGGGGAGGGAGAAGGGGGGAAAGAGACACAGGGGAATGAGAGAGGGGAGAGAAAGAGGGGGGGAAGAGACGGAGGGGGGTGGATAAAATATTATCCTGTCATTTGTGACGGGCAAGTGACTAGTAATAAAATAATATAGCTTAAGCACATAACAAAGGTATTTCCATACTACACTAGTTGGTACTTTTGCTCTCCTCCTCCTCCTCTCCTCCTCCTTATATTCCCCATAACACCTCCCATTGTTATATACAACTCCTCCATATTACTTCTCCCATTGCTTCATATAACCACTCCTTATAACTCCTGTTTTTCATAAATTTCTCCTATTGCTTTATACACTCCCTCCCGATAACTCCTCCTATATCTCCATATAAAATCTTTATAGCTCCCACCAATGAGCCCTATAACCGCTATCACTCCATAAACAGCTTCTTGCAAAACCTTTTTGTACCAAATAAAGTATCCCTATAACTACTACTTGTCATGGTGAAGGGACTTGTGTACAAATTGCTGTCCACTATAGAAGAAACTGGCAACCCACTCCAGTATATATGCAAGAAAAACTTATGGATATCAACAACCAGAGACATAATATGTGCCTAGCATGCTGCAGTCCATAGGGTCATGGGGAGTCAGACACAACTGAAAAACATAATTACCATTGCTCCCTATAGCCTCTCACTATAGCCCTTATATATATATATATATATATATATATATATATATCTTATAACTCCTTTAAAACCTTCATATTTCCTCTCCCAGCAACTCATCCTATTCTTCAATAAAACCTCTGCCAAAAACCTCTCCTACTGCTGATCTAGCCCTCCTTCTAACTTCTCCATGTTACCCCATCATAACTCCTCTTACTTTGATATAACCTCTTCCTATAACTGCACATATTGCCAATATAATCCCTCCCGATAGCTCTCTTACTGCTCGTGGATGTACAGGTCCGGAACCCAGAAGTATTTCAGGGGTAGGGTGAGGTAGCTGATGTTACAGAAATCCTCGGGGGCCCAGGACACAAACTCATTCTTCCAGGACTAGAAACACAAAGTGACAGTGACAGTGGGTTGTACGTTTGAGTGGAGTAGGGTCGGGGGAGCTGGAGGGGGGTGACTTACCATAGACAGCCAGGAGTAAGTGGTGATCGTCTGAGTCTTCTCTACCTGAGAAGAAACGACAGGTCTCATATATAGGGGTGGACTAACTCCTGGGGAAGCAATGTCTCAATGCTTGGGTTATGAGTGGTGATCTCTCTTTTTTGGAAGCCAGTGTCACTTCCATTGTTGGTGACCTCTCTTTCTTATTGAAGGCATTGTTGCACTTATGGCATAATGATCTGTCTCTTAATGGGGCAATCACATTTTTTAAAAGTACTTGTTGGTTGGTCCTCTCTATTATTGTAGACAGTCTCTTACTCATAGGCTTTAGAATTTTCTCTTACTAGGATAGTCACACACTCATTGCATGCAGGCTTTTTTATTATTGGGATAGTCTCTAACTCATCGAATGTAGACTCTCTTATTTTGGAAGTATGTTACTTATTGGTTGTAGACTCTTCTTTTCTGGGTCTGCGTCTCACTCATAGGAGGTAGACACTCCCCTTGGGGCAATGTTTCACTCATTGGATGTAGACTCAGTCTTATTTGGGTAGTCTTTTACTCACTGGATGTATATTTTCTCTTATTGGTGCAGTCTCTCACTCACTGTATATAGGCTCTCTCCTATTTGGGAAGACACTTACTGGATATAGAACATCCCTTACTTGGGCAGTTTCTCACTCATTGGTTGTAGACTCTCTCTTACTGGGACAGTCTCTCACTCATTGGTAGCAGACACTCTCTCATTGGTGTAATCTGTTATTCATTGGATGTATACTCTCTATTACTGATGCAGACTCTTACACATTGGATGTAGACACTCTTAATGGGGCAGTATCTCACTCATTTGATGTAGCCTATTTTACAAGTGCAGTGTCTCACTTATTAGTTGTAGATTCTATCTTACTAGGACAGTCGCTTACTCATTGGTAGCAGACAGTCTCTCATTAGGGTAGTCTGTTATTCATTGGATGCAGACTTTGTTACTGATGCAGTCTCTTACTCATTGGATGTAGACACTCTTAATGAGGAGGTCTCTCACTCATTTGATGTAGACTCTCTCACTCGTTGGATGTAGACAGTCTGTTATTGATGCAGTCTCCTTAGATGCAGGCACTCTTAGTGAGGCAGTCTCTCACTCACTTAATGTACACTCTCTTACAGAGGCAGTTTCTCACTCATTAGATGTAGACTCTTTCATACTAGAACAGTCTCTCACACATTGGGGGCTGTTTCTTACTGATGAAATAGTAGTCTCACATATTGGACTTCAGTCTCTCTTTTTTTTATTCATTATAAAAAGTCCCATGTTTGTGCAGCAATCTTTGGATGTCAGTACTTCTGATAACACAGTATTTCATTTATTGAACATTAGTCTCTCTCTTTTTGGGTCATACTCTCTCACTAATTTTCTCTAAGTTGAAAATTCTCACTCATTTAGATACATTATCTTTCCTATTATGTAGTTTTGTTTTTTTGTGCAGACAGTCTTCAAATTGTCGTCTCTCTTATCATTAAGCAGTCTCTCGCTTATCGGATTGAATTTCACTCATATTGGTGCCAGTCACTCGCTCATTGGATGATATTCACTCTCTTATCTGGATTTTAGACATTCTCTTATTCATTTGGACTTTATTGTCTGCTATTAGGTGCTGTTTGTCTCACTTATTTGATGGCTGTCACTGTCCTAGTGGGCACAGTCTCTGAGTCACTGGTTGGTAATCCCTTACTAATTGAGAGCTGTTTTCACTTTTCAAGTGATAGTGTCTGTGTCTTGAGAGCGGTCTTTCACTTACTGGATGGCATTTTCTTACTTTGGACAGTCCATCATTCATTCATTCAAATGTAGTCTCTCTTATTGGGTGCAATCTCTCATTTATTGTATGGTAGTCTTTCTCTTTCATTTAATGGTAGTCTTTCCCTTTCTAGCGGCTGTCTCCCAATCATTGGACAGTAGTCACTCTTACTATGGACAGCCACTCACTCCTTGGACTTTAGTCACTCTCTGACAGCATAGGCTTGCCCATTGGATGAATGTTTCTTTCTTATTGGGCACAGTCTCATGCTGTGTACAGACAGTCTCACTGATGAGGGTCAGTTTCACACTCACCACAGACAGCACAGCGATGAGCACTGTGTCCAGGAACACAGTCAGTGGTCTTCTCCAGTCCTTCTGGGGGATGGTCAGTGATAGCAGCTCCTGACTGACAGTGAGGTTCAGATACTCAGCCACATCGTGGTACTTACAGACCCGCTCCGAGACAGAACACGGGAGGAACCCTCAGGGACAGGACAAATGGTCAGTGAGAACACAGACACTTCAGGAAGACAGTTGCCAGACTCATTAGGAAAACAGAAGCCACGCACATAAGGCAAAAAGGGCATAGACACATCAGGAACACAGGGACCCACATCAAAAAAACATGTACCAAACACATAAGGAAAACAGGCAACAGACATATGAGGAACACAGGCAAAAGATACACCAAGAAAACCGGCACCAGGCGCATCAAAAAACAGACACCAAAGACATCATGAGAACATAGGCACCATACACATCAAAAAAACAGACACATCAAGAAAACAGGCACATCAAGAAAACAGGCACCAGACATATCAGACACACACACACCAGACAAATCAAGATAACAGTAAACAGCCACATCAGGAAAATAGGCACCATACACATCAAGAGAACGCAGGCAACATACACATGAGGAGGAACATAGGTACCAGACACATCAAGACAGCACAGGCAACAGACACATCAAGAAAACATGCACCAGGGGCATCATGAGAGCACATGAACTAGACACAACAGGAGGATGCAATACATATTAGGAGAACATAGGCACCAGACACATCAACAAAATAGGCACCAGATACAACAGAAACACAGGCAACCGACACATAAAGAAAATAGGCACCGGACATATCAGGTAAATACATAACAGACACATCAGAAGAATAAGCACCAAACACATCAAGAGAATACAGGCAACAGACACATCAAGAAAACAGGCACCAGATGCATCAGGAAAACAGTCACCTACATAAGGAGAACAGAGGCACAATGAACATCAGAAAAACAGGCACCAGACATATCAAGAGAGCACAGGTACCAGGCACATCATGAGGACACAGGATACATGAGGAGGAACACAGGTACCAGATGCATCAAGAGAACACAAGCAACAGACACATCAGGAAAACAGGCACCAGACACATCACGAGAACAAAGGTACCAGGCACATCATGAGGGCACAGGATACATCAGGAGTACACAGGCACCAGACACATCAGAAGAAAACACAGGGACCAGACACATAAGGTGAACACAGGCAACATGCATATGAGGAGGAACATAGGTAGCAGGGTATATTCAGAAAACATTGGGTACATACAGTGCTCTATGTTATATACAGACACACACTGCTCTGCATTATACACAAACACAAATTGCTCTGCACACACAATACTAACCCAGTACCTGCAGCACATATCAGGAACAGCGCCCACATGTCTGTTGCTCTGTCTGCGGCTTTGAACAGGGCAGTGAGGGTTATTTATACTGACTGAGTGAGGCAGACCCCCTATGTGCTGTAGCTTTCTCCTGTCCCTAGGGGCTGCACATTTCTCATCCTCATCGATCGAAACACATTTTAAGTGCAAAAGTTATGTTCTGAGAACTCTCTGAAATATTACATTTCACTTTAATCATCTAAAAGACAGACACCTTGTACTGTGTATTAGGAAAAAGTAAGAAGTACATGCCATGATGTCTGGGTATTAGAATAAGAAGCACCTCTAATTTTGCTGTTGTGTATGTAAATGACTCTTAGGGGATTTTATCACCCTAGGGGTGTTAGGGGAAACCAGACGTGGACTCCTTCCTCACTGTGCCTTAGGGAGTTCAGCTACACCTCACTGATAAGGTCCAAACATGTCTGGGGTTTGCTGTTTCTCTCTTCAGGGTAGAATTGCCTGGTATTTCGGGGCTGGGTCACTCCTTTGAGTTGGACCAGACTGATATACTACAGGATATTTCTCCCTGTGAAAGGCACAAGTGAGCTAAAACAGGCTGCTCTCTGAGTGGGTGACCAGACCTGTAGGACAAACCTACTTCAGGTATTGGCCATTCTCAGATTGAGCACCTCTAATTTTGTTGTATTAGATCAAGGAGGTCAGAGGTGTGTCCCCTGATGTCTGTCTAATAGGAGGGGTGTCCTGGTGTCTGTGTATTAGGAGGATAGGGAGATACATGCCATGGTGTTTATGTTTTAGGACAAAGAGGTCAGAGGTACATGTCCTGATGTATGTGTAATACAAGGGGTGTCCTGGTGCCTGTGCATTAAGAGGGGTGAGAGGTACATGCCATGGTGTTTGTGTATTAGGGCGCTCATTGCAGGGATGGAGTGCTCATTGCGAGGCCCGCAATTGGCTGCAATGGAAAGAGAAACAGGGATGAGAGACGGATGAAAAGAGACACAAGGGGGCGGGGGGGGATGAGGAAAAATAACACACAAAGCACAGAGAGAGAGGGAGGAAACAGACACGAAAGTTGTGGGTTGCCAAGGCCTCCAATGAGTGGCAAAGCCGCTCATCGCAAGGCCCGTACAGTAGACAGAGGTAGAGGCTCGCAATGAGCGCCAAAGGCGCTCAGCGTGGTGCTCGTGAGGAGCGCTGAAGGTACAGCATTCCCAGCCTTAAAAGAGTGTGGGGAGTACTGTATATATATATATATATATGCACACACACTTATTTAGATCACATATAATAGTTAATATAATAGGTAATTGCAAGGCCCGAAAGTTTCCGGTTCACGGGGGCTGCAATGAGCGCCAAAGGCACTCATCGCAAGGCCCGTACGTAACTGGCTTGGGGGGGGGGGAGGCTCCAAACGGCTTACGAATTACAGGCTTCAAAAAAAATTACAGCTTTAATGGCCGCCATTTTTTTCAAGCCTGTAACTCGGAAGATGTTGGGAGATCGCCAAAAGACGCCAATTAATTAAAAAATTAACTTACAACCTCACACACAGCATAGGGGGAGAGGCAGGGAGCCTATAAGTCAGGTTGCAAGTTAATTTGATATTTAATTGGCGTTTTTGGGAGGTCTCAAAACGGCTAAGCGAGGAAAAAAATGGAGGCAGTAAACCCGTAACTTTTCTTCAAGCCTATAAAATTGGAAACACATTTTGGGCTTGGTGAAAATGATAAATTTCCCAAGGCCGCAATAGGTTTCACATCCGCAAACAGGAGCACAGAGGAGGGAGAGGGGGGAGAAAGACACAGGGGAGTGAGGGGGGGGGGGGGAAGAGACACACGGGTGAGGGGGGGAGCCACAGGGGTGAGGTGGGGGGGAAAGACACAGGGTACGGAGATAAGGTGAAACAAAACCACAGGGGAGGGAGAGGGGGCAAAGAGACATGGAAGGGAGAGAGGGGAAAGAGACACAGGGGTGAGAGATTGGGGAGAGGCTCGAAAGTTGCCGGTTGGCCGACGCCTGCAATGAGCGGCCAAGGCACTCATTGTGAGGCTCGCAAGGCCTTCAAGTTAGAGGGCCAGAGCCTCGCATTGTGTGGCAAACAGCATTGCCAGGCTTCAGATTGTATTGCTGTCATTTTTGACGGGCAAGTTGCTAGTACAGTATGTATATACATACAGTATATATATATATATATATATATATATATATATATATATCTTCATTATGTTTCCTGCAAAAGCTGTAAGCTATTGTCAAGCGTTGGCAACTATTTGTTTTACAAATCACTGTTTTACTATTCAAATTAGATTATTGGAGTCTGTATTATGACCCACTCCGGTTATATTATCTGATGGAGCAGTGCCAGTTCAGTACAACATGCTCACTGACTTAATGCACAAGGTGTGTGCATGTCCCCACCTCCCTGGCCTGCACCTCCACATTATGTCCGCCGCAGTACGGAGCTTCTCTGTCTCAGTACTCTGGATAACCGGTAGCTCCCGTGCAAATTAAAGCAGGCTTGTCTGACAGCCATCTTGTCATGCTTTTATTATTCCACTGTGCATCTATTGTGTTGTGTCTGTGTGCGTGCCTGTGTATGGACTTAATTACCATGCTGTGTGTCTGACTGCTCACCTTCAGAAATATAATATTTTCACAAAAATAAAATGTAAATTACAAACATCTTTATATGATGAATTGTATGGAGGGGCCGGCAGCTGATGAGACACATCCTGATTATGGAGTATGGGAATCCATTTTGTATTTGTTGCATACTTCATGAGAGCTGGATCGTGTATTTTCAGTGGAGTTAGGATTGAGAATGGAGGGAACAGAAAGCATTTCTTAATTGGCGAAGATTGAAATCACACCTTCCCCCTCACTGGCCCAGAAGCACGCTCATTGCTTCAGGAAATGCAACGATATCTCTCCAGAAATGTTAGAGGTACGTGCCACCGTGTTTTTGTATGGGGACAAGGAGGTTAGAGGTACATGTCCTGATGTATGTGTAATACAAGGGGTGTCCTGGTGTCTGTATTAGGAGGGGTGAGAGGTACATTCCATGGTGTTTATGTATTAGGACAAGGAGGTCAGAGGTACCTGTTTTTTTTTTTTTTTATACATTTTTATTATGAGAAAAGTAGGTTACGAAGCATTTGAACATGTCTTCATAATGAAAGAATACAAAACATTGTAGTATGACACTTTACAGCTTATAATAAACACATTTACTGCAACTCTTTCTCACACTTTTTTGTTTTTGTTAAAGAGGTACACTTAACTTCTCCTAGTATTTCCAATGTAATTCGGAGCAATATTCTAACAATAAACATAAAAAAAATATATAAAAAGAAGAATGAAAGAAGAAAAAGAAGGAAATATATTACCCTCTTTCAAGGTCCACATTCACCAACCTCATCGGCCAACTCTCAGCGTCCACATATCCCAGCAGGAGGCCCACCTCCTATATCTCACGTCTATCTCAGCAGATAAGACACTCATGGAGCGAATAAACTAAACCTTCCGTAGAACCTCCTCAAAGGCTGGAACTGTTTTTTTCCAATGTTTTGCAATTATGCTTCTAGTAGCCAGAAATATCTGATTTGATAGAAATCGTGCATTTTTAGAAAGACCTGGGAGTGGTAAGCCTAATAATGCCTCTTATGGTTTTTGAGGAATAACTGTATCCCATAGGTTCTCCGGGGTATGATAGGTCGCCATCCAAATATGCAATCCCATAACATATGTTTTAAGGAACCTATGGTGTTGCAACCTCTGGAGCAATTGCCATCCAACTGACTATTTGAACAGTGGAGTCTAGCTGGGGTAAGGTACCATCTCAAGATAGTTTTGTAAACATTTTCCTTCAATGTAAAGTTTAAAGAGGAGTTTGCTGCGTTTTTGGTAATTATACCCCATTGTTCATCATCTAGGCTAATATTAAGCTCAGCCTCCCAGGAGGCCCTATAGGACAAATTATTAGGCGTGGCTTGTTCATTTAGGTAGTTCTAAAGAATAGTGAGGGTCTTTTTACCTTTTGAGTTGAGTAAGCAACAATGCTTAAAAGGGAGTTTTGCTAGCTAGATAGTTTCTGTGCTAATAGTCATCAGGTTAAGCCATTCTTTGTGTTACAATCTGTGATTTATGCTAAAGTCCGATGGAGACCAGTTTTGACATTCAAACAGTACATCTGTAACAATTGTTATCTGACTTCTAATCCACCAAGCGAATTGGGTATTTTTATTCATTGAGAAGTCTGCATGGGGTAGCCACAATGGCGTTAGCCATGAGCAGTTTTGTAGTAGAGGAGTTCTCTTGTTAATTTGCTTCAATAGTACGATGGAGTCACTCAGACACATCGGAAGTGATTTTAAATGAATACACTGATGGATTCTTAGCCATAGTATTTGGTTCAGGAGAATATTTTGGTCCCATAAAACTTGACGTTCTATCATACCATTTAGCCATTTGGGCTAATCTCTCCGCCTTATAGTATCGTAGAAGGTCAGGAGTTGCTAAGCCTACTTTCTGTTTTGATGCGGTCATGGTCGCCCTATTTATTCTAGGTTTCTTATTGCGCCAGATGAAATTAAATATTGCTTTTTGTAATGTTGCTGTTTTTAAGATTTATCAATGATGGTATAGTCCTAAAAAAGGTATAGCAGTTTAAGGAGGGTGTTCATTTTAATGGCGTGTATTTTACCAAACCACAAGATATTTAATGAAGACCAGGTGCAAAGATCTGAAAATATTTCTTTAAAGATAATGGGGTAATTGGCATCATATATCTGTTTAGTAAATTTATGGATATGAATACCTAGGTACTTTATATGAGTTGAGGACCATTTAAAAGGGATAGTTTAAGGTCAGCAAATTTTCCAGTTGCTTGGGCAGTGAGACATTAAGAGCTTCACTTTTATATGCGTTCATTTTAAACCCTGATATATGGCCAAAATTGCTCAATGTTTTAAATAGGCTACAGTGGATATAAAAAGTCTACACACCCCTGTTAAAATGTCAGGTTTCTGTGCTGTAAAAAAATTAGACAAAGATAAATCATTTCAGAACTTTTTCCACCTTTAATGTGACCTATAAACTGTACAACTTCAATTGAAAAACAAACTGAAATCTTTTAGGTGGAGGGAAGAAAAATAAAAAATAAAAATAATGTGGTTGCATAAGTCTGCACACCCTCTTATAACTGGGGATGTAGCTGTGTTCAGAATTAAGCAATCACATTCCAAATCGTGTTAAATAGGAGTCAGCATACACCTGCCATCATTTAAAGTGCCTCTGATTAACCCTAAATAAAGTTCAGCTGCTCTTTCCTGAAATGTTCTAAGTCACAACCCACAGCAAAAGCCATGGTCCACAGAGAGCTTCCAAAGCATCAGAGGGATCTCATTGTTAAAAGTTATCAGTCAGGAGAAGGGTACAAAAGAATTTCCAAGGCATTAGATATACCATTGAACACAGTGAAGACAGTCATCATCAAGTGGAGAAAATATGGCACAACAGTGACATTACCAAGAACTGGAGCTCCCTCAAAAATTGATAAAAAGACGAGAAGAAAACTGGTCTGGGAGGCTACCAAGAGGCCTACAGCAACATTAAAGGAGCTGCAGGAATATCTGGCAAGTACTGGCTGTGTGGTACATGTGACAACAATCTCCCGTATTCTTCATATGTCTGGGCTATGGGGTAGAGTGGCAAGACGAAAGCCTTTCCTTATGAAGAAAAACATCCAAGCCAGGCTACATTTTGCAAAAACACATCTGAAGTCTCCCAAAAGCATGTGGGGAAAGGTGTTATGGTCTGATGAAACCAAGGTTGAACATTTTGGCCATAATTTCAAAAGATATGTTTGGCGCAAAAACAACACTGCACATCAACAAAAGAACACCATACCCACAGTGAAGCATGGTGGTGGCAGCATCATGCTTTAGGGCTGTTTTTCTTCAGCTGGAACTGGGGCCTTAGGTAAGATAGAGGGAACTATGAACAGTTCCAAATACCAGTCAATATTGGCACAAAACCTTCAGGCTTCTGCTAGAAAGCTGAACATGAAGAGGAACTTCATTTTTCAGCATGACAACGACCCAAAGCATACATCCAAATCAACAAAGCAATGGCTTCACCAGAAGAAGATTAAAGTTTTGGAATGGCCCAGCCAGAGCCCAGACCTGAATCCGATTGAAAATCTGTGGGGTGATCTGAAGAGGGCTGTGCACAGGAGATGCCCTCGCAATCTGACAGATTTGGAGTGTTTTTGCAAAGAAGAGTGGGCAAATCTTGCCAAGTCAAAATGTGCCATGCTGATAGACTCATGCCCAAAAAGACTGAGTGCTGTAATAAAATCAAAAGGTGCTTCAACAAAGTATTAGTTTAAGGGTGTGCATACTTATGCAACCATATTATTTTATTTTTAGATTTTTTCTTCCCTCTACCTAAAAGATTTCAGTTTATTTTTCAATTGAGTTGTACAGTTTATAGGTCACATTAAAGGTGGAAAAAGTTCTGAAATGATTTATCTTTGTCTCATTTTTTTACAGCACAGAAACCTGACATTTTAACAGGGGTGTGTAGACATTTTATATCCACTGTAGGTAAGCTAATTAATGGGTTAGTAACTGTGAGGAGAATATAATCCGCAAATAGGCTTAGCATATATTCTTTATCGTCTAACTTGATTCCACTAACATCTGGAGCTTCCCTTAATGCTATAGCTAGTGGTTCTAAACATAGAGCAAAAAGTAGAAGCAATAAAGGACATCCCTGTCTTGTTCCCTGATCTATCTTAAATAATTGAGACTTGAAACCCTGACAGGAAATATAGGCCCTAGGGGCAGAATATAATGTCATAATGCTTCCTACAAAGTTTTCACTAAGGCCAAATTTAAGCAATGCTTCTTTCATGTAAGTCCAATCAATCCTATCAAACGCTTTCTCTGCATCTGTAAGATAGTAGCATAAGTGGTAATTTTTTGTCTGAAGCGATATCCATGAGGTTAAAGATTCGCCTAGTATTATTAGGCGCTTTCCTACCCGGGATAAAGCCCACCTGGTCCGGATGAATCACGGTCGGCAACAAAGAGGCCAATCTATTTGCTATGATCTTGGAGTATAATTTGATATTGTTTATTAAAGCTATGGGTCTATAACTGCTTCACTGCATCGGGTCTTTGCCTTCTTTATGTATTACTATAATTTTTGCCTCCAGAAATTCAGCTTTTATAGTTTTGCCTGAGAGGAACTAATTAAGTAGATGTTGGAGGTGAGGTAACAAAGTTTCCATGAATTGCTTGTAAGTAATTAGTGAATCCATCCGGACTAGGTGCCTTATGAGGCTTAGTAGCCCCTATTGCGCTTCTAATTTCCTCTTCAGAGATAGGGGATGTGAGAGAATCTACTTTACTTTTCTCACATTGGGGTATCGTAATGAATGATAAAAAAGTCTCTATTTTGGATGTATGGCTTTGTGACCCAGAATGGACAGGCATTGAGTACGGCTCGGTATAAAATTGTTGAAATGCCTTAGTAATCTCTTTTGGTTGGTATACCATACCATTTTCTTTAATAAGTAATTTAGGAATAAAATAGTTTGTTCTCTGTTGTTTAAGTCTTGTAGCTAACATTGTATCTGGTTTGTTAAGGAATCGAAAAAATTCAGATTGTGTACGCTGCAATATAGTCACCATTTTCTTTCGCAGAATCTCTTTCAATTCTTGTTAACATTGAAGAATTTCCTTGAAAATCTGAGGTGAATTCTGAACAGCGACCAGTCTATGAAGGTTTTTTTTTTTTGTTCAAATTGATTATCTGAGACTGATCTAATTTTTTTTGCTATTGAGCCAAGTTGTATGGAAACCCCTCTCAATACTGCCTTAAGAGCTGCCCAGACTCCCATCCCATCTACTTCGCCACCGCTATTTAGTCCAAAGCTTTATTAATCTTATCTTTTGTCAGAGGGTCAAATTAGAAGCGATTTGTTGTTGTAGCAATATATAGTTGATGCGTGATTGGGATTTATGTCTGGCTGAGTAAAAGGTAAATTCTTTCCCTGTCGGCTTCATCCCCCTCCATGTGTCAAATAAGTAATTTTGGTTCAGGTTTGGTTTAAAAACCTTAGTAGCGGTGGGGATTTATGATGGGGTAGAGGGTCCAGATCTATCTCTGAGTGGATCTAGAACTGCATTCATATCTCCTCCTTTAACCCAAATAGAATGTTGCCAAATGGAAATTAGATTTAAGATTCTGAAAAGAAAGTGGACTGGTCTGAGTTTGGTGCATAGACTCTGAGAAGTGATACTGAACTATCGTTAATAATTCCATGAACTGCAATATATCTGCCTTCAACGTCTTTTTAAGTGTAAGTGTTTTGAAAATTAAGTATTTTGTTTTATCTGTAGCAGATGCATGATATGATTGTGAGTATGTTTTCCCCCAGTATTTGGGTATTGAGTTTTTTTTAAAGTGGGTTTCCTGTATCATGACAATATCTGCTCCCAGTCTATAGTATTCCTGAAGGGATATCCCCCTTTTAACAGGCTCATTTAAGCCTTGTGAATTATGTGAAATTATTTTAATGTCCATGACTCACCTGGTGCTGAGAGAGAGGAAAGAGACTGAGGATATCAACTAATCAGTCAGGCTTTTTACTAGACTGAAGCAAGATGATCTCCTGGCTGGGACACAAGGATCAAGAGACTGAGATCTGTTAATTGAGGGCCGATTCCCTGAGAAAAATATGGAAATGGAAAAAAAGGCAAAAAGAAGTCAGAGCAGGATAAACCAGACTTAGTTAATTTATGCAACAACGTTGTGATCTAAAATGAGATTCGTAGTTAACTAGCTTACTGGTACCTCGGAGGAGATAGGCAATTTCGTTATAGTAACTACGTAAGTGAGTATAGATATATTTCTATGGTAGAAGAGAAAGAAAAGGAAGAAAAAGAGAAAAAAAGAAAAAGAAATATCAGTAACTTAAATTACTTAGAGGAGAGCAATAGCTGCCCTCTTAACTTTAATTAGTGAGCCAACTAGTATCCAGAACAATAAATACTGAGAAAATTCACCTAAAAATTAAACTATATTTACGCCCTATAGGGGCACTTTTAAAATATTTGGTAACATTATAAGTGACATTGTAAGATAAAACATATGTGAAAACAAGCATATAACAGCAAAAAAAAGGAGATAAATGATAGGTAGCACTTCAGGGTACTTCCAATATGTAGACCAATATGCTGAAGTAAAGTCCCCTATTATTAATATGTCCATTTGACAAAATGAGAGGCATATTTAGGTTGTTGTAGTAGCTTGGCTTCTCGGACCTTGCCTCTGTTACGGGGTTGATTCAGGAGGAGGGTTGAAATGTTCTGGTAGCTGAGTGTTCCATGAAGAGAGAAGCGTTGTAATTGTTCACCCAGAAAGGAAAGAGCCAGGTGTATTTCCAACCTCTAGCTAGTACAAGTTCCAGAATGGGTTCCTCTTAAATAGGATTGTTGCAGACAAATCTGAATAGATACTTGGTTGGCAGCCTTCTACTTCAGGGATACCAGTTCTAGCCGCTCTCATAAATGTGTCTTTCGTGGAGAAATAATGGAACCGCACTAGAACATCTCTTGGTTGATCTGAGTTGGATGACCGACCTCCCAGCGCTCTGTGGACTCTGTCCGCGCTATATTCCTCTTCGCACATGTCTGGCAGAAGAAGTTCACATAATTCGAGAAAATATTGGGGGAGATCTTTAACCGACTCAGGGAGTTTCCTTATGCAGACATTTTGTCTACGGGATCTGTTCCCTAAATCTTCTTGGACAGACTGTTGAAAAGATTGTTCCTCCTGCATTAGGACCATCTCCTCCTCAAGTCGCGTATGTGCACGAAGAAGATCATTGTACTTGTCCTCCAGTAGCGTTGTTTTTGAGTCTACTGCCTTTATCTCTGTAGACTCTGTAATTTTGATGCCATCTTTTGAATTTCCGACTTGATCTCCGTTCTAAAGGAGGAGATCAGTTCCTTCAGTTCTTGAATGTCCGCCTTTGTACTTGGGGCGGATGCCTCCATATTTGATAAAGAGGTATTCTTAGTTGGCGTAGAGGCTTGTTGAGGCGCTTGTAAAGTTTTTCTTGGTGTACAATAAGTTTGTATGTCTTGGGTGTTGCGTCTTATACACCTGCCATCTCCAATAACCAAAACGTCTTCAGGGTTCTGAGGTTACTTCATATAGATGTCACTTTGCTTAAGTAAGTGCCCTCACATAGGGAGGGGGTAGTGTTTTTTACATAGCAATGAGCGCAGTGAGTCCTCGTAAAAAATAACACCGACCACCATTGGTGACAGTTCCTGGAAAATGTATTTATATGGTTGTATAGTATTATTCCTTTGGATAATCAAGTTGTCTTGAGTTCTGTCTTTATTTCAGTTTCTGTAGTCAGAGGTAACCAACCAAAAGCTAGCAGATCAGTATTGCTTGAAAGATGTAAAAATTGGCATTGAGAAGTGGAACAACTGTTATAAAGATATGGACAGAGGGTGTTGAGCTCCATATTCACAGCCCCACTTTTGGGTAACATGCACTTTCGTAACTGTTGGGTCTTGATAGCATGTATTTCCACTCTCAGCCAATAGATGGCGCTGTAAGGCTTGGCAATCTAGTTCAATAGCACTAGATGCCGCTGTTGAGTCTAGGAACTGTTGTTTTTACATCCAATGGCAAGGTGGAGTACCACTCCAATAAATTACGCTACTGAGCTTTGTAAGTATAGGTAGTTCCTTTCTGCGTAGCAGGCAATAATCAGAAAAGTATTTACACAGTTTATTGATTGCCTGATTTATCAGGATAATAAAAGTTGTGGTTTTGCAAGGAAAGTCAATCATGGGGACAATGTAAAAGCCGCAAGCCAGAACAATTTGATATAATACTTTATTAACCCTTTAAAAAATAAAATATCAAACTGGGCAGGCAAAAACAGGCTGGAACACACACTTTATAAAGGGACTTCATGCTAAAATCATTGGGATGTGTTAATTATAATTTAGAACTATTTTTAAGAGCCAACCCCCATCTGATAGTATACTTTATTAACTCTTTAACATGCCAGAATACAATATTTAGCAAAAACAACCAAGAACAGTGACTTTCCCGAGGGTCAAAAATACCAAATACACAACTAGGTGGGATCCATGTTATAACCTTCATAAATTCCACAGAAATTGAATTTCAAGTACCCGTTCCGGGCAGAATGCTATATTTTGCAAAATGACCCGGAACCATGACTTTTTAGAGGGTCAAAAATACCAAATTCACGAAATACACATAACTAGGTGGGATTCATGTAATAATCTTCATAAGTTCCACAGAAACTAATTTCAAGTATCCTTTCCGGGCCAAAATACAATATTTTGCAAAATGACCCGGGACGGCGACTTTCCAGAAAGTCAAAAATGCCAAATTCACTAAATACACATAACTAGGTGTTATTCATATAATAACCTTCCTAAATTCCACAGACACTAATTTCAAGTACCCGTTCCGGGCCAGAATACTATGTCTCACAAAATGACCCGGAACAGCAACTTTTTATAGGGTCAGTATTACCAAATTAACCAAATACACATAACTAGGTGGGAATGACGTAATTCTTTCAGTGTTTTGCTACAGCTTTATGAGATGTCTGGACAGACAGTATGTGTGGGAGTCTGCTATCATGGACTTGATACCCCCCCCCCCCTTCTTTTCCTGACCCTTCTTCTTTTACACTATTTCATTTTCTTGTTACAAACCTGATATATCATACTTCAGAAACACAGCAAAAAAAAAGCATATCTTAAAAAAAAAAAAAGAAACTGCGAAAAGATAAAGAAAATCATTTATGTTACATGCCGCAATGTATCTTGTGTATTGTATTATTTCTATATTGTCTGCTTGGATGTGCTGTATTTTCCTTTTCTCACAATAAATACCATTAAAAAACAAACAATTTATTTCCTCTGATCTGCACCTCTGTATATTTGTGCACAGTTGGCTGAACAGAACATTATTTCTGAATCCTGGTATTTCTTGCTTTCTATGGGAATTTATAATCAGTGTTGCTTCTGACTTGACAAAGAGAGGTTGCTCTCGAAAGCTTGTCATAAAAATTATGAATATGTTTGCCCAATAAAAGAGGTATCACTATATACTGCATTCTGCACTCACTATATATATGTATATAAATATTGTATTCTGGCCCGGAAAGGGTACTTGAAATTAATTTCTGTGGAATTTCTGAAGGATATTACATGGATCCCACCTAGTTACTTGTATTTGGTGAATTTGCTATTTTTGACCCTGTGGAAAGTTGCAGTTCTGGGTCATTTTTGCTAAATATTGTATTCTGGCATGTTAAGGGGTTAATAAAGCATACTATCAGATGGGGGTTGGCTCTTAAATATAGTTCTTAATTATATTAAACACATCCCAATGATTTTAGCATGAATTCCCTTAATAAAGTGTGCTTTGCGGCCTGTTTTTGCCTGTTCAGTTTGATATTTTGGGTTGTAAAGGGTTAATAAAGAATTATATCAGATTGGTTTTGGTTCTTATATATTGTTCTCAATATTATCTAACACATCCCAGTGATATTGTCATTAATTTATTTTATAAATGGCCTGTTCCAGCCCGTTCCGTTCCGGCTTTTACACCGTCCCTCCCTCAATCATGCTTTAATTATGAGAAGCTGTTATTGGAGGTACCATTTGGGTTGTTGGTTTTGTAAAGGTCTTCATTAACTGAGGCTTGCAGGAAGCTTTCTCACATACCCTTGCATTAGGGCAATATAGGAGTCCCCCCTCCCCTCAATCCCCAGTACCTGTATATAGAGTTTTTGCTTCAATGACACTTGGAGCAGGTCTCCTACTGCTGAATCCTCCAAACAGAAAAACAAGTTGTAACAATGTCCTGCAACAGGGTTTAAAGATGTCCGTCTCTTGCCCCAAAAACTTGTTCTCCTGCTTCAACACATAGATGTCAAATGTGTGTTGTGTTTGAGGTCTGCTTCAGATTGTTCCTTCATGTATATCCATCCAGTACCTTTTAGTCCAGTAGATTTTTTTGATCTGCTGTTAAAGTGAAGTCCAAAAGTTGCTGCACAGTTCCAGAGCAATCCAGACTGTCCAGTCACTGTAACCTGATCTTGTAGATCAAATATGATCCAAGTTGCTTGGTTTTTTCATGTTTTTTAAAGCCTTATTGCAGGGAGCTCTGTTGTTTTGCTTCCTCTCTGTTTGCTGCCAGCCACACCCTCCATCCAGAGGTACCTGTTCTGATGTCTGTTTAATAGGAGGGGTGTCATGGTGTCTGTGTATTAGGAAGGGTGAGAGGAACATGTCATGGTGTTTGTGTATTAGGAGGGGTAAGAGGTACATGCCATGGTGTTTGTGTATTAGGAGGGGTTAGAGGTACATGCCATGGTGTTTGTGTATTAGGAGGGGTGAGAGGTACATGCCATGGTGTTTGTGTATTAGGAGGGGTGAGAGGTACATGCCATGGTGTTTGTGTATTAGGAACGGTGAGAGGTACATGCCATGGTGTTTGTGTATTATTAGGGGTGAGAGCTACATGCCATGGTGTTTGTGTATTAGGAGCGGTGAGAGGTACATGCCATGGTGTTTGTGTATTAGGAGCGGTGAGAGGTACATGCCATGGTGTTTGTGTATTAGGAGGGGTGAGAGGTACATGCCATGGTGTTTGTGTATTAGGAGGGGTGAGAGGTACATGCCATGGTGTTTGTGTATTAGGAGGGGTGAGACGTACATGCCATGGTGTTTGTGTATTATTAGGGGTGAGAGGTACATGCCATGGTGTTTGTGTATTAGGAGCGGTGAGAGGTACATGCCATGGTGTTTGTGTATTAGGAGGGGTAAGAGGTACATGCCATGGTGTTTGTGTATTAGGAGGGGTAAGAGGTACATGCCATGGTGTTTGTGTATTAGGAGCGGTGAGAGGTACATGCCATGGTGTTTGTTTATTAGGACAAGGAGGTTAGAGGTACCTGTCCGGATGTCTGTTAGGAGATTGAGGTGAGAGGTACGTGCCATGGAGTTTATGTAATAGAATGAGGTGGAAGGTCCATGTCCTTATGTGTCTTAAGAAGGATGTCCTGATGTCTGTGACACGTCTGTGTATTAAAAGGAGGTGATGTCTGGATAAGACGGTGAGATATACTTGTCCTGGTGTCTGTGTATTACGTAGAGATGAGAGGTACAAGCCTTGATATCTATGTATTAGGACAAGGAGGAGAGAAGTACTTGGCCTGATGTCTGTGCGTTAGGAAAAGGAGGTGAGCAGTACTCGGCCCCATGTCTGTGCGTTGGGACAAGGAGGTGAGCAGTACTCGGCCCCATGTCTGTGCGTTGGGACAAGGAGGTGAGCAGTACTCGGCCCCATGTCTGTGCGTTGGGACAAGGAGGTGAGCAGTACTCGGCCCCATGTCTGTGCGCTGGGACAAGGAGGTGAGCAGTACTCGGCCCCATGTCTGTGCGCTGGGACAAGGAGGTGAGCAGTACTCGGCCCCATGTCTGTGCGCTGGGACAAGGAGGTGAGCAGTACTCGGCCCCATGTCTGTGCGCTGGGACAAGGAGGTGAGCAGTACTCGGCCCCATGTCTGTGCGTTGGGACAAGGAGGTGAGCAGTACTCGGCCCCATGTCTGTGCGCTGGGACAAGGAGGTGAGCAGTACTCGGCCCCATGTCTGTGCGCTGGGACAAGGAGGTGAGCAGTACTCGGCCCCATGTCTGTGCGCTGGGACAAGGAGGTGAGCAGTACTCGGCCCCATGTCTGTGCGCTGGGACAAGGAGGTGAGCAGTACTCGGCCCCATGTCTGTGCGCTGGGACAAGGAGGTGAGCAGTACTCGGCCCCATGTCTGTGCGTTGGGACAAGGAGGTGAGCAGTACTCGGCCCCATGTCTGTGCGTTGGGACAAGGAGGTGAGCAGTACTCGGCCCCATGTCTGTGCGTTGGGACAAGGAGGTGAGCAGTACTCGGCCCCATGTCTGTGCGTTGGGACAAGGAGGTGAGCAGTACTCGGCCCCATGTCTGTGCGTTGGGACAAGGAGGTGAGCAGTACTCGGCCCCATGTCTGTGCGTTGGGACAAGGAGGTGAGCAGTACTCTGCCCGATGTCTGTGCGTTGGGACAAAGAGGTGAGCTACGTATCCTGGTGTCTGTAT
Organism: Discoglossus pictus; assembly: GCA_027410445.1. NCBI lineage: Eukaryota > Metazoa > Chordata > Amphibia > Anura > Alytidae > Discoglossus > Discoglossus pictus. Next base: position 153,944,926 of record CM050168.1, on the reverse strand, counting down.
ATTAGGAGATGAGATCAGTGGTCTGTGTATTAGGAGATGAGATCAGTGGTCTGTGTATTAGGAGATGAGAGGTTTGTGTCCTGGTGTCTGTGTATTAGGAGATGAGAGGTAAACATCCTGGTGTCTGTTATTACACCTATGCAACGCTTTCTACATGGTAACCAACTTTAACCTTCAGCCTCTTTTCCTATAGTAGTGAAGTGACTTTGATGTCTATAAGTCCACTAGGGAAAGGTAACCCACTATTAATTAGTGTGATGTTAAGCTGAGAATCCATGTGAAAATCATTTTTGCTTAAGTTGTTTGGCAAAAAGTTAAAGACGGGAGCATATTGTGAGCATTTTAAAATATACTATTAACATATGTGGTGAGCTGCCTACATGAATTTTTAACAAATAAAGAGCCTTAACCTAATACCAGCATTTAAGAATCGCTTTTGGGCACATTATTGGTGCACTTGACCTATAACAAGGTTATTTATTCAGTCCAATTATGCCAAGTAAAGGTAAACCTAAGGACAAGAAAGGTCACCCCTCTAAAGCTGTGGAATTTTTTTCTCCTAAACATAAAGAGAAGACCCAGCTTCCACCTTTTGCAGATTCTCCCTTGCAAGCAGACAAACTTACACATAATAGTTCAAAGCTCTCAGAAAGTATGTCTAGCAAAGACTCAGAATTGCATGATGATGAAATGCTTACCCCATCAATAATGAGGAATATCTTGCAGGACTTTCAAGTTAATCTGCTAGCAGATATTAAACAGCAAATTATGGATAATGCTAAAGCAATAAGAGATGTTAACAACAGAACCTTAGAATTGGAGCTGAAGTTGGAGAATTTAACTCAGGACTACCACTCATTGTCAACTTTGAATATCAAATTAGAAGAAAAGGTTAAAGAGTTAAATAACCAAATTATTAAACTGGAAGATCTCTCAAGACGCTATAATTTACGTTTAAGGGGTATACCGGAAACAATCAAAAATCCTGATCTATCTGATTTTGTTTCTAAATTTTTTGTTTCTTCAGCTCCTTCTTTTGCTAAGCTGGAAAACAAATTTGATGTGATATATCGTATTCCTCTTCCATCATATTTACAAAATAAAGGAGCTAGAGATGTTATGGTTAAATTTCATTTTGTAAAGGCCAGTTATAAGGTTAAATCTCTTGATTCCCCATATGAATCCATTAAAATATTTGCAAATCTCTCTCCAGCGACTCTAAGCAGAAGACGTGAATATGCTCAACTAACCCAAACCCTGAGGAAAGAGGGTCTGGTCTACAAATGGACTTTTTCAACTGGTTTATCAATCCAAAAAGACTCTGTTGGATATAAAATTAACTCTCCAAAAGAAGGATTTGCTCTTCTGTCAAACTGGCTTATACCCACATGAACTATTGGAGCGATATTTTCAGATTTATTTATCTGTGTTCTTTTTTTTTTCTCTTTTTTTTTTGCCTAGATATACCTAGCGACAAAGCATTATTCATAAGTAGATTAGCTATCATTATGTGTTTATGACTTAAAATAATTTCACTAAATAAGAAGATTAATGTAAAAATTATTTTGCACTTTTTTTAAAGGACTTTTTCCTTTCTCTTTTTAACACTGTGTGCTTTACATTTTATATTCCTCACAACTAGTATGAATATAAGGAGATGTTTGACTATTTTTTTTTAATCTAGCGATGTACCCCTGTTGTGTTTTTTTTTTTTCTTTGCCCTAATCTGAAAAAAAAATTGGATGCCAAGTTGATAGCTTAGCTGGTTTTGGTTTTTCATTTTCTTATTTATTTTTTTGCACTTATTTATTTTTGTATTTAAGCATTCCCACGGGAGCGGATGTATTCCATTATAATAGACCTTCCATTTCTTAACACTGGCGTTTAGCCCTGCTTGTATAGGCTGCCCCTATTCTGTGAGGCAACCTAGGTGTGTTTCTGTGTGGTTGTGTTTGCAGTTTGTTAGTATGAGATCTATAGATACTTTACTTCTTCCTAGTCCTTGGGCTGGGACAAAGTACCTTAGGTATGGTATGTTTGTAGCTAGATTGGTTGTTCGTCAAGTATGTTTTGTGATGACAAAGTTGAGTATCTTTCATCTTTTGATCTTTTTATATGGCTTTAAAAATATTGAGCTTTAATGTGAACGGCTTAAATTCCCCGGGCAAGAGGCATACGCTATTCAGATTTTGCAAAAAACAAAAAGCAGATATTGTGTTTTTGCAGGAGACCCATTGGGCTCACTCTAAAACTCCATACTTGGGGGACTCCCTTTTTGGTCTCAAACATATCGCTACTTTCAACAAGAAAACACGAGGTGTTGCATTCTTTTTTTAAAAATAATTTACCTCTAGTAGAAGAATTTTGTATTCTAGACCCCCACGGACGTTATATTCTGTGGGGGGCGGGATTGATAAATGATCACAAAGTCACTTTAGTTAACTTATATGCCCCCAACAACAATCAGTTATCTTTTCTTAAACGTCTTGGGGCTTCTATTAAAAAATTTGCTAATGGTTTTTTGATTGTGGCAGGAGATTTCAATGTTATTCCTAACTTTGAAAAAGACAGAAAATCCCAAACCATTTGTAAAAACGTAAATAGAGTTCAGAATGTAGCATTCAAATGTTCAAATTGGTTTAATGGACTCAACTTATTTGATGCATGGCGCGTCCTAAATCCAAATCAATGAGAATAAACTTTTTTTTCTAATGTCCATAAGTTATATTCCCGTATAGATTTGTTTTTGGTTGATAGCAGAACTATTTGGAAATTAGATGATTATTTAATTAAGGAGGAATCCAGAAAACAGTTTTTAATCGAAGAGTCAACCAAATTTTTTGAATTAAATAGAGGTACAGTCTCCTCTAAGGGTGTTCTTTGGAATGCTTACAAGGCCTTCATTAGGGGAGTATTAATAAAGCTTAGGTCCCAGGTTACGAAACAAAGAGGAGAGTCCCTTAGAAAACGATATATTAATTTAAATAAATTGGAAACCATGAACAAAAAGGTCCCTAGAGATTCTACAATGGTTGAAATTAAAAAGGTTCAGAACAAAGTAAATAAAATTAACCAACTTTTGTCAGACAAAAAGATTTGGCGTATGCAACAACTTTATTACCATCAAGATAACAGAACTAGTAAATTACTGGCATACAAAATTAAACAGAAATCTTTAGGGAGAAGAATTGATTATATAATGAATAATGGTCAATCTACGATGTGCCCTAAGGAGATCGCCAATCTGTTTGCCAATTATTATGAAAACCTGTATAATCTATCTAAAGACAATGGTTTCCATAAACCGTCATCATTGCAAATTCAATCCTTTCTGGATCAATTTAAGCTCCCCGTTGTTTCCCAAGAGGAATTAGAAGAATTGACCACCCCTATTTCTGTTCAGGAAGTTAGGGAGGTAATCTCTAAGTTAAAATCTTATACCACTCCTGGCCCTGATGGATTCAGTAATCATTTTTTTAAAACATTTTCCTCAACATTATGTATTTATCTTACGAATGTGTTTAATGAAATCAAGACGGAAGGGGTCATCTCTCCAGAAATGGTTAATGCTAGTATAATTATGATTCCCAAACCTAAACAAGATCCACATTTTTGCTCTAGCTATAGACCTATATCATTATTGAATGTAGATGTTAAGCTATACTCTAAAATGTTGTCGATTAGGCTTCAAAAGATTATTCATAAACTGATAGACATTGACCAGTTGTTTTTTTTTTTCCGGACGATCTGGTTCGGATAACGTTGGAAAACTATCTAATTTGATCTGTTATTCAAAAGCGACAAAGGTTCCTACCCTATTTCTTTCATTAGACGCTGAAAAAGCTTTCGATAGGGTAGGGTGGGATTATATGGATCTTAATTTGAGGAAATTGGTCTGGGAAACTTTGGTTCTCACGCTATTGGGGCTCTATATAAATCCCCTTTGGCGTCAGTATCTAATTTTGGTTGTCACTCTCGCCCTTTTGGGATATCAAATGGAACCCGACAAGGGTGTCCTCTCTCTCCCATCCTATTTGCTTTACTGATAGAGCCATTGGCAGTAGCCATCAGATCTAATCCTGCCATTCATGACATTAGGTTGGGCGAGAGAGAACACAAAATATCTATTTTTGCTGATGACATAGTGTTATCTATTACAAGCCCTGGTGAACCCTTAAAAGTCTTGATGTTACTGTTGTTAATGAATACAGTTTAATATCACATTACAAACTTAATGTACAAAAATCGGATACTTTAGCGATAAATCTCTCCTTAATCACCAGAAAATCTTTAAGGGAATCATACCCATTTAATTGGAACTCCAACTCTTTTACTCATCTGGGTATTATTTTTTCAGAAGAGCTTAAAAATATGATTAAAATAAATTATAATGCCCTCTACAGTAAATGGTTAAACATTTTAAACGGTTGGAAAGGAGTTAAAGCATCCTTTAGTGGGTAAAATAGCCATTATTAAAATGGTGCTTCTGCCTATATTCTCTCAATTATCTCACTAGCTGTATTCCGATTAGAATTTCTCAATATCAGGTTAAAAAATTTCAATCTATTATAGATAAATTCATCCATTCTTCAAAATGGATGTGTCTGTGTATTAGATGAGAGGTCTGTGTCCTGGTGTCTGTGTATTAGGAGATGAGATGTGAGGTATGCATCCTGGTGTCTGTATTTTAGTAGATGAGGTCCGTGTCCTGGTGTATGTTCATTAGGGGATGAGATGAGAGGTCTGTATCCTGGTGAATATGGAGGAAATCTCGCACTTCAGCAGACTTTCTCCACTACAAGGTTACCTTGCCCTCCTACTTCTCTGCCAAACAACACTAGTCCTCATAACTAATATCAAACCTGTCCTCCAACCCTAAACGTTTATTTGCTACATTCAACACCCTCCTTTGCCCACCCCCACCACCTGCCCCTTCCTCTCTCACTGCTGATGACTTTGCCAGCCATTTTAAAAATAAAATCGAAACCATCTGAAATTAGCTCTCCTCCCAGCTTGGCCCTATCCCACCATCCTCTCCACAAACCGACAAGACCCAGACCTTCCCCAATCCCACCTCCACTATGGACTCCTTTGACCCTGTAACCGAGGATGAAGTATCTACTTTACTATCAAGCTCTCACCTTACCACATGTCCTCATGATCCTATTCCATCACAGCTAATCCCTCCCCTATCCACCGCACTTATCCCAGCTCTCATACATCTATTCAACCTCTCCCTAAACACTGGCAAGTTTCCATTCTCCTTAAAACACGCCATAATTACACCCATTCTTAAGAAGCCCTCATCTGACCCAGCTTCTGCCTCCAACTATCGCCATATCTCACTACTTCCCCTGGCTTCTAAACTCCTTGAGCGGCTTGTTTACAATCCCCTCACTCAATTTATTTCCTTCAATTCCCTTCTTGACCCCTTCCAATCTGGTTTCCGGGCCCAACACGCTACAGAAACAGCCCTCACAAAAGTCACCAATGACTTGCTAACCGCCAAATCAAAAGATCACTACTCTATTCTAATTCTCCTGGATCTCTCTGCTGCCTTCAGCACAGTTGATCACTTTCTACTAATCCAAACTCTCCGCTGTTTTGGCATCCAGGGCACAGCTCTTTCATGGTTCACATCCTATCTAAAAGATCGTACATTTAGCGTCTCCTTCTCTGGCACCTCTTCTTCACCTCTCCATCTGTCTGTTGGGGTTCCCCAAGGTTCTGTCCTAGGCCCCCTCCTCTTCTCCATCTACACCTCCTGCCTTGGCACCCTTAGAAAATCCTTTGGATTTCAGTATCATCTCTATGAAAATAATACACAAATCTACACCTCTGCACCCGATCTATCCCCCTCTCTTCTAGCTCATGTTTCCAACTGCCTCTCTAGCATATCCTATTAGAGTCTAGTGTTAGGAAGTGAGGTTTAGGGGGTTAGGCTTAGGAAGTGAGGTTTAGAGGGTTAGGGGGTTAGGCTTAGGGGGTAGGGTTAGGGAGTGAGGTTTATGGGGGTTAGGGTTAGGAAGTGAGGTTTAAAGGGTTAGGGGGTTTGGGGTTTGGCTTAGGGGCTAGGGTTAGGAAGTGAGTTTTAGGGGGTTAGGGTTACAGGGTTGGGGAGTACTACCTAGTTTTCACAGCTAGATGGGGATGGGAGAGCAGCCGCTTTCCTATAGTCGTCGTCCGTGCGCTGCAAGAAATGCGCACATAAATCCCAAAAGTATTTCACAATCATAAAAGCAAATAAATTATATGTACAGACTGAGCAATCACATATATAGTTGTGAGCATGCGGGCTGTTGCTAACGCTGCGGGATCGCGTAGCGATCCTGCGGCCCTCGCAAAGCGAGGGCTGCAGTTCCTAGCAATGGAGCGCCAAGGCGCTCCATGCCAGCAACTGTGGACTTCGCCAAATTTAAGGAGTTATGAAACAAAAATACGAGACACGTTAAGACCCATTATGACATTGCAAAAAACGCCCGAAACCTGCGCACATAAAAACATTAAAAACACAATAAATACACACAACAAGTACAGAAAAAGCTTACCTACAGCAAGGGGGGGGGGGGCACCAGGGTCTCAAAAGCTGAAGTTACAACTCAATTTAACTCAAAATAAAAGAGTTTAGACACCCGAAAATCACCTAAGCAAGAGAAAAAATGGCCGCCGAACAAAACGAAAACGAGGCTAAAGGACCCTAAACACGCAAACCACCACCAAACACCTACGGATTTTCCGAAAAAGTCGGACGACATCCGAAAACAAGAACGCAAAATCAGCCACAGCCGCGTACCACATATTAGGCGCCATTTTAGAACACTAACTTACAGAATCCGGCAGTACACAGCTACCCAAGCGGATTTGCCTTGCGCACGCACACTATTACACTACACACATTCATGATGCTTACACAGCAGCTCCACAGCACTGATGATGTAGCAACATGAAAACAGATTGCCAGCTCTTCAACACAATGCTTCCTGCATATAGGTAAAGTATATTAATTTCTTATTTTAATAATTATTCATTGCCATACCAAAAAAAAACACCAACTCTGCTCATAGCACACAAACAACCAAGAGCCTCGCAATGAGCGCCGAAGGATTTTCAAACAGCAACAAAATTAATTTAGCAAACAACATTACCTGCCTTACAATCTTATTGCCGTCATTTTTTGATGGGCAAGTTGCTAGTCACATATATAGTTGTGAGCATCGCGGGCTGTTGCTAACGTTTGTGGGCTCACGCACGCAGCCTATTTACACTTCACATTTCACACATTGCTGACACTTACACTTCAGGTCACCAAGAATGAGAATCTACATTGTATGCTGCAGGAACATCAAAACAGATTGTTAGCTCTTCAGGATATTGATTGCTGGATATATTAATTGGAAATGGGTAAAGTATATTACTTTATTATTTCATTCATTCAGTCATTATTATTAAAAAATAAATATATAGAAAAAATAAAAGGGGGAGAGGCTCGCAATGAGCGCTAAAGGCACTCAGCGCAGGGCTTGCAATCAGCGCACAGGGTGCTCAGAGGCACAAAAGTACACGAGGGGAGAGGCTCGCAATGAGCGCCGAAGGTATTCAGAGGACCAAAAGCCTTACATTGTGTGGCATACAGCATTACCTGCCTTACAATTTGATGACCGCCATTTTTTCACGGGCACTTCGCTAATAGAATATAAATGCTTGTCTTTCTGCAGTCTTTGGTCTGAAACCTGGAACTAACTTATTTTGAATAAAATATTTTTATCTAAATAATTATTGGCATTTTAACAATTACTTATGCAATCTGATGCCCGTATGTTAGGATGTTGCCCTAATTGTTTGCCCCTATTTAAAGCTATGAGCCTGATTGAATGCCCTTATATTAGGAAATACTCGGTACTCTTTCCGTATCAGATCAGCCTCATTTCTGCCTGCTGCCAGAAGGCTATTGCCATCACTGTGACCGCGTGGCCTAATGGATAAGGCGTCTGACTTCGGATCAGAAGATTGAGGGTTCGAGTCCCTTCGTGGTCGTTTCTTTTTTTTTAATAAAGAAAATGGTCATCAAATACATATTTGTATCACACACATTTATTTTACAATTAATTCGCTTTTTAAATATAATACATTTTGTAAATAACAATCAGACAGTCTGAGCTTCTTTCTTGTATTTTATTTTATATTTTTACCATTAATTAAAGAATTGTGTACAATAATAATAAATAGATCAAAAATATATAAATCATATATACTTATATTTTACCATTATGATATATTGTAGACACAATTTATGAATGTATTTAAATTTGTTTACATTTTTCTTATTTTTAATAGTTTTGCATTCATTAATTTTATATCAATAGATAAATGTAAACTCATATTATATACACTCCAATTTATTTAAGAATTTATTACAGCCTTTTTATGTTTTTATTTTTATGTTTACATTTTCATATAGACAAATAAAACCGGAAAGTGCTTTTTCAAGCCCATCTGTTAAAATATATTTTATATTTTACCATCAATTCAGACATTTAAAAAAAAAAAAATAATATAGTACTGTAATGGATCAATGATGAAGTTAGATTGAACACACATTTAGATTTTTTTTTTATTTTTTATTATTATATATATATATATATATATATATATATATATATATATACTAGCGACTTGCCCGTCAAAAATGATAGGGCAATAAAATTTGAAGCCATGGGAATGCTGTTTGATACGCAATGTAAACCTTTTTGTAGTCTGAGGACCTTCGGCGCTCATTGCGGTTGTGCCGGATAATGCTGATTAAGTCGGAGTTTATGGCACACAGGGAAAATAGGCAGGTGCCGGTTGCTTGAGAGTCCCGGTTGGTTGACTGCTGGATAATCAGGAGTTAATAATATATATTAAGTTTTCTAATATGTTAAATAAATGTACACATATATATGCATGCAGACATATGCTTAAGGAGATGAGGGTCACATTTTGAGGGGATATGATTCTTTTTTTTAAACAGAGAATATATTTAATATAATACAAATGCAATTATACAGTACATATATAGGGCTCGATCATGCTGTATTTTCATCATCTCACTAAATTCAATGTCTCTTATAAGTTTTATGAAGACATCCAGAAGAATATTTTCATGTACAGCCCCAGTGGCCTAATGGATAAGGCACTGGCCTCCTAAGCCAGGGATTGTGGGTTCGAGTCCCATCTGGGGTGCGGCCATGTTTTTGTTTTACTCTTTATTGGACAAATTGAAATAATCACGATTATTGCAACGCAATTATGTATTAATATTTACACTTCATTCCTATGTTTGATTTCAATAAATAATTTAGGCTGCCGTGTCTCCTCTCCCTGTCACGTGCTCAGCGTTGCTTCCGGATCTCCCACGTGTTTTATGTATTCATCCCTTCCTGCTCCGTGTGATGAGATCTGTCACTATCACGGTGACCCACTGACTACTAGGGTCGCCATATTAAGGTTTTGTAGGGATTATACACAGAGAGACAGGTTACTAACCGTCTGAGTGTGGACCTCATTCAGCACCTATACGGATATTAGCTCACTCAACTTCCAAAGTGTACTCAATATATATATACTGAGCACACTCAGGTGACTTGTAGAGTGTACACACAGATCTCAGAGTATATTCGGCTCAGTTATAGTGTACTCTCAGCTGTCACTCAGAGTACTCTCAGCTGGGTTATAGTGCACACTCAGCTCTCACTCAGTACATTCAGTTACAATGCACACTCAGCTCAGAGTACTCTCAGCTGGGTTATAGTGCACACTCAGCTCTCAGTCAGTACATTTAGTTACAATGCACACTCAGCTCAGAGTACTCTCAGCTGGGTTATAGTGCACACTCAGCTCTCAGTCAGTACATTTAGTTACAATGCACACTCAGCTCAGAGTACTCTCAGCTGGGTTATAGTGCACACTCAGCTCTCAGTCAGTACATTTAGTTCGAATGCACACTCAGCTCAGAGTACTCTCAGCTGGGTTATAGAATGCACACTCAACTGTCAATCAGACTACTCTCAGCTGGGTTAGAGCACACACTTAGCTGTCACTCAGAGTACATTCAGTTAGAATGCACACTCAGCTCTCAGAGTACTCTCACTCAGACTACTCTCAGCTGGGTTATAGTGCACACTCAGCTCACTCAGACTACTCTCAGCTGGGTTATAGTGTACACTCAGCTGTCACTCAGACTACTCTCAGTTGGGTTATAGTGTACACTCCGCTCTCAGTCAGTACTTTCAGTTACAATGCACACTCAGCTCTCACTCAGACTACTCTCAGCTGGGTTATAGTGCACACTCAGCTCTCACTCAGACTACTCTCAGCTGGGTTATAGTGCACACTCAGCTCTCACTCAGACTACTCTCAGCTGGGTTATAGTGCACACTCAGCGCTCACTCAGACTACTTTCAGCTGGGTTATAGAATGCATACTCAGCTCTCAGTACATTCAGTTAGAATGCACACTCAGCTCTCAGTACATTCAGTTAGAATGCACACTCAGCTCTCACTTAGTACATTCACTTAGAATGCACACTCAGCTCTCACTCAGTACATTCAGTTAGAATGCACACCCAGCTCTCACTCAGTACATTCAGTTAGAATGCACACCTAGCTCTCACTCAGTACATTCAGTTAGAATGCACACTCGGCTCTCACTCAGTACATTCAGTTAGAATGCACACTCAGCTCTCACTCAGTACATTCAGTTAGAATGCACACCCAGCTCTCACTCAGTACATTCAGTTAGAATGCACACCTAGCTCTCACTCAGTACATTCAGTTAGAATGCACACTCGGCTCTCACTCAGTACATTCAGTTAGAATGCACACTCAGCTCTCACTCAGTACATTCAGTTAGAATGCACACCCAGCTCTCAATCAGTACATTCACTTAGAAAGCACACCTAGCTCTCACTCAGTACATTCAGTTAGAATGCACACTCAGCTCTCAGTACATTCAGTTAGAATGCACACTTAGCTCTCACTCAGTACATTCAGTTAGAATGCACACTCAGCTCTCACTCAGTACATTCACTTAGAATGCACACTCAGCTCTCAGTACATTCAGTTAGAATGCACACCCAGCTCTCACTCAGTACATTCACTTAGAATGCACACCTAGCTCTCACTCAGTACATTCAGTTAGAATGCACACTCGGCTCTCACTCAGTACATTTAGTTAGAATGCACACTTAGCTCTCACTCAGTACATTCAGTTAGAATGCACACTCAGCTCTCACTCAGTACATTCAGTTAGAATTCACACTCAGCTCTCACTCAGTACATTCAGTTAGAATGCACACTCAGCTCTCACTCAGTACATTCAGTTAGAATGCACACCTAGCTCTCACTCAGTACATTCAGTTAGAATGCCCACTCGGCTCTCACTCAGTACATTCAGTTAGAATGCACACTTAGCTCTCACTCAGTACATTCAGTTAGAATGCACACTCAGCTCTCACTCAGTACATTCAGTTAGAATGCACACTCAGCTCTCACTCAGTACATTCAGTTAGAATGCACACTCAGCTCTCACTCAGTACATTCAGTTAGAATGCACACCTAGCTCTCACTCAGTACATTCAGTTAGAATGCACACTCGGCTCTCACTCAGTACATTCAGTTAGAATGCACACTCGGCTCTCACTCAGTACATTCAGTTAGAATGCACACTTAGCTCTCACTCAGTACATTCAGTTAGAATGCACACCTAGCTCTCACTCAGACTACTCTCAGCTGGGTTATAGAATGCACACTCAGCTCTCACTCAGACTACTCTCAGCTGGGTTATAGAATGCACACTCAGCTCTCACTCAGACTACTCTCAGCTGGGTTATAGAATGCACACTCAGCTCTCACTCAGACTACTCTCAGCTGGGTTATAGTGCACACTCAGCTCTCACTCAGAGTACATTCAGTTAGAATGCACACTCAGCTCTCAGACTACTCCAGCTGGGTTATATAATGCACACTCAGCTCTCACTCAGACTACTCCAGCTGGGTTATAGAATGCACACTCAACTGTCAATCAGACTACTCTCAGCTGGGTTAGAGCACACACTTAGCTGTCACTCAGAGTACATTCAGTTAGAATGCACACTCAGCTCTCAGAGTACTCTCACTCAGACTACTCTCAGCTGGGTTATAGTGCACACTCAGCTCACTCAGACTACTCTCAGCTGGGTTATAGTGTACACTCAGCTGTCACTCAGACTACTCTCAGTTGGGTTATAGTGTACACTCCGCTCTCAGTCAGTACTTTCAGTTACAATGCACACTCAGCTCTCACTCAGACTACTCTCAGCTGGGTTATAGTGTACACTCAGCTGTCACTCAGACTACTCTCAGTTGGGTTATAATGCACACCTAGCTCTCACTCAGTACATTCAGTTAGAATGCACACTCAGCTCTCAGTGTGAGTACTCTCAGCTGGGTTATATTGCACACTCAGCTGTCACTCAGGCTACTATCAGCTGGGTTATAGAATGCACACTCAAACTACTCTCAGCTGGGTTAAAGTGCACACTCAGCTCTCACTCCGAGTACATTCAGTTATAGTGCACACTCAGCTCTCAGTAAGAGTACTCTCAGCTGGGTTATAGTGCACACTCAGCTCTGTCAGTACATTCAGTTAGAATGCACACTCTGCTCTCAGTCAGAGTACTCTCAGCTGGGTTATAGAATGCACACTCAGCTCTCACTCAGACTACTCTCAGCTGGGTTATAGTGCACACTCAGCTCACTCAGAGTACATTCAGCTATTCAGTTAGAATGCACACTCAGCTCTCACTCAGTACATTCAGTTAGAATGCACACTCCGCTCACACTCAGAATACTCTCAGTTGGGTTATAGAATGCACACTCAGCTGTCACTCTGACTAATCTTAGCTGGGTTATAGTGCACACTCAGCTCTCACCCAGTACATTCAGTTAGAATGCACACTCAGCTCTCACTCTGACTACTCTCATGTGGGTTATAGTGCACACTCAGGTCTCAGTCAGAGTACTCTTAGATGGGTGATAGTGCACACCCAGCTATCACTCAGACTACTATCAGCTGGCTTATAGTGCACACTCAGCTCAGTAATAGTCACATAGCTTTTATCCAAAGTACACTCAGCTGAGTTAGAGTGCACACTCAGTTTCACCCAGAGTACATCCAGAGAGTACACCCAGTTCTCATTCATTGCACTCAGCTCTTACCCTTGCCTTATCCAGAATCCATCCCGCTAATATACAGAGTGCAGACTTACAGCCTTATTAAATTGTGATTCGGCCAATTGAATAGGACTCTATTTAAGCAAATATAGAGCCCTATTCAATTTGCTGAATTGCTATTTAATAAGGCTGTTAGCTCTTATCCAGAATACACTCGGTTCAGTCATTCGAAAGTACACACATAGATGTTATCCAGAGTACACGCATCTCCACTATACAAAGTAAATACTCAGCACTTGTACAAAATGCATTCTCAAGTACAACACAGAGCAATCAGTTCTCACAAACTGAGAGCACGTTCCCACAGGGTGCACATTTAGCCGCAACAGAGTACACACTCAGATGTCACAGGGTAGCTCTCGGCCTCTGTTATAGAGCACACTCGGCACTCACAGTATGCACCAAGGTCTCATACAGAGCCACTGTACTTCATCTGCACGTTCACAGAATATACACTGTACATCATTAATAGGCACCTATTTCACTGGAAGGGTTACATACGTGCCCCTCAGTCCTCAATATGGCTCAATTATGTTTAACCCTTTGTTGTGTACATAGCAAAAATCACTGCTGGTGCCAGAAAGATAAATTAACAGAAACTTGTAGAATATACTAGCAAATTGCCCGTCCAAAAATGGGGGTCATAAAATTGTAAGGCAGGTAATGCTGTTTGCCACACAATGTAAGTTTTTTTGGTCCTCTGAGTACCTTCGGCGCTCATTGCGAGCCTTCCCCTTGTGTACTTTTGGTCATCTGAGCACCTTTGGCACTTATTGCAAGCCCCGCGCCATTGGCCTCTCCCCTGCTCTTTATTTATATATATATATATATATATATATATATAAATAATTATTATTAAATAATAAATTAATATACCGTATATACTCGAGTATAAGCCAAGTTTTTCACCCCTTTTTAAGGCTAAAAAGGGCTCCCTCGGCTTATACTCGAGTCACTAGACCCCCCCCTGGTCTCTTTCCCTCCCCCCCTCCTCATCCTCACCCCCCCCCCCTCCTCATTCTAAACCACCCTCCTCACTTTACCCCTCTTAATACACCCGGTATATGCGAATGTCACATGCGCACCACGTCATTAGCATTGGCTGGGTGAAGACGCCGGAAAGAGCGGAGGCCGAAGCAGAAGCAGGTAAGTGAGGGGAAAGGGAGAGGGGGAGGTATTTAGAGGGGGTTGAATGAGGACGGGGGTTGAGGATGAGGAGGGGGGTTGAGGTTGAGGAGGGAGGTTGAGGATGGAAGGGTTGAGGAGGGAGTTGAGGGGGTTGAGGATGAGGAGGGGGTTGAGGATGAGGAGGGGGGTTGAGGATGAGGAGGGGGGTGGAGGATGAGGAGGGGGGTTGAGGTTGAGGAGGGAGGTTGAGGATGGAAGGGTTGAGGAGGGAGGTTGAGGATAAGGAGGGGGGTTGAGGATAAAAAGGGGGGTTGAGGAGGAAGGTTGAGGAGGGGGTTGAGGATGAGGAGGGAGGTTGAGGATGAGGAGGGGGGTTGAGGAGGGGGGTTGATGATGAGGAGGGAGGTTGAGAATGAGGAGGGGGGTTCAGGAGGGTGATAAGAGAGGGGGGGAAGAGACACAGGGGAGGGAGAGGGGAGAAGAGACACAGGGGGCAGCACATTTCCCACCCTCGGCTTATACTCGAGTCACTCATTTTTCCCAGTATTTTGTGGTAAAATTGGTGCCTCAGCTTATACTCCGTACTTTACCTATTTGTAATTAACATATTGAGCAATCAATATCCTGAAGAGCTAACAATCTGTTTGCATTTTTCTGCAGCATACAATGAACATTTGGACTGTTGCTGACCTGAGGTGTAAGTGTCAGCAATGTGGCAAGTGTGCAGTGTAAATAGGGTGTGTGCGCGAGGGCAAACCATTTGTTTTGTTGTGTAAATCGCCATTTTAGAATGGTAATGTTATTAGTTGCAAGTTAGTGTTGTAAAATGGCAGCGAGTGTGTATGTGTTACGTGAATCTGGAGCATTTTCCGTACTTCCTAATAGTGTATTTTTGTAAAAGTCTTATGTGCCTGGCGGTGTTTTGTGTGGTTAGGGGTCGTGTAGCCTCGTTTTTGTTTTTTTCGGCCGTCATTATTTGTCGCTCAGGCAATTTTCGAGTGCCGCAACTCAGCAAATTATGTTTAAATTGTGGTGCAACCTCACTCCCAGACGTCCTGGCTGTCCCCCCCCCCATGCTGTGTGTGATGTTTTTTTTTATTTCTTTGTGTTTTTGTTGTTTTTGGATGTGCACGGTTCGGCCATTAACTTCGTATTTTTTTCTACCTCAGGTCCTGCGGCTCGTATTTGTTTTTTTCTAAGTCCCGCTTTGCAGTCTTATGTGCCAGGCTGTGTTTTGTGTGGTTAGGGGTCGTGTAGCCTTGTTTTCGTTTTTTTCGGCTGCCATTTTTTTGTCGCTTAGGCGATTTTCAAGTGCCGAAAATAAGCAAATTGTGTTTAAATTCTCATGCAGCCTCACTCCCAGACATCCTGGCTGTTCCCCTGTGCGGTGTGTAATGTTTTTTTTATTTTCTTTGTGTTTTTGTATGTGCGCGGTTTGGCCGTTAACTTTGTATTTTTTTGACCTTGTATTTTTTTTTTCTAAGTGCAGCGGGTCTTATTTTTTTGAAGTCCCGCTTTCCTTTTTACGAAGTGTTACGTGCCGTAATTTTGCCACAATTTTTTTCAAACTGCTACGGGTCTCGCATTGAGAATTGTGTAATTGAGATTTCTGTTGATCTGTAGTCCCGCGGGTCGTAGGGATGGGCTCCTATGGAGCTCATCTCCACCAGCGCAGTGAGCGCCTTTGGCGTTCCTTGCCAGCAACTGCAGCCCTCGCTGTGCGAGCCTGCAAGCATTGGCAACAATCTGCAATGCTCACAACTATATATGTGATAGGGAGGGGCATAAGAGTGGTATTGTAATTGTGAACAGTTAATATATACCCTTGACCACACGCAGTATGGGAAGTCACCAAGGGCCAAATATGGCCCCAGGCAATTGCCCATCTCTAGATACACAATGTACTCAGCTCATTTAGAACACACACAGCTCTTAGAGTACACACATAGGTCCCACACGGAGCACAAGCAGTCATCACACTATAGACGAGTGGTTCACAAATATTTGCCCCCTAAGAACCACGTGAAAATTGCTGAGTGTCCATGGACCACTTCAGTGTTGTTGGGAGTCTTCCAGGGCAATATAGAAAAGTTTGTGCCGCACTATTATCTAGGCACTGTGTCCTAGTTCATGCATTTTATTTTATTACTAGAATATTGCCCGTTAAAAAATTACGGCAATGAAAGTGTAAGTGAGCTAAGGGAGTTTGGTGTATATAATGTGTCTGATGTAGTGTCGTTTGTTTTCTATGTCGTGCAAGTTTTTCGGAATCGGCGTAGGTGTTTGGTGGTGTTTTGCGTGTTTATGGTAGTGTTTTGCGTGTTTAGGGACCTTTAGCCTCGTTATCGTTTGGTTCGGCAGCCATTTTTTCTCTCGCTTAGGTGATTTTCCGGTCTCTAAACTCCGAAATTTGTGCTTAAATGAAGGTGTAACTTCAGTTGCAGAGGTCCCCAGTGCCCCCCCTTGCTGTGAGTAACCTTTTTATGTGTTTGTTGTTTGTATTTGTTGTGTTTGTAATGTTTTTGGTGTTGCGCGGGTTGCGTCCTTGTTTTGTAATCTTGTAGGTGTTTTTCGTCAAATACGTAGGACTTTGGTGATGTTTTGCGTCTTTAGACTGCTGTAGCCTCGTTTTCGTATTTTTCTGCGGCCATTTTTTCTCTCGCTTAGAGAATTTTTTAGGGTCTAAACTGCTTTAATTTTATTTAAATTGAGGTGTAACTTTAGTTTTCGAGGTCCTGGATGCTCCCTCTTGCTGTAGGTAAGCTTTTTATGTATTTGTTGTGTGTATTTGTTGGATTTTTGATGTGCGAGTGTTGCGGCCGTTTTTTGCGAGGTCGTAATGGGTGGTAACGTGTCTCGTATTTTGTTTGCGTTACGACGTAAAGTTTGCGAGGGTCGCGGTTGCTGGCAAGGAGCGCCTTGATATGCGAGCCCGCAAGCGTTAGCAACAACTCGTATGCTCACAACTATATATGTGATTAAAAAGGCAAATGTAGTCATGTTAAAAGCAAGTCACCCCCACAAGTTGGTTTAATCTTGATGTCAATACATTGTACTAGTCATTTTGTGACTAGTAAATCATTGCCAAGACATTTAGCATTGCTTGTGCGCCTCATTAATGGGAATGTGCAGCTCAGTATGTTAATTTGCATCTCACAGTGCTTCATAAGGGTGGGATAGGGGATCTAAAAATGCATGAGAAACCTAGGGGGCATTGTCACAGAGGAAAAGAACACACTGTAATCCTAAACAACAGTTCAAAGCAGCTTATTAGTATTCAGGAGCCACTTATTTGCATAAGAACACAGCAGAAACAATACAGTTTATCCCTATAATGTTTAACTATAGAAACAAATGTCTTGTAAATGTACAACACATTTTTCATGCTCTTTAAGAAAACTTAAAAAACAAATTGATTGTGGGCTGACAGAGTCCCTTTAACTAATTTTTTTTTTTTTGTAACCTGGAGATTCTGTGTGCAACCTTAAAGAAGACTATGGACTAAATGACTTGCCTATCACATATTATAATTGTCAAACTGCGATTCATCGTCACGCTTGCAAGCCTCGCATAGCGAGGCAAGCCGTTGAAGCACAGAAGTCTTCAGAGCTTGGAGCACTTAGCCGATATCGGCTGCGAGCCTTAGGCGCTCATCGCCTGCGAGGCATTGAAACACGCGCGACTTAGCTAGAAATGAGCACCGAAGGCACTCCTGCGAGCCTCGCAAAGCGAGGCATTGAAAGACGTGGGGCGTAGCCAGAAATGAGCGGCGAAGGCACTCCTGCGAGCCTTGCAAAGCGAGGCATTGAAAGACGTGGGACTTAGCAGGCAGTTCAGTCATTGAAGTACCCGGGACTTAGCCTCAAAGCAGTTAGGAAACACGGGATTGCCATAGGGTGCAAGCAGTTGAGGAACGTGGGACTTACAAAAAGAAATTACGATGTCGGTAAAATACGAAGTTAACAGCCGAACCGTGCAAATAAAAAAACACACAAAAAAAAAAAAAAAAAACACACACAGCAAGGGGAACAGCCAGGACGTCCGGGGGTGAGGTTGCACGCAAATTTAGCCAAATTTAACGAATTTGCACTCGAAAGTCGCCTAAGCGAGAAAAAAAATGGGGGCCCAAAAAAATGAAAAAACAAGGCTACACAACCCCGAACCTCGCAAACCACCGCCAGCCGCGTAACACTTTTACCCAGGAACATACTATTATAAAGGACGGAAAATGCTTGCGAGCCGCGTAACACGTTAACTAATAACATTACGAATAGAAAATGGAGCTTTACCCGACTAAACAAACGTTTTCGCCTCGTGCACGCAGCCTACAATTGGCACATTGCTGACACTTTCTCCTCAGAGCAGCAACTGTACATTGTATGCTGCAGGAAAATAAAGAGATTGTTAGCTCTTCAGGATATTGATTGCTGGATATATTAGATTAAATAGGGCAAAGTATATTAATTAAGTAATGAATTAATTATTATAAATAAATAGATCTATATATATAAAAAAAAAAACGCTAAATAGCATATTTTACACTGCCATTTGAATGACACGAGGGGAGAGGCTCGCAATGAACGCCAAAGGTCCTCAGAGGAGCAAAAGCTTTACATTGTGTGGCAAACACCATTGACGTGGCTTCAAATGTTATTGCCCTGTCATTTTTGATGGGCAAGTGGCTAGTTTAATATATTTAATAATTCAGAAGACAATACTGAAAATGAATAGTGGTTCTTTACTACCCAGATGTAATACACATAACTCAGACTAAAAGTGTCTCTGTACAAAATGATCAGTTTTATTAAATTATTTCTTTGTGTGCGTCATAACAAGGCAGCCATCTTTCTGGAGTTCACCAGAGTCCTTGTCCTGGGACATTTATGTATATGCAGTCTGCCTGGTGAGGGGTCCTTCTTCGGCCATCCATGGCAGTTTCACAATTGTCTGTAAAGGGTAGTGGTCCCTTTGGAGTCTCCTCTCAGTCTAGGCTCACCTTCCTGCTCTGTTTTATCGACGAATTGAACTTTTTCTGCTGTAGTCGCTCTCGGTTCATGTTTTCGACCCTGAAAAAAAATATATAGAGTACATGTCAATATCAGGAGGCCTCAGTCTGTCATGGTTTCCATATTGTTTGGTCTTGACTTATTATAGCAATTATAATTAAAACAGGAGATGCTTGTGAAATATGCAACAAACTAACTACATGTGCAACCATGTAATCTATAAAAGGGGATTTTGTCACCCCAAAATCATTTTTTTTTCAAAGGAAAATCAACTATGCATTCTACTAGCTATTTATTTCTAAACTTGAATTCTAATTAACTGCCTGGATTTGCTAAAAATCTTCTTGGTTGTTTCTGTGGTGACTACAATCACGCAGCCAGATCACCTCACAAATTCTTATCTAATATGGAGCTGCAAAAACACTGCTGAGTACATCGGAAATGATTTACTGAAGAGAAAAACAGCTATTGCAATCTATAGACATAGGGCCTCATTCAATTGCAATTTGGCCAATTGAATAGGCCTCTAAATAAGCACATAACATATTTTTTTTAAAGAAGTTTTTAGTTAGTAAGAATCTATCCAAAAGCAAGGTTTTCACTAACTAAAAACGTATTTAAAAAAAAATATGCTATGTGCTTATTTAGACCCCTATTCAATTGTCCAAACAGCAAATGAATGAGGCCCATACTCTTTAAGATGAAACCAACTTTTTGAAAAAAAAAAATGACTTCTCAAACACTACAAAAACATGCATGTGCTGCTGTGATTAACTGATATCATGTCACATTAACAAATAATTTATTATACAGGTGTTTAGTAGCGTGAGAAAGCTTTCATGCCCCCGTAGTTTACAATTGATAGTGCTCTCGCACAAATGACTACAGCCAGCAGTCTCACGTAGTAACGGTTGAGGAATCATCTATCTTATGCTGCTAAGCCTAATTTATAAAAATAAGAGTACTGCTGTACATTAAGACATTTTTTTTTTTTTACAGTGCATATTTTATGGTTCATTGAGAGGTGTTTTATTATATCACAGTTAATCCGCACGCTACTATCCCTCACTGCTGCCTGGAACTTCTTTTTGTCCCTGAAGCTCCTCAGAAGGCCAAAAATAAATCAACTTTTTCCTTTAATTTCTTCATATATACTAAATAGTACTATAAACAAACCAACAATTGTAAAGATTCTGTTTCAATGTGCTCCCATGCAGACCTGGAAGATATATGAAATATTGTGGACTTCAATAGACGCTGTATGCGTCCTTACATTACCATGCCTACCAAGATGGTCTGACTCATGCTGGTATATGGACTTGGGGACTACTTACGACTAGCGACTTGCCGTCAAAAAATGACGGTCAAAAAAATTTTAAGCCATGGTAATGCTGTTTGGCACACAATGTTAAGCTTTTTATACTCATTGCGAGCCTCTCCTCATGTGTCCTTTGGCTCCTCTCTCTATATTTTTAAATACTAATTAATTAATTGAATAATAAATTAATATAGTTTACCTTTTTGTAATTAATATATGTAACAATCAATAGCCTGAAGAGGTAACAATCTCTTTTTATTGTCCTGCAGCATATAATGTCCAGTTGGACTGTTGCTAGCCTGAGGATATAGTTTTATGAATGATGTAACAGTGCATTAGAAATAGGCTGCGTACACAAGTGCAAACCGTTGGTTTATTTGTGTAAAACGCTACTTTAGATGCGTAATGTTGTTAGTTGCAAGTGACAAGCAACGCTATTTTACAATCCTTAGCGAGCATTTGCCATCCTTTGTAATAGTGTGTTTTGTAATTCGTAGGTTCCTGGGTGAAAGTGGTGCGCGGTCCAGGGTCATGTAGCCTCGTTTTCATTTTTTTGGGTTGCAATTTATTTTCTCGCGTAGTTGATTTTCGAGTGGCGAAACTCAGCAAAATCAACTGACATTTGCATTCCACCTCACTCCCAGACGTCCTGGCTGTTCCCCAGTGCTGTGTGTGAAGTTTTTTGTGTTTTTTGCTTTGCGTGATTCTGCCGTTAACTTCATATTTTTTCCTAAGTACCGCGTCTCGTAATTTTTTTTCTTCCAAGTCCCGCGTTCGTCAACTGCTTGCAGCCTAAGGCGATCCCGCGTTTCCTAAGTGTTTGGAGGCTAAGTCCCGCGTGTTTCATTGCCTCCCCTGCTCTCCTCGCTTTGCATTGCTCAAATGCTGCAAGTTTTAGTGCCTTAACTGCTCGCCTCGCCTTGCTACACGATGCTCGCAGGCGATGAGCCCCTTTGGCTCTCATTGCCTAAGTCGTATGCACCACGCAAAGCATGACGACGTCTCGTAGTTCGACAATTATAATATGTGATAGGACTATTCTATTTCAATTGGATATGAGCAGTTAGTTTACACTGTTATAAGTTATCTTAAACAAACAAAGACGCCGAGTGTGTCCATTTTGACATAATGTGATTAGCCACATTATCAATCCCCCTGTATACGTTTATTATATACCGCCTTATTAGCATCACTAGGTTATTTAGAACATAACATCTTTACTGTAGACACACAATGTAATTGGTTTCATTATTAATTTCACTGTAAAAATATATCTGGCTATTTATCCACTATATAGATAGAAGAGTATAAATAACTGTGTGAGGTGATTTCTCACAGCATTTGCATTATCGTATAGTCTTTTCATGACCATAAAATATTATTGGAATTATCTGAAAAATATGGTGTAGGATGTATGACATTATATTTATCATAAAATGAGGTACTACTAAAAGTATTTAAATGCTTTAGAAATTAACGTGTTATTGATATGAATATATCTTGAAATCCATGATAGTATGTGTTGTTATTAATGTGATATGATACTTATGCTGTTAAATCTGCCCTAGTTTGTGATACGATTTTTCATTGGTGACAACATTTGTAACTACTGCTATTCTTTCCTTTGAGTTGATCTATTATCCAGACATATGTTAAATACTTTGGCCCCCATAATGTAGCCTGCAAAATGTATTGATATACAATTGGACTCTTCTAGCTACCCGTAATTGATTTGCAAGTTCCATGCTCAAAATCCCTGTAGTTATCAAAATCGTAACTCCCTCCCATCTCCTTCTTTGAAGTTTCAAGCCCGTAAATGTTACCAGTGCTAAAAACACAAAATCCATATTCAATTGCAACAATTCAACAAGCCCGCAATTGCCTTCAAACCCGTAAATGGCAAATGTATCAAGAAATTATACAAGTCCTAGATATGACCCACAAGTGGGTAAACACCTGTTCGTAGCACTGTAAAAGCAAATATAAACACACTACTGTACTTAAAAATACTGGGGAAACCAATGAAAGGCATTATAATTAATTGGACTACAGTCTCAAGCTCGCAAATCTGCAATCATTTTTTTTTAATGTTTTATTTCTGTGTTATATTGATCCGGGAATCAATGAGTTAATACATATCAGGCCACCCACATGAACTAGAACAGATGATTTATTAATTATTATGGATTTTTAAATTTCTGGATTGTGAGTCTTATTGCAAATTGAACTTTTAAACACTATTTAATTGCAGTCTAAACGCCATGTTTTACTGACGTCATGATGACAGTCTCATTTACCATTGTCTCTGTCTAAATTGTAACTTCCGGACTTGATTAATTGATCACGATCATGCCCTGAAATGCTATGTACGGGTTCATGTCTTTAGCCCTGTAATTGCGGGCTTGAGTCAATTAAATACAGCCAGAATTGTGACAAATTTCTAACCCGCAGACATGAAGCCTGTATGAAGGTAATGGGCCTATGTTTATTTTTGCTAAGTATGTAACAGTCATATTTACCCATGATGATTTATGTCACTTACCTGTATTATTCTTACTCATGTTATGACTGACTTATTAATCTTTATATCTATACTTGGTCCTATATTTTGGCACTTAGAGACATATTTAGTTTATTGTTGAAAAATTAGTCAATTTTTGGGGTAGCAGATTTCTGCACCTTTCAGTTAAGAGCTATTTTTCAAGGTTGATAGTGATTTAAATAAAAATAAATGAATACATATTTTCCTTTTTTGGGTTTTATAGTACAATTTTGTCCTTTTAGTGTGAAGCACTTAAGACAATGTTGCAATTCCTTGACTCTCTGTTAATACATACTAACCCCAAGCTGAAATGCATTACTGCACTGAAGAAGGTATATAAGCATTTAGAGAAAGCTTCTAATTAATAACCTCTTCAGCATTTGAAAACTTCCAGCTTTTTATCCCCATAACCTTAATATATCGTCCGGCTACAGTGGACATAACCCCAAGGTAAATAGACACTTTAAGGCCTTTAAACACTACAACTGTGTTAAATAAAAAACATTTATACATTTTTATTTTTTTTTAAACGAGAAAAAAATAAAAAGCTGAAGTTTGTACAGCTTCTCTACAATTTTGACCTCTCTACAGGACGGCACAAAGTAGTAGCCATGAAATTAAAGTGCCTTTAGGTTGAGCCTATAGCGAATAGGATCTGGAGAATAATATAAAAACTCCAGAGTTTTCATCATCCTGGGGTCTAATTTATGGCTGATCCATTGGTCGGGTTCACCGGCAGTACCTTATCCTGCGGAGCTCTGTATCTTCTTTAGTCGGTGCCTTGGGTTTCTGTCCTGCCTCGATGATCATGGAACGGATTTTTTGCAGACAGTCAGCAAGATTGCGCATCTGGTATCGGCTCACTTCAGACACCACAATCAGCTCCCCGCTACGGTTTATACGATTTTTATACTGTAGAAGTAAAATGTGTGAGAAATCAGAGGAGTAGACTGGGGAAGGGGTAAAAGGGAGGCAAGAAGAGAAGTGAGTGCGAGAGACAATATGAGGAGGGAGGCAAGAAAGAGATAAATGAGACAGAAAAAAAAAGAGAAAATAATTAGATGGGAGAGAGAGAGAGAGAGAGAGAAAGAAAAAGAAAGAGGAGAAGAAGTGTTATCACAAGACAAACAGATGAACAGAGAAAGAGAAGAGAGAAAGGCAGGTGAGGGAGAGTCATAACAGAAATAGATTAACAGAGGGATAGGCAAGTGAGAGAAAGGAGGAGAGGAATAGCCGGGAAAGAGAAAGAGGAGCAGTCATAAGACAGAGGGGAAAAAGGGGCATGCAAAAGAAAGAGGAGGAGAGAAACGGGGGCAGTCATAAGAGATAGTTAGTTATAAGAGATAGAGGAAGAAAGGAGTATGTAAGAAAGAGAGGGATAGGCAAGAGACGGGGAGGATGAGGACAGAGGTAGACACGAAAGGAGGAGGGGCAATCATAAGAGAGGGAGTGGAAGAGAAGGATAGGTTGGAGAGAAAGAAGAGAAGAGGTAGTCAAAATGAATATAAAAAGGAATAAAGAATACATGAGAAAGTGGAGGAGAGAGGTAGACTGAAAAGAGAAAGAAAAAAGGAGCAGTCATAATAATTTCTATAATATAGAGAATGTTTCAGTGCATTACATTTGTTTCCCATAAGGGAGTAAAAAAAGAAGAGAGAGAGAGGACAAGACAGATAGGTAAGAGAAAGATAGGGTGCAGGATAAGAATGATGGGCGAAAGAGGTAGATGAGAGAGAAAAGAGGAGCAGAGGCATGAGGCAGAGAAAATAGTACTGACAGAGTTGGTGGATAAGAGATGTATAAGTGAGAGAGGAATAAGAGTTGATTGGAGAAGTATAAGGAAGAAATGGGTGAATGGGTTTAAGGAAGAGAGTATGGAATGAAAGGCGTAGAGAGGAGAGGAAGAAAAGGGCATTATGGAAATAAGAGGAAGAGAAATGTTAAGCAGAATGAGAAGAAAAAGATAAGATAGAAGAGTGAAAGAGAGGGTCACCTTGAAGACAAGATACTAGAAGGTGCGACAAAAAAAAAAAAAAAAAAAAAAAAAAGGGGGAAGACGGGTTAAGCTGAAAAACTGTCAGGAAAGACAGAGCTTATGTCTCATGTAAAGGAGTGAGACAAATCTGATGACAAAAGTTGTAGAAACTCACTGAATGACAGACAGACGAGTTACCTGTATAGAGATCTTCTGCCTTACGTCATCTGGAATCCAGTCTGCAGATGACAAGTGGAACCGGACTTCAGCCTTTGTGTTAACTGGACAAAAACAGAAAGAGAATGCCTGTGCTTATAAAAAGGAAATATATTGCAGTATTTATGGAGATCATGAACAGATACCAGCTGTGAACAGCACAAGGTGTTTATACCAGCAGGGTTAAAATCATCATCACAAAGTCACTTAATACTTGTACCTCACCTAAAACCTGTTCTTTATTGTATTATTGGCATACATTTTATACCACTGCCTCCACTCCACAAAGAAGGCAATTATCCAGAATTAAGACACAAATTGTATTGCTTTTTCCTGGCGTCTACAAGTTGGATGGGAGCCAGAGACGTATTTAGCTGCTTCAAGTAAAGTGCTGCAATACTGAGTACAATTTCTTTAAGTAGAAATAATGGAAATCTATGACTCTTTTTCATTTAGAATGCAACTCAAACAATGCAATGTCTGCAGTAAAGAATAGCTGCATACAATAATTAATGTCAGTGTAATGATGGCACGTCAGTAAAACAACTTTTCAATTTATAGGATTACAAAAGTTGGACGTGTGACTCGACTTCTGCAGTCAATCTGATTAACTATTTCAAGCTAGTAACATCATCACTAAAAACGTTTCCAAGACCAGCAATACTAAATTGCAAATCCATTGTTATTTTTGTCACATGCCCATGCTTCTCTTTGTATACCTTTGTTCACATTGTGTCCTCCAGGACCACTGCTCCTGCTGTATGAGATATTCAGGCGATCTGGATGGGGAGAGAAAATAAAGATGTAAGAGACACCTGCAGGCCTGGTAACTGCTCAATAGCCGAGCAACCTCTCAAACTCAGAAAGAGTTAAAGCTAGGTTTGTCCAACACCACTCTTGGGCAATTATACTCATGCCAGATTTTCAGGATATACTGTTGGAGTACAGATGCATCACTAGCTAAATAAAAATCACTAACATAGCCATAATCACAAATATACTGCACAATTTGGACAAACTGAGTTAAAGAGATATCCCAAGGCTCCTTGCATACTTACCTAGAGGTATGTCACTCTGCTCCTGCGCAGATTCCTGTAAAAAAATAGTTTAGAATTAATACTTATGTGCTTTATTAGCACATATATGAATGTATGTGTGTGGGTGTGTGTAATATACAAATAAATATTTTTTATACATCCACGGGCACATTTGCACAGAGTTCAAATAATAATGTTACAGACTTTTGTGAAATATAATCTATAAGTTATAACAATGAAATTATCAGTTGGATATTTTTTATAACCTTCTGATAAATTTATATTTTTGCTACGGCAGACTTACACTGAAGTTTGCATTTTTCCTTGTCAGTCACAAACTCTCTTGCCTCCACCACTGTTTATATTAGATATGTTTAAATCTTTATTAATGTGATGATAGCCAGTAAGCTTGAAACAGCTGTACATGGATTGGATACTCCGCCTGTGTTTATTCCAGCCTTGGCTTTGCATTAAAGCTGTGTAATACAGCATGCATAAGCTTAAAGGAAGCCATGTTTGATGATGGCTATGGAATTAAGAGCGAGGCATTTGTGGGCATGTTTGTGTGTCCCAGCTCAAGTTCCCAGAATGCAGTGTAATAACTGTTTTTCTCGGAACTCTGAGCTGGAAGCAGGTTTTTTTACTTGCTTTAGACATTCAAATATGAACACAGATGTACTTTTTATTTACTATATATATATATATATATATATATATATATATATAACAAAAATTATATATAGGACAGGCCTTAAATGCCCTATATTTCGGTAGCGCTAGTACAATAATACTTTAGATAGTACCTCAGTAACTATTGGTGTCCAAAAAGTCCAAACGCTCTTACAGTAAAGATAAACTAATAGATAATGCTATATATCCCAGTGTTCTCTTTCCGTCACTCAGGTTCAGCTGCATCTTAAATGTACGCTGTTCATGGAGCGTCCACAACTGAACAAATCTTAAAAACAAAAAGAGAGGTGCCCACCCCAGTCCTGATAAAATCCAGAGATTCTGATGTATGGAACAGAAATAAAGTCCGAGTTATATATGAAGTGTCAACTCCCATGTCTTTACATCATGACATGAGGTATCTTAATCGTATCAAACACGTGTTGTATCTACACCTTCCTCCACCAAGGGAATTCAGCTGGTATAGCTCCAATGGGTACTCTCCTAGAGCAGGAATCTGATTTTCCAAGGTTTTAGCAACTATCGTGGATACCAATCTCATATATTTGCAAAAAAATATTATCTATTATTTTTTTTTATCAATAAATCATTTAGACATCCATTGATCAGATGGAATGTCTGAGACAGTAACAAATATCGATATTTGCTAAAACCTTGGAAAATCAGATTCCTGCTCTAGGAGAGTACCCATTGGAGCTATACCAGCTGAATTCCCTTGGAGGAGGAAGGTGTAGATACTACACGTGTTTGATACGATTAAGATACCTCATGTCATGATGTAAAGACATAGGAGTTGACACTTCATATATAACTGGGACTTTATTGCTGTTCCATACATCAGAATCTCTGGATTTTTATAATTTATCTGCACCAGGGTGGGCGCCTCTTTTTTATTTTTAAGAGAATATATATATATATATATATATATATATATATATATATATATATACACACACACACACACACCAGGGGGGAAATGTGCATTCCCTTCCTATCAACGGAATCTGTTCTATCTGTCCGCACAGAGTCTGAACACTGCGGTTGAATGCTGTAACATCCATCGCTTTGTTCGGCGCCTGCAATCGGCCCTCAAACGCGCCTCTTATAGCTCAAGGCCTCTTCGTTCAACTGCAGTATTCAGACAGATAGTAGAATAGGACCCTATCAACTCTTATGCTCATGTTATATCTTACTAATATTGCTTGTGACTAGGTAAAGGAGGCGTAGCCCTTGAAAGCTTGTTACTCTAAATAAAGTGTTTGTCCAAAAAACAAAAAAATGATTACTATATACTGCAATACTTATTCATCTGGATCCCTGGGCATGGATCTATTTTATTGTGTGTGCGCCACCGCCAACTGCCCCGGTAGGTTGAAAGACCGGATACTGGAGAACATATCACTCTCTGTGAAGAAGGTGAGAGACCGTGCACAGGAGGAAGGAGAGGACTCCAGACAGGAGTCAGTCAGTCAGTCTCACTCACTCAGTTTCCTGGGTCTCTATCCTTCTTCACAGACTTATCCTGCCCTTTACCTAGCTGTCTATATCCTCTCTCTCTCTCTCCCCCCCTCACACTGTCTCTCTCTGTCCCTCTCCCTAGTTTCTCTCAGTCATAGTCTCTCTCCCATTCCTGGCTCTCTAACCATCTTCACATACAGTGATATCTTCTCCAGTCCTTCATGTCTCCGAGTGTGTCTCCTGTCTCTCTGCACCTCTCTCAGTCCTGGTATCCTTGTGTCTCTCCTCAAGTCTCCCTCAGCACTGACTGGAGTCCTCTCCTTCTTCATGTGCCCTCTCT
The DNA here is from genome assembly GCA_027410445.1 of Discoglossus pictus. Classification (NCBI taxonomy): domain Eukaryota; kingdom Metazoa; phylum Chordata; class Amphibia; order Anura; family Alytidae; genus Discoglossus; species Discoglossus pictus. Next base: position 153,915,966 of record CM050168.1, on the reverse strand, counting down.
CTCCTGGCTCTCTCGGGCTTGGGGTCTCACCTTCTTTACAGACAGTGATATGTTCTCCATTATCCGGGCCTTCACCTCCCGGGGCAGTCTGCAGTGGCGCACACAAAACAGGATAGGTCCCTGGGCATTCACAACTGTGTGTGTGTATATATATATATATATATATATATATATATATATATAGTTGAATAATCAGAGTATTGCAGTGAATAGTGATACCTTTTTTATTGGACAAACGTATTCATTATAAAGCGACAAGCTTTTGAGATATAATGCCTCTATTTATCAAGTCAAAAAGCAATACATACTAATATATATATATATATATATATATATATATATATATATATATATATATATATATATTATTCATTTATAAGTTTTCCTCAGCAAGAAGAAATATAAATGTTGTGTTGCTCTATGTGAGATTCAACTTTTAACTTAATTTACATATACAAGAACTTAACTTCTATCAGAACTAATTGTATTTATTTACATATGTACGTTTCATTTCTGCAACAGTTGAGAGCTTTTCTGTGTTAGTTTAACATATTAATAATTACTATTTCCGGAAATAAAATGTGAAGTATTATATGATATACACTAAAATAACACATCTATATTATACACATTGTCTATGACCTGTGTAAGTCACTAAATCAAATGCTTTCTTCCCATTGGCTGATATCCTTGTCAGTCACTCTCCCTATTGGCTAATACATCTTTCAGTCACTCTCCTGTCACACACTGCTTCCGGTGCTTGTACTCACAGTTGCTTGCTGGCTCCCGCTATCTGGATACAGTTTGTCCAGATTGTAGATACTACGGAAACTGGAATAAGCAGTAGTGGTGGAGGAAAACCGGAACCCGTAGGAGCGGAAAGCCTGCAAAACACCGGACACCGGTAAGAAACACACCGCCGCCATCTTAGCCTTACTGTCCTTCTGGGAGAAAACTTCCGGCAGTGCGCTGTGAGAAAGGTTCCTATGGGGAACTAGAGGCAGTGCGAGGTAGTTCCGATTGTTAATACATTTTTATTATCCCAGATAATTATGAAAATTATATATTGACAATCATATATTTATTTATATATATATATATATATATATATATATATATATATAAACTGGGGGTGGTGTATTTTACACTCATAACAAGGTTTAATATGAGGTATGCTACATTTTTTATAGCATGGCTATATTTGAGGTAATTTTAATGTTTTATAACTTGACTAAATCTGAGGTGCTTTACGTCTTTATAACACATGTAAGGTACTTTATCCTTTGATAACATGGCAGAATCTGAGGCACTTTATACTTTCATAACGTCACTATATCTGAGGTACTTTATGCCTTAGGTACAGTGTAAAACCCGGAACAGGACATTTTTGAAAGAAATCGTTCCTTTCCTGTTTTATGTTTGCCGCTGTTGTGTGCCGCCTACTCTTGGACCGCGCAGGTTTAAAAGGCTCATTACAAGCCTCACCCCCCTCTACTTTACGTTCCTCGCATGCGCAAGCCAGTGATTTTCCCACTCATCGCGGGCCACCCCTGTGTCTCTTTCCTTCGCGCATATCGCATCACGCAGCGTATAGTTGTCGGAATTGCGAGTTTGCCGGTCACGACAACCTCGCAGTTACGACAACTATATATGTGATATATACTAGCGGCTTGCCTGTCAAAAATTACGGCAATAAAATTTGAAGCCTGGCAATGCTGTTTGCCACAGAGTGCGAGGCTCTCTCCCCTCTAACTTGCGGGCCTCGCAATGAGCACCTTCGGCGCTCATTGCGAGCTTCTCTTCCCCTCTATTTCCGGGCCCTGCAATGAGCAGCTTTGACACTCATTGCAGGCCTCAGCCAACCCTCAACTCATTGTGAGTCCTGCAATGAGCCCCTTTGGCACTCATTGCGAGCCTCTCATCCCCTCTACTTTACAGGCCCCGCAATGAGCGGCTTTGACACTCATTGCAGGCGTCAGCCAACCCGCAACTTTTGGGCCTTCGCATTGAGCACCCCCCACTCCCTCCCCTGTGTGTCTCTCTCTCTCTCTCTCTCTCTCTCCACCCCCCACTCCCTCCCCTGTGTCTCTCTCTCTCCACCCCCCACTCCCTCCCCTGTGTCTCTCTCTCTCCACCCCCCACTCCCTCCCCTGTGTCTCTCTCTCTCTCTCCACCCCCCACTCCCTCCCCTGTGTCTCTCTCTCTCCACCCCCCACTCCCTCCCCTGCGTCTCTCTCCACCCCCACTCCCTCCCCTGTCTCTCTCTCTCTCTCTCCACCCTCCACTCCCTCCCGTGTCTCTCTCTCTCCACCCCACCTCCCTCCCCTGTGTGACTCTCTCTCCACCCCCCACTCCCTCCCCTGTGTCTCTCTCCACCCCCCACTTCTTCCCCTGTGTGTGTCTCTCTCTCTCCACCCCCCACTCCCTCCCCTGTGTCTCTCTCTCTCTCTCCACCCCCACTCCCTCCCCTGTGTGTCTCTCTCTCTCTCTCTCTCTCTCTCTCTCTCTCTCCACCCCCCACTCCCTCCCCTGTGTGTCTCTCTCTCTCTCTACCCCCCACTCCCTCCCCTGTGTGTCTCTCTCTCTCTCTCTCTCCACCCCCCACTCCCTCCCCTGTGTCTCTCTCTCCACCCCCCACTCCCTCCCCTGTGTCTCTCTCTCTCCACCCCCCACTCCCTCCCCTGTGTCTCTCTCTCTCTCCACCCCCCCACTCCCTCCCCTGTGTGTCTCTCTCTCTCTCCACCCCCCACTCCCTCCCCTGTGTCTCTCTCTCTCCACCCCCCACTCCCTCCCCTGCGTCTCTCTCCACCCCCACTCCCTCCCCTGTCTCTCTCTCTCTCTCTCTCCACCCCCCACTCCCTCCCGTGTCTCTCTCTCTCCACCCCACCTCCCTCCCCTGTGTGACTCTCTCTCCACCCCCCCACTCCCTCCCCTGTGTCTCTCTCCACCCCCCACTTCTTCCCCTGTGTGTGTCTCTCTCTCTCCACCCCCCACTCCCTCCCCTGTATGTCTCTCTCTCTCTCTCTCCACCCCCCACTCCCTCCCCTGTGTGTCTCTCTCTCTCTCTCCACCCCCCTATCCCTCCCCTGTGTCTCTCTCTCTCTCTACCCCCCACTCCCTCCCCTGTGTGTCTCTCTCTCTCTCTACCCCCCATTCCCTCCCCTGTGTCTCTCTCTCACTCCACCCCCCGCTTCTTCCCCTGTGTCTCTCTCCACCCCCACTCCCTCCCCTGTGTGTCTCTCTCTCCTCCCCCCACTCCCTCCCCTGTGTCTCTCTCTCTCCACCCCCCACTCCATCCCCTGTGTCTCTCTCTCTCTCCACCCCCCACTCCCTCCCCTGTGTCTCTCTCTCTACTCCCTCCCCTGTGTGTCTCTCTCTCCTCCCCCCACTCCCTCCCCTGTGTCTCTCTCTCTCCACCCCCCACTCCATCCCCTGTGTGTCTCTCTCTCTCCACCCCTCCACTCCCTCTCATGTGTCTCTCTCTCTACTCTCTCCCCTGTGTGTGTCTCTCTCTACCCCCCTACTCTTTCCCCTGTGTGTGTCTCTCTCTACCCCCCCACTCCCTCCCCTGTGTATCTCTCTCTCCACCCCTCCACTCCCTCCCATGTGTCTCTCTCTCTCGCCACCCCTCCACTCCCTCCCCTGTGTGTGTGTCTCTCTCTCTCTCTCCACCTCTCCACTCCCTCCCCTGTGTCTCTCTCCACCCCTCACTCCCTCCCCTGCGTCTCTCTCCACCCCCACTCCCTCCCCTGCGTCTCTCTCCACCCCCACTCCCTCCCCTGCGTCTCTCTCCACCCCCACTCCCTCCCCTGCGTCTCTCTCCACCCCCACTCCCTCCCCTGCGTCTCTCTCCACCCCCACTCCCTCCCCTGCGTCTCTCTCCACCCCCACTCCCTCCCCTGCGTCTCTCTCCAGCCCCACTCCCTCCCCTGTGTGTCTCTCTCTCCACCCCTCCACTCCCTCCCCTGTGTCTCTCTCTCACTCCACCCCCCGCTTCTTCCCCTGTGTCTCTCTCCTCCCCCCACTCCCTCCCCTGTGTGTCTCTCTCTCCTCCCCCCACTCCCTCCCCTGTGTCTCTCTCTCTCCACCCCCCACTCCATCCCCTGTGTCTCTCTCTCTCTCTCCACCCCCCACTCCCTCCCCTGTGTCTCTCTCTCTCTCCACCCCTCCACTCCCTCTCATGTGTCTCTCTCTCTACTCTCTCCCCTGTGTGTGTCTCTCTCTACCCCCCTACTCTCTCCCCTGTGTGTGTCTCTCTCTACCCCCCCACTCCCTCCCCTGTGTATCTCTCTCTCCACCCCTCCACTCCCTCCCATGTGTCTCTCTCTCTCGCCACCCCTCCACTCCCTCCCCTGTGTGTGTGTCTCTCTCTCTCTCCACCTCTCCACTCCCTCCCCTGTGTCTCTCTCCACCCCTCACTCCCTCCCCTGCGTCTCTCTCCACCCCCACTCCCTCCCCTGCGTCTCTCTCCACCCCCACTCCCTCCCCTGCGTCTCTCTCCACCCCCACTCCCTCCCCTGCGTCTCTCTCCACCCCCACTCCCTCCCCTCCGTCTCTCTCCACCCCCACTCCCTCCCCTGCGTCTCTCTCCACCCCCACTCCCTCCCCTGCGTCTCTCTCCACCCCCACTCCCTCCCCTGCGTCTCTCTCCACCCCCACTCCCTCCCCTGCGTCTCTCTCCACCCCCACTCTCTCCCCTGAGTCTCTCTCCACCCCCACTCCCTCCCCTGCGTCTCTCTCCAGCCCCACTCCCTCCCCTGTGTGTCTCTCTCTCCACCCCTCCACTCCCTCCCATGCGTCTCTCTCTCTCTCCACTCCCTCCCCTGCGTCTCTCTCCACCCCCACTCCCTCCCCTGCGTGTCTCTCCACCCCCACTCCCTCCCCTGCGTGTCTCTCCACCCCCACTCCCTCCCCTGCGTCTCTCTCCAGCCCCACTCCCTCCCCTGTGTGTCTCTCTCTCCACCCCTCTACTCCCTCCCATGTGTCTCTCTCTCTCGCCACCCTCCACTCCCTCCCCTGTGTGTGTGTCTCCCTCTCTCTCCACTCCCTCCCCTGTGTCTCTCTCCACCCCTCACTCCCTCCCCTGCGTCTCTCTCCACCCCCACTCCCTCCCCTGCGTCTCTCTCCACCCCCACTCCCTCCCCTGCGTCTCTCTCCACCCCCACTCCCTCCCCTGCGTCTCTCTCCAGCCCCACTCCCTCCCCTGTGTGTCTCTCTCTCTCCACCCCTCCACTCCCTCCCATGTGTCTCTCTCTCTCTCTCCACCTCTCCACTCCCTCCCCTGCGTCTCTCTCCACCCCCACTCCCTCCCCTGCGTCTCTCTCCACCCCCACTCCCTCCCACGCGTCTCTCTCCAGCCCCACTCCCTCCCCTATGTCTCTCTTTCTCCACCCCCCTCTCCTATGTGTCTCTCACTCCACCCCCCCCCCCCCGCTTCTTCCCCTGTGTCTCTCCACCCCCACTCCCTCCCCTGTGTGTCTCTCTCTCCACCCCCCACTCCCTCCCCTGTGTGTCTCTCTCTCCACCCCCCACTCACTCCCCTGTGTGTCTCTCTCTCCACCCCTCCACTCCCTCCCATGTGTCTCTCTCTCTACTCTCTCCCCTGTGTGTGTCTCTCTCTACCCCCCTACTCTCTCCCCTGTGTGTGTCTCTCTCTACCCCCCCCACTCCCTCCCCTGTGTGTCTCTCCACCCCTCCACTCCCTCCCATGTGTCTCTCTCTCTCGCCACCCCTCCACTCCCTCTCCACTCCCTCCCCTGTGTCTCTCTCCACCCCTCACTCCCTCTCCTGCGTCTCTCTCCACCCCCACTCCCTCCCCTGCGTCTCTCTCCAGCCCCACTCCCTCCCCTGTGTGTCTCTCTCTCCACCCCCTCCCATGTGTCTCTCTCTCTCTCTCGCCACCCCTCCACTCCCTCCCCTGTGTGTGTGTCTCCCTCTCTCTCCACCTCTCCACTCCCTCCCCTGTGTCTCTCCACCCCTCACTCCCTCCCCTGCGTCGCCCTCCACCCCCACTCCCTCCCCTGCGTCTCTCTCCACCCCCACTCCCTCCCCTGCGTTTCTCTCCAGCCCCACTCCCTCCCCTGTGTGTCTCTCGCTCCACCCCTCCACTCCCTCCCATGTGTCTCTCTCTCTCTCCACCTCTCCACTCCCTCCCCTGCGTCTCTCTCCACCCCCACTCCCTCCCCTGCGTCTCTCTCCACCCCCACTCCCTCCCACGCGTCTCTCTCCAGCCCCACTCCCTCCCCTGTGTCTCTCTTTCTCCACCCCCCTCTCCTATGTGTCTCTCACTGCACCCCCCCACTCCCTTCCCTGTGTCTCTCTACACCCCCCCACTCCTTCCCTGTGTCTCTTTCCACCCCACTCCCTCCCCTGTGTGTCTCTCGATCCTCCCCCCACTCCCTCCCCTGTGTCTCTCTCTCTCCACCCCCCACTCCATCCCCTGTGTCTCTCTCTCTCTCCACCCCCCACTCCCTCCCCTGTGTGTCTCTCTCTCCACCCCTCCACTCCCTCTCATGTGTCTCTCTCTCTACTCTCTCCCCTGTGTGTGTCTCTCTCTACCCCCCTACTCTTTCCCCTGTGTGTGTCTCTCTCTACCCCCCCACTCCCTCCCCTGTGTATCTCTCTCTCCACCCCTCCACTCCCTCCCATGTGTCTCTCTCTCTCGCCACCCCTCCACTCCCTCCCCTGTGTGTGTGTCTCTCTCTCTCTCCACCTCTCCACTCCCTCCCCTGTGTCTCTCTCCACCCCTCACTCCCTCCCCTGCGTCTCTCTCCACCCCCACTCCCTCCCCTGCGTCTCTCTCCACCCCCACTCCCTCCCCTGCATCTCTCTCCACCCCCACTCCCTCCCCTGCGTCTCTCTCCACCCCCACTCCCTCCCCTGCGTCTCTCTCCACCCCCACTCCCTCCCCTGCGTCTCTCTCCAGCCCCACTCCCTCCCCTGTGTGTCTCTCTCTCCACCCCTCCACTCCCTCCCCTGTGTCTCTCTCTCACTCCACCCCCCGCTTCTTCCCCTGTGTCTCTCTCCACCCCCACTCCCTCCCCTGTGTGTCTCTCTCTCCTCCCCCCACTCCCTCCCCTGTGTCTCTCTCTCTCCACCCTCCACTCCATCCCCTGTGTCTCTCTCTCTCTCCACCCCCCACTCCCTCCCCTGTGTCTCTCTCTCTCCACCCCTCCACTCCCTCTCATGTGTCTCTCTCTCTACTCTCTCCCCTGTGTGTGTCTCTCTCTACCCCCCTACTCTCTCCCCTCTGTGTGTCTCTCTCTACCCCCCCCCCCACTCCCTCCCCTGTGTATCTCTCTCTCCACCCCTCCACTCCCTCCCTTGTGTCTCTCTCTCTCGCCACCCCTCCACTCCCTCCCCTGTGTGTGTGTCTCTCTCTCTCTCCACCTCTCCACTCCCTCCCCTGTGTCTCTCTCCACCCCTCACTCCCTCCCCTGCGTCTCTCTCCACCCCCACTCCCTCCCCTGCGTCTCTCTCCACCCCCACTCCCTCCCCTGCGTCTCTCTCCACCCCCCACTCCCTCCCCTGCGTCTCTCTCCACCCCCACTCCCTCCCCTGCGTCTCTCTCCACCCCCACTCCCTCCCCTGCGTCTCTCTCCAGCCCCACTCCCTCCCCTGTGTGTCTCTCTCTCCACCCCTCCACTCCCTCCCATGTGTCTCTCTCTCTCTCCACCTCTCCACTCCCTCCCCTGCGTCTCTCTCCACCCCCACTCCCTCCCCTGCGTCTCTCTCCACCCCCACTCCCTCCCCTGCGTCTCTCTCCACCCCCACTCCCTCCCCTGCGTCTCTCTCCACCCCCACTCCCTCCCCTGCGTCTCTCTCCAGCCCCACTCCCTCCACTGTGTGTCTCTCTCTCCACCCCTCTACTCCCTCCCATGTGTCTCTCTCTCTCGCCACCCTCCACTCCCTCCCCTGTGTGTGTGTCTCCCTCTCTCTCCACCTCTCCACTCCCTCCCCTGTGTCTCTCTCCACCCCTCACTCCCTCCCCTGCGTCTCTCTCCAGCCCCACTCCCTCCCCTGTGTGTCTCTCTCTCTCTCCACCCCTCCACTCCCTCCCATGTGTGTCTCTCTCTCTCTCCACCTCTCCACTCCCTCCCCTGCGTCTCTCTCCACCCCCACTCCCTCCCCTGCGTCTCTCTCCACCCCCACTCCCTCCCACGCGTCTCTCTCCAGCCCCACTCCCTCCCCTATGTCTCTCTTTCTCCACCCCCCCTCTCCTATGTGTCTCTCACTCCACCCCCCCCGCTTCTTCCCCTGTGTCTCTCCACCCCCCACTCCCTCCCCTGTGTCTCTCTCTCTCCACCCCCCACTCCCTCCCCTGTGTGTCTCTCTCTCCACCCCTCCACTCCCTCCCATGTGTCTCTCTCTCTACTCTCTCCCCTGTGTGTGTCTCTCTCTACCCCCCCCCCCACTCCCTCCCCTGTGTGTCTCTCCACCCCTCCACTCCCTCCCATGTGTCTCTCTCTCTCGCCACCCCTCCACTCCCTCTCCACTCCCTCCCCTGTGTCTCTCTCCACCCCTCACTCCCTCCCCTGCGTCTCTCTCCACCCCTCACTCCCTCCCCTGCGTCTCTCTCCACCCCCACTCCCTCCCCCTGCGTCTCTCTCCACCCCCACTCCCTCCCCTGCGTCTCTCTCCAGCCCCACTCCCTCCCCTGTGTGTCTCTCTCTCCACCCCTCCACTCCCTCCCATGTGTCTCTCTCTCTCTCTCGCCACCCCTCCACTCCCTCCCCTGTGTGTGTGTCTCTCTCTCTCTCCACCTCTCCACTCCCTCCCCTGTGTCTCTCCACCCCTCACTCCCTCCCCTGCGTCTCTCTCCACCCCCACTCCCTCCCCTGCGTCTCTCTCCACCCCCACTCCCTCCCCTGCGTCTCTCTCCACCCCCACTCCCTCCCCTGCGTCTCTCTCCACCCCCACTCCCTCCCCTGCGTTTCTCTCCAGCCCCACTCCCTCCCCTGTGTGTCTCTCTCTCCACCCCTCCACTCCCTCCCATGTGTCTCTCTCTCTCTCCACCTCTCCACTCCCTCCCCTGCTTCTCTCTCCACCCCCACTCCCTCCCCTGCGTCTCTCTCCACCCCCACTCCCTCCCACGCGTCTCTCTCCAGCCCCACTCCCTCCCCTGTGTCTCTCTTTCTCCACCCCCCTCTCCTATGTGTCTCTCACTGCACCCCCCACTCCCTTCCCTGTGTCTCTCTACACCCCCCCACTCCTTCCCTGTGTCTCTTTCCACCCCACTCCCTCCTCCTCCCTGTGCTGTGTGTGAGGTTGTAAGTTAATTTTATAATTAATTGGCGTCTTTTGGAGGTCTTCCAACAGGTCCCGAGTTGAGGGCTTGAAAAGAATGGCGGCCGTTAAAGCCGTAATTTTTTTGAAGCCTGTAACTCCCAAGACGTTTTGAGCCTCTCCCCCGTCAAGCCTTTCTCGTTCATTGCAGACCCGTCAAGCCAGTCACGTACAAACCTCGCAGCCCCTTTCAAACCTGTAACTTTCGGGCCTGGCGATGAGCACCTTTGGCGCACATTGCGCATGAGCAAGCCCATAATTTTTAACATTGTGTGACCAACATTCGTAAGTATGATAACCTGGCTAAATCTGAGACCCTTTATACATATATAACATCTCTAAATCTCATAATGTGGCTACATCTGAGGTGCTTTACCCTTTTATAAAACTTCTAAATCTGTGGTACTTTTGGCCCAGATAACCCGGCTAAATCTGAGGTACGTGAAAGATGTATGTGAATTTAGGATACTCTGGAAAAATTAGGTCATGATAGTTTTTAATAGTGTGGATGTGAGAGAAAAATAAAAAATTAAGTTGGGAAGTTAAATTGGATATGGAAGGTATTGACATTTAACAAACTATAACATATTGTGAATCCCTGTATTTTCTTTTCTCTTTTAGAGTCTATATAGGGGTAGTTTACTGAGCCTCTTTAGGTACTAAACATCCCATTGGGGATTATAGGTTTGTCCCCACTTTTATTTTGTTTCTGTATTAGACTGAGGTGTATATTTCAGGGTTTTTGATTGCGGCGGTGTTTATCACATGACATAATAAAGGAAATAATTCCCATTTTATATTTTAAAAGAAAATTGAAATTGGTGTTATGCACTGGGATTTTTTTGTTTAATAACTTGTGTAGAGAGTGGGCAGAAAGTGCACCCGTTAAATAGAGGCAGCATTAGTAAGTTTATACAATGTTTTTTTTTGTAAGGAAATATTGGTAGAACATAGCTCCTCAGTAGTATTTATTCTTGGAGGTAGGTTATTTACTTGATTAGATGTATTCTGTTTGAATGGCTATTTATAGGATTATATGTATTCCTGGCTTAATATTTATTTATTCCTTTTATATGATGAGCGACTTGCTGACGGCAATACAATTGTAAGGCATGTAATGCTGTTTGCCAGAGAGAGTAAGTGTTTTGGTGGTCTGAGATCCTTCGGCGCTCATTACGAGCCTTGTGCTGAGCGCTTTTGTGCTTATTATAAGGTCCACGCTGATCTCCTTTTGCCGCTTATTGCAAGGGTCTCCTCTGGTGTACTTTGTGTCCTATAAGCACTGTTGGCGCGCCTTGTGAGGCGCGCGGTGAAGGTCTTTGTGATTGTTTTGCGATACTGTGTTTTTTTTTTTTTTTTTTGTGTATATTTTTTTTTAATGGTAATTAATGAATTAATTAAATCATAAATTAATATACTTTACCTATTTGTAATTAATATATGCAGCAAGGAATGTGTTGAAGAGCTAACAATCTGTTTTGATGTTCCTGCAGCATACAATGTAGATTTGCAGTGTTGTTGAGCTGAGGTGTAAGTGTCAGCAATGTGTGCAGTGTGTAGTGTAAATAGGCTGCGTGAGCGAGGGGAACCCGTTTGTGTAGCTGGGTACTTCCGCATTCTGTAATTTAGTGTTGTAAAATGGTGGCGAATGTAGATGTGGTACGTGGGTGTGGATGATTTAGCGTCCTTGCTAATGGTATATGTTGTAGGTTGTACAGGTTTTTGTAAAAGTCGTATGTGCGTGGCAATGATTTGCGGCTTTAGGGGTCGTGTAGCCTTGTTTTAGTTTTTTTTGGCAGCCATTTTTTATCTTGCTTAGGGGATTTTCGAGTGTCTAAACTTTGTAAATTGTACTGAAATCGAAGTGTAACCTGTCTTCCAGACGTCCTGGGTGTCCCCCCTTGCTGTGGGTAAGGTTTTTATTTTATTTTTGTGTGTATTTTGTTTTTTTTTTATGTTTTCCGCTGTGCGCGTGTCGTCGGTTAAGGTTGTATTTTTGCGAGTCCGTAATGGATTTTTTCTAAGTCTCGCGGGTCGTATTTTTGTGTGTAAGTTTGTATTTAGTCATTGCGTGTTTTGTGTTTTTTTATGAATAATCAGAGTATTGCAGTATATAGTGATACCTTTTTTATTGGACAAACATATTCATAGGTCTCATGACTAGCTTTCGAGAGTGTTCCTCTCTGTGTTTTTTTTCCCAAAGTCCCGCTTCTGTGGGCGTTTGTAACCGCTTGTGAGGCGCCGTAGAGCCTCCACAAATGCGGCCCCTCGCTTTGCCTTTGGCTCATTGCAGCCGACGTGGGAGCCTCCACCTCCGCAAATGTGACCTCTCGCTTTGCGGTCCAAAAGTCGTAGGGGGTCGTAGGGATGAGCGCCTTCAGTGCTCATCTCCACTAGCGCCTTGCCAGCAATTGCAGCCCTTGCGGCGGGCTCGCTATGCGAGCCCTCAAGCATTAGCAACGACCCGTATTGCTGAGAACTATATACAGTCGATATAAAAAGTCTACACACCCCTGTTAAAATGTCAGGTTTCTGTGCTGTAAAAAAAATGAGACAAAGATAAATCGTTTCAGAACTTTTTCCACCTTTAATGTGACCTATAAACTGTACAACTCAATTGAAAAACAAACTAAAATTCTTTAGGTAGAGGGAAGAAAAAATATAAAAATAAAATAATATGGTTGCATAAGTATGCATACCCTTAAACTAATACTTTGTTGAAGCACCTTTTGATTTTATTACAGCACTTTTTGGGTATGAGTCTATCAGCATGGCACATTTTGACTTGGCAAGATTTGCCCACTCTTCTTTGCAAAAACACTCCGAATCTGTCAGATTGCAAGGGCTTCTCCTGTGCACAGCCCTCTTCAGATCACCCCACAGATTTTCAATCGGATTCAGATCTGGGCTCTGGCTGGGCCATTCCAAAACTTTAATCTTCTTCTGGTGAAACCATTCCTTTGTTGATTTGGATGTATGCTTTGGGTCGTTGTCATGCTGAAAGATGACGTTCCTCTTCATGTTCAGCTTTCTAGCAGAAGCCTGAAGGTTTTGTGCCAATATTGACTGGTATTTGGAACTGTTCATAATTCCCTCTATCTTAACTAAGGCCCCAGTTCCAGCTGAAGAAAAACAGCCCCAAAGCATGATGCTGCCACCACCATGCTTCACTGTGGGTATGGTGTTCTTTTGGTGATGTGCAGTGTTGTTTTTGCGCCAAACATATCTTTTGGAATTATGGCCAAAAAGTTCAACCTTGGTTTCATCAGACCATAACACCTTTTCCACATGCTTCTGGGAGACTTCATATATGTTTTTGCAAAATGTAGCCTGGCTTGGATGTTTTTCTTCATAAGAAAAGGCTTTTGTCTCTGTGGACCATGGCTTTTGCTGTGGGATGCGACTAAGAAAATTTCAGGAAATCCAACTAGAGCAGCTGAACTTTATTTGGGGGTTAATCAGAAGCACTTTAAATTATGGCAGGTGTATGCTGACTCCTATTTAACACGATTTGGAATGTGATTGCTTAATTCTGAACACAGCTACATCCCCAGTTATAAGAGGGTGTGCAGACTTATGCAACCACATTATTATTTTTTTTTCTCCACCTAAAATATTTCAGTTTGTTTTTGAATTGAGTTGTACAGTTTATAGGTCACATTAAAGGTGGAAAAAGTTCTGAAATGATTTATCTTTGTCTAATTTTTTTATAGCACAGAAACCTGAAATTTTAACAGGGGTGTGTAGACTTTTTATATCCACTGTATGTGATAAGGGAGATGCTCTATATTTACTTATCTGAATAATTACAGGGATTCCTGGCTGCATTTATCTATACGAATAGTGGCTGAAAATATGTTTAAATACTCATACGTGATCCAGGTTGAATATATGCACATCTATATGATTTTGGTAGATATTTATATATTGTTATGCTAATTATAGGTGACCCTTGCTGAATATGCATACATTTGTATGCTTATAGGTGAAGCTGGTTAAATATATATATATATATATATATATATATATATATATATATATATATATATATAAATTTATATTATCATTATTGTTGACCCCGGGTGAATATATTTAAATGTATATTTTTTTAGGGAGCCCAGGCTGAATGTATATTTAGAACATAATAATAGGACACCCTGGAGGAGTTATGATTATATATGATCCTGATTAAATATGCATGTGTTTGTAATTATAGGTGAACATGGCTGAATATGTATACAGTACATCACATATATAGTTGTGAGCGTACGAGTTGTTGCCAGCAGCTGCGATCCTCGCAAGCTTTACCTCGCAACGCAAAAACCTACGAGACACGTTACCACACATTACGACCTCGCAAAAATCGTCCGCAACTTGCGAACATGACAAAATTAAAAACACAATAAATACACACAGCACATACATAAAAAGCTTACCTACAGCTAAAGGAAGCATCCAGGACCTCAAAAAAACAACTTACACCTTCATTTAACTAAAAATAAAAGAGTTTAGACACTAAAAAGTTCACCAAGCAAGAGAAAAAATGGGCGAGGAACAAAACGAAAACGAGGCTACAGCACTCTAAACACGCAAAACATCACAAGATACTCGCAAAACACCACAAACGACCTACGGATATTCCGCTAAGACGCATACCACACATTACCCGCCATTTTACGCCAATGCGGAAGTATACAACTACGCTAACGGTTTCGTCTCGCGCACGCACACTATTACACTGCACACATTCATCACGCTTACACAGCAGCTCCACACCACTAATGCTGCAGCAACATCAAAACAGATTGCTTCAAAATAGGTAAAGTATATTCATTTATTAATTGTATTATATATTTCAGTAGTAGACACAAAACACCATTAGCTACCTTACAATTTCATTGCCGTCATTTTTTGACGGGCAATTCGCTAGTTAATATAATAATTGGCAATTGTGCTTTAATAAATATTAAAGCACAATTGCCAATTATTATATTAACTAGCGATATTATAATTGTCCCTGGCTTATGTCCCATTTATGTCTATAGGAGACCTTGGCTGAATATGTGTTTGTTTGTATGAGACACTGACTAAATAAATACTGTATTACTATGATGATTACAGGTGACACTCTCTAAATATTTATACATTTTATATGATTATAGGAGACCTTGGCTGAATATGTATATGTCTCCTCACCCCCCTCCCTCCCATGTGTCTTCTTCCCCCCCTCCCTCCCTTGTGTCTCCTCCCCTTCCTCCCTCCCTTGTGTCTCCTCCTCCCCCTCTCCCTCCCTTGTGCCTTCTGCCCCCCTTGTGTCTTCTTTCTTACTCACCTTTCCTGGCTTTGCCTCTGCAGCTACCGTCCTCCGGCCAGAACTACTTTCCTAGTTCATGAGCGGATTGATCCATGAAAGTAGTTCCGGCCAGAGGACAGGAGCCACAGAGGAGAAGCTGGTAAGGTGCTGCGCAGCTGGCAGGGTCGGAACCAGGTACGGGCCGCAATCTACTGGCAGGGTGCTTGTACTGGGGGCCCGAGCATCAGTGGGGCAGGGGGAGCCTGTACTGGGGGCCCGAACATCAGTGGGGCAGGGGGAGCCTGTACTGGGGGCCCGAGCATCAGTGGGGCAGGGGAAGCCTGTACTGGGGGCCCAAGTATCAGTAGAGCAGGGGGAGCCTACAGTGGAGCAGGAGGAGCCTACTGCGTGGCCTCTGGATGAGCCCTGCAATAAGCGCATTTTACGCTCATTGTAGCCTAAGTCCCACGGGACTCGCAGTCGCGTGCTTCTAATGCTCGACTCGCTTCGCGAGTGCCGCAAAAGCGGTACCAATATTACAAAGTAACCAACATTCGTAAAACCAACAACTAATATAGTGATTGGCACAATTATGTTAACAGCTGATATACCAATTAATTTGGTGTTACTCATTCTTTTTAAGTGGTATTAACCCACAGTAAATATTTTGAAGTGTCAGTCTCTCAACAAAGCTGAATAGAAATCTTCATCTTTTCTCTCAATCCACAGTTCCGCTGTGGAGGTAAACATAAATGTAATGCCTGAATAACTTTGGACAGAAGTTTGTGTCAACGTCCTGAAAACGGCAAAAAAGAATAACATCAAAAGAAAGAAAATTAAGAAGGCAAACTAGCTGTCTGATGTGGCTTTGAAAGTAGTCCAGGAAAGAAGGAAAGAGAAAGGTAGTGGAGATAGGAAAGAATATGTTCAACTGAATACAGATAGAAGTTAAGAGACATTTTGTAAATGAGCAATGTGGAGAGGTAGAAGATTATAGAGTCGAGAAGTCAAGAGAAAATTGGTGATCTCAAAGCCACTTTTCATGCCAAAGTGGGTGTGATAAAGTAAAAAAAATGAAAATTACACGTCAAAAAATGACGGCAATGAAAATTGTAAGTGAGCTAATGCTGTTTGGTGTATAATAATGAAATAAATAATACATTAATAAATTAATATACTTTACCTATTTTAAAGCATTCTGTTGAAGAGCTGACAATGTGTTTTGATGTTGCTGGAGCATTAGTGGTGTGGAGCTGCTGTGTAAGCGTGATGAATGTGTGCAGTGTAATAGTGTGCGTGCGCAAGACCAAACCGTTAGCGTAGCTGTGTACTTCCGCATTGTTGTAAAATGGCGGCAAATGTGTGGTATGCGTCTTTTGCGGAATATCCGTATGTGTGTTGTGGTGTTTTGCGTGTTTCTTGTGGTGTTTTGCGTGTTTAGAGTTATGTAGCCTTGTTTTCGTTTTGTTCGGAGGCCATTTTTTCTTTTGCTTAGAGAATTTTTTAGTGTCTAAACTCTTTTATTTTGAGTTGAATGAAGGTGTAACTTCATTTTTTGAGGTCCTGGATGCTCCCTCTTGCTGTAGGTAAGCTTTTTATGTATGTGTTGTGTGTATTTATTTTCTTTTTCATTTTTTTATGTCCGCTGGTTGCGGCCGATTTTTGTTAGGTCGTAATGTGTGGTAACCTGTCTCGTATGTTGTTTGCGTTATGACGTGAAGTTTGCGAGGGTTGCAGTTGCTGGCAAGGAGCGCCTGCGGCGCTCTTTGCCAGCAACTGCGGCCCTCGCTTAGCGAGCCTGCAAACGTTAGCAACAACTCGTTTGCTCACAACTATATATGTGATCCTCTAAGCTTGGCTCCAAAAATCTATGAGCACTACCAGATGTACAAGTTGTTTTTTGCAGTGGAAGAGGCAAAATAAATATAATATTCATTGCATAATAAAGAAAGCAAGATAGTTCCATTTACCTTTGCCTAGTAGACTATTCTAAAGCATTTGTCTGCGTGGATCATAACAAAATGGGGCAAGTTCCTAAAAAGATGTACCAGATCATCTCATCTGTCTACTGAGGAATCTGGATGTGGATCAAAGGAGTACAACAAGGTTGTATATTGTCACCTTATTTATTCAACTTATATGTGGAATACATCATGCCTAAGGCCGTCCTGGATATATCCAAAGCAGGAAACAATGTTTATGGGAGCATTATCAACAACAACAGATATGTGGATGAGATGGAACTAAATAACCTTTTGATGAGGATGAAAAAAGAGAGTGCAAAAGCTGGTCTGCTGCGCCACTTTAAAAAGACGAAGATCATGGAAAACCCCAATCTTAGTTCCCGTCAACAGATGGGGAAGGAGTGGAGACAATGACAGATTTTATTTTCCTTGGCTCCAAGATCTCTGTAGATGGCGACTGCAGCCAGGAAAGCTAAGTCTGGACAAGATATTTAAAAAGTAAAGATATTACACTATCAACAAAAATCTATATAGTTAGAACTATGGTACCCCCAGTAGTCGCATACAGATGTGAAAGCTGGACCATAAGGAAAGTTGAGCGCCATAGAATTGACACCTTTGGATTGTGTTCTTGGAGAAAACTGCTTAGATTCCCTTGGGCTCCATGAAGATCCTGTCAATTAATACTACAGGAAATCAAGTCAAAAGGTTCACTGGAAGATTTAATCATGAGGCAAAAACTCAAATATTTTGAAGGAAAGATTAAAGGCACATGAAGAAGGGGACAGCAGATGCGTAGATGGATAGATGAGGTCATTGAAGCAATGAACATGAGCTCTGAGGGGCAGTGGCTGACGGATGTCCGTGCGTGCTGTGGTCCATAAAGTCACAGAGAATCTGACACGACTGAATGACTATCAACAAATATGGATAAATACAATATGTATAAATATGGCATGGACAGATCTACGGGACCGTCCCTCCTCTGCCTCATTTCTGGAGGACTGTATATTTATTTTCACAAGATTACATCTAAGAGACCATAGACATTGCCAGCTGGCATGTAGTTTGTGACATCAGATATAAAGCCTGCATGCTTGTGCATATTATTCATGCATTATTGTGTTGGCGCCTCCCCTCATTCCCTGCTATAGCTCAGTGCTGCTTTAACCCCTTTGCAACCTTAAATACACAGGGCCTCATTCTATTATCGGCTGCAAATCGGCCGCAAAGCTGCGAGGCTCCCGTTACCTTGCAATTCAAATAGACGGCGCCGCAAGGATCCCCTTACGGCCGGCCGTATATCTTGCAACCGGCCGTAAGCTCAGAAAACTTTAAAAGCAAAAATAAATTCAAGACGGCACTGTAAAGCTAGGGATCATAATGGGGGACATGAGGATTAATAGCAACCCCCTCTCAAGCTTGCACATCAGCCCAAATCCGAGATTTCATTAACTGTTTATTTTCCGGCTGCAGTATGGGCGGGTCCGAGGTGCTCCAAGCCCTCTGGACTTTTTACATGGATATGTGACATAAATAAAAAAAAAATTGATTTACGGATTTGAGTGTAGGGGGATGTTGTGCTATGAATGCTAACACCTACAATCACTTTATAGTCTCCTCAGAGTGCAGGATGGCTTTATTATGTGCTTATTTGTGTGCCTGCGGCTCGGTTTTAGCCTTGCAGAGAGGGTTCCCGGAGCAATTGAATAGCAACCAGGATTTTCTTGCGGCCGAAACTCTTGCGGACGTTTAAGATCAAAGGCTTTCCTCCGGCGCGTGCGGCCGCAAGGGATAACAAGGCGCCGGCCGCAAGCCTGCCGGAGCCCCCGGCCGGAAGGGAATAGAATAGGCAAATAGCTTGCGGCCGGTCCTTGCGGCCCCGCATCTCCTACGGCCGATAATAGAATGAGGCCCACAGTGCGGGGGCTTTTTATGACAAATAGTCAGCAATCAGGTAAGTGTATTTTTAACTTGTTTCCATAATGTATACTCTTCTATTTCCCCATATGAATGAAGGCTTATGATAAATAAATAATCAGGTTAATCTTTCCCAGTTAAGGAAAGCTGCACCTAGTGAATTTGCTACCTCAGAAATATGTCCGCACCTAACCTCTTACCTCCCAAGAGAGGCCTGCAGAACAGTGGTTAACCCCTTCCTTTGAGTAATTTAGGATTATGATCTTGGTAACATACATATTTATGGCAGTTACCAATAACAGATACGCAATATAGTGAGCAAATACAAATTCTTATGCAATCTAGCTCAATACAATTAAAAGAGTACAGTTAACGATCAGACTCTTTGGGTCAAGGGGGCATCCATTTAGATCTCACTTTCACCAGCCATGTGAAGTCGAAAGCCCTCTCAGATGGGGCTGAATTCAATTGATTTATACTGTAGTAACAAAATTATTTGAGTTCTAATGTCAATGGGCTATACAATGTGGCAGTCTCTCAACAAACTTTAATAGAGATCTTTGTCATTTCTTTAAATTCACTGTTCCTCTCGCTCCTCTAATGTTCCTACTTCTCTTAGAAACAAAGACATAATTTTATATAATGTGTATTATGTATGACATATTTGCTATCTATGCATTAGATGGGCTTTGGCAAATTGCTTTTAAAGGTATAAAACATACCATGCTAATTTTGGTGCTCCCCACCACCTCCTATGTGTGTATATATATATATATATATATATATATATATATATATATATATATATATATAAAATCACCTTTAGGATGTAAGTCTGCGAGTTTCAATCCCACAAAGTGTTTTAGGGAAAGCACCATGGACACTGGATTCCAAACTCAAAGACAGGGCCCTCCTTGTTTTACTATGTGTTAATTTGTATGTATCTTTGTCTTGAACATATCTTATGTACAGCGCTACGGAATATGTTGGCGCGTTATAAATAAACGATAATATATATATATATATATATATATATATATATATATATATATATATATATATATATGTGTGAGTGTATGTGTGTGCGTATATATATAAATATATATATAGTGCCTTGCAAAAGTATTCACCCCCTTGACTTTTTAGCTATTTTTGTTACATTACAGCCTTAAGTTTAATGTTTTGTTAATCTGAATTTTATGTGATGGATCAGAACACGATAGTCTACGTTGGTGAAGTGAAATGAGAAAAATATATAAATAAATTTTTTTTTTAGAAATAGAAAACAGAAAATTGGCATGTGCGTATGTATTCACCCCCTTTGTTATGAAACCCATAAAAAGCTCCAATTACCTTCAGAAGTTACATAATAAGTGAAATGATGTCCACCTGTGTGCAATCTAAGTGTCACATGATCTGTCATTACATATACACACCTTTTTTTTTCTTGTTCTTTTTCTTTATTAAACATTTTAAAACATACAAAATTTTTACTTCTTCATAGCCATTCATCTTTAACAATACGTAATTAAATCATTGTTATCTTGCATATATCATGCCAAAGTTTCAAATCCTAACAAGCAACTACATAAACCTACAAAACGAAAAAGAAAAGAAAAAACGAGATCTGCAGCGGGAATTCTGATCAGGGTTGATCAGGGTATCTTATGTTACTATGGCTAATTGTCTGACTATTTGGAAAAATTTCATCTAAATTTTCACTTTTGTACAAAATCTGTTTCTAAAGCTCGATTTATATTTATTTATTTATTTTTTATTTCAGTCCATGTCAGAATTTAAACTTGCTTCCATCTCATGACAATAAGTTGTTTTACTACAATTACTATTTGAAGAATCAAAGCAGGGGGATATTTTCAGGAAAGATATGTAATCGAGCTATATCTGGCAGCAGGGGAATATCCAGCTTCAGCCAGTTTGTCAAATGAACAAAGCATTTCGACCATAGGTCAGAAATCAACTTGCACTCTCACCATATATGGTATTGGGTGCCCTTCAGCCCACATTGTCTCCAACACTCTCCAGAGTGTATATCCTTTGTAATATAGGGCATATTCGAGGGCACCAAGTATCATCTATTGAGTAACTTGAAGCATCCTTCCCTATATGAAGAATTTTTTTACAAATCTGTCTGTAAGTGACATTGCGTCCTGCCATATTTCCCTCAGCCATACCTTTTTTAAAATCTACTTCCCATTTTGTCCAGCTCTTAGCCTTATGTCTGTTGCTCTATTTAAAATTTCCTGACATTTTGCAATCCAGTGGGATTTCTCTTTGAGCATGATCAATTTTTCTAGAAGAGTTCGAAGTCTCTCCACTTTAAGATCAAATTTTGAAGGCACTAGATTTGTTCTAAATTTAGTATATTCTAGCAATTAATTCTGGGGGAGGCCGTATTGTAAATTCAAATTTTGCATGCTTTTAATTTTGCCTTTACTGTATAAATCTTTCAGATGTCTAATTCCCCACCTGCCCCATTTTTTTAATAGTTGGGATTTTAAAAAAAAATCTGCTATTAAATCAAGAGGTGTTGTTAAACTTGGGAAGGACATCAATCTATTAGATTCATTGCATTTCGACCAAAATGTCATGCAGTCTTTTACCACAAGAGACTCTATAATATTTCCAACCCTGTCAGCGGCCAAAAATAACAATTTATCTACAGAGCCTGTATGTTTTTCTATTTGGATCCACTTAGACTGCAGCTCCGGATCAACCAATTTTATTACATGCGAAAGTAAAATAGCTTCTGAGTACCTTTTTAAGATTGGGTAGGATATTCCGCCATCCTTAAAATTTCTGGCCATAGTAGTCCTTTTTACTCTTATTCTTTTGGATTTATTGATAAAGAGATCTATGAGCAATTTGAAATTTATCGATAATATATTTTGGAACAACTAACGGAATGCATTGCAGGAGGTAGTTAAACCTATGAAGTATAGACATTTTCATGCTATGATGCGGCCTGACCAGGGTAAAGTTAAATCTCTTCGTAATTTCTGAAAGTTTACTATTCAGTTTTGTAAAATGTATTTAAATTATTTGTTTCAAATCACTGGTAAAGATAATTCTTAAATGTGTAATGTCCTTATATTGCCATTTATAACAATATTGTTTTTTAACATTTTCCAAATCTGTAAACTCATGACCAATATTTCTGATTTATCTATATTTATTTTGTAATTTGAAACCGCATTGTATCTGTAAATTAATTCATGGAGGGATTTCAGTGACAGGCTTGGTTTAGTGATACTAATCACTATGTCATCTGCGTATAGAGTGATTTTGTATTCCTTATTAGTCACTTTGATACCCTGTATATCTTGGGCTTTCCTGATGGCTTCGGCCAATATTTCGATAGAAAAAACAAAATTATTGGGGACAAGGGGCACCCTTGCCTAGTGCCATTGGATATACTAAATCTGGACGATCGAAATCCTTGGCCCTCGATAGAGGCGGATGGGTTCACATAAAGGGCTTTAATGATTCTTGAGCCAAATTCCCCTAGGCCATATTTCGCTAAAGCATGTACTATGAAATCCCATCCGACCCTGTTGAAGACCTTCTCGGTATCCAGAGATAGAAACATAGCAGGAATTGTATTTCTTTTCGTGTAATCTATGAGGTTCAGCAGTCTTCTAATATTATCTGGGCCTTGACGACCTGCTATGAATCCCGTTTGATCTTCCGGGATAAGAGTTTCAATCACACTATTTAGTCTGGTTGCTAATATTTTAGTGTGTAGCTTAATATGGGTGTTTAAAAGGGAGATGAGTCTGTAATTTTTACAGTCCATTAAGTCTAAGTTTTGTTTCAGAATGGTTATTATGGACGCTTCCAGCATTTCTGCTGGAGCCTGACCCTTTTCTTTAATTTCATTAAATACCCTTTAGATATTTAACTAATATAGGTTGACAAAGCTTATAATATTGATTAGTCAGTCCGTCAGGACACGGTGCTGTAGAAATTTTTAAGTTTGCTATGGCTGCTGAAATTTCTTTTTCTGTTATTTCCGCATTTAGTTTTGCTAAATCAGTATCAGACACTTTAGGTAGATCTATTTATTTTTTAATATTCTTGAATATTCTCTATTGATGGATTTACAAAATCCTTGTTGTCTTTTAGATTGTACAATTTCTGATAACATTCTGCAAATGTATAACCAATGTCCTCTGGTTTAGTACAGATGAAACTGTTATTTCTAATTTTATAAATTGTCTTGATATGTATGAGATTTTAAGTTTTTTTGCAAAACCTTTCCCGGCTTTATTTCCATAATAATATACATTTTGTTGGAGATGCCATATGGATTTATCTACCAAAGATTGGACTATCTTCCGGATTTGCGTTTGTACTTGTTTTATTAATTCTGCATCTGTCCTATTAGGGGTTAACTTGTTATTTCTTTTCAGCTTATTAAGTTGAATGTATAATTTTCTTAAAGGAGTGCCTCTTTTTTTCCTTCTTTGGGCATGCCATTTTATCAAAATGCCTCTTATATAGGCCTTGTGTGTTAGCCAGATTGTGGATTTCAAGGGCACTGAATCATCATTTGCTTCAAAGAATTTTAATAATTCCTCCCTTAACTTATCTTTATTGTTATCCTTCTCTATTAATAAGCGGTCTAATTTCCATTTCGGTCTAGAATAGGGCCTATTTCAGTTTCCAAGATGTTATTTAATGTATTTAAATCTGTCAGGATATAATCTATTCTAGCGTATGACTCATGCCTATTCGAATAAAACGTGTAGTCTTTTTCGGTTGGATGGAGTGTTCTCCAAGAATCATACAAGCTAAAATTTATTATGCCCTTATTAAAGTTCTTAGCTTTGTTCGCTAAACGAGAATCGGCTTTCAGGCCTTTTATGGATTTTATATCTAATTCTGGGTTAATGCACACTGTTCGGTGCATAGAGATGAGAGAAAAAAAAAAAAATAGTCACTCCCCTAGCCTTTTTGCGAAAAGTTGGATTATATGATGTCA
This sequence comes from Discoglossus pictus, assembly GCA_027410445.1. Lineage (NCBI taxonomy): Eukaryota > Metazoa > Chordata > Amphibia > Anura > Alytidae > Discoglossus > Discoglossus pictus. Next base: position 153,892,502 of record CM050168.1, on the reverse strand, counting down.
TAAATGTTCTGTCCTGAAACTTAGGCAACTTCCCCTGCTGCCAGTGAGTCTCCTGGAGACAAATCACATCTGCACTTTCTCTGTTAAAATTCTTAAAGGCTGAAATTCTTTTAACTTGGATATTTACCCCTGCATGTTTTGGCTTATGAACTTCAAGTACATATTATCTTATCCCCTCTCATCACCCAAACAGAAACACGCCGCAGATTTTCAATATAATACGACAAAAAAACAATAATACAGCACAAAATATAAAACATATAGGAGGATTCCTTCATGACAAATTCTGCAACCAGCATCCCTCTATATGGAGTCTGCTGGGCAGAAGGGTATGAAAGTCAAACTTCACGAGTTTGAAAGTAAATGGCTGCAACCTCAGATCCTCATCTCCATTTAAATATGGAAAAAAAAGGAAAACGAGAGAGGGAAAAAAAAAAAAACACAACGTATGGTCAAAACCTATGATCTCCGACCTTCCAGACCATTACTTTGCGCTCTTTCTCCTTCCCCTTTCCCTTTTCTCCCTTCCCCCTCCCTCTTCCCATTACCTCTCTTGTTCTTAATTCTCTTAAGAATGAGGGACGAAGACCTGACTTCTCCTCTCCTATTAATTATGCAAATTGGTTACTTATGAACTTAAATAATTCCCTATAAGCAGACAATTTTCAGCTTCTTCTAGGTTAGATTTAGGATCTCTGAATGACCATCAATTTTCACCTCTTTACATCAATTATACCATCACCTCATTGCCTTTATCTTCTTTTTTTCACAATCTTTCCTTTTCTCCCCTTCTCTTTTCTCTTCCTTTCTTTCCTCCCTCTCCTTTCTCTCTATTCTCCTTTCTTTCTCTCTTTTTTTTCTGCCTTTCCTCTTTCTCACTTTCCCTCTTTGCCGTGCTAAGTGAGTCTAAATTTTATTTTTGCAAATTGGAAAATCAATCAGTATGACCTTATTTTTATAAGACGTGCATTAAAACAGTGATATCTACTTTAAGTACCTGTGCCTGTCTAATAAACTACCTAAAAATATCTTTAAATATTATTTAAATCCTGAGAAAGTGTATTATATCCTTCATAACCAAATTGTTGGAGTGTTTAAGAGAAAATAAAAAAATGTTCTCTAATGGCCAAAGGCCAAATTAATACTTATCATTTTACTTTTCCCATCTTGTAGAATGGTGTGGGCTATATGAGTCTAAAGTTTACTGTATCCCAATCTTACCTAGTAAACTTCTAATCTCTACAAAGATATTTTGTTCATGTACAAGTGTAGTGCCATGCTTAAACAAATTATAATCTTAACAATTAAACTCTAATATAATGTGAACCGGGAGGAATTTTATCCTCCTTTTTCTTTCTCTTTTTTCCTTTCTTTTAATCCTATTCTTCCCCTTCCTTTCCCTTCTTTAACTCTTCTCCCCCCTCCCCCTTAATTTTAGCCCCTTTTCTAGTCATGAGGTATAAATAAGATATATCCTGTAAGTTCTATCTAACTATTAAGGAGAAACAACGCCCTTAAAAAAGCATTTCATAAATGCAAAACAAGAGGAGAACGAGGACATCTCCGTCTGTGCAATCGGCAGATTTAATAATTACTTTAACCCTTGCCTCGCATGAGACTAGTTGATCTGCTCTTTTGGTTTCTCATCTTGAATTAACATCCATTTTTTTAGAAGCTCATTGCCCTCCTGTAGGGTCTTAACCATCTGCGTTTTGAGAACCTCTTCTTACTATAAGTCGAGTGGGGAATCCCCATTTATAAGGGATATTGTTATCTCTCAGACTTTTGGTAATTTGACTAAAGTCCTTTCTTCTAGCTAAAGTTTCTCCTGATAAATCAGGGAAAATTTTTAGATTCTCATAGGGTATATTGAAATTTTTCATCTCAAATGAACGTTTCATAATACTGTCTTTTATGGCACAATTATGTATTTTTACTATTGTCTCACTTGGTAAATCTCCCTTAAGATTTCTTGCTACGGGGAGTTTATGTAATCTTTCAATTAGAGGTTCTATATGATGTTCCATGTCTATTAAACTGACTAAAAACGTAGTCACGTATGTTAACAAATCTTTTGTTTCAATCTTTTCCGAGATCTCTCTTATTCTAATATTATTGCGCCTAGACATGTCTTCAAGTTTGGTACTATGTATTTTCAAACTCTAAATTTCATTTGTTAAATGTTTTATTTGTGGCTGTAAAGCCTGATGTTCTTTAAGAATGGACTTTTAGTTACTCTCCAGAATTTCTGTTTTCAAGGTCAGAGTTTTTATCTCTCTGACATTTTTAGCTATTTCTTGAGACCGTTCTTCTTTTATTAAAACGTGGAATTCCTTTTAATAGGATCTTCATGTTAGCTAAGGTTAAATTACCCTCTTCTGGCTCATTATCTCTTAAATTATCCCCTTAAATTAATCTTCTTATGGGTACTCCTGAGGAACTGATTAATCTAAAACCTGAGAAGTTTCAATATCTGTCTGTTTAATCCCATTAGACTTTGTCCTTCCAGAGGGAGAGAAAAAAGTTGCAGGTGATTTAGGAACCTTTTTTTTATCTTGTTTCTTACTTTTTTGTACCCTCATTTTCTTTGCCCTTCATTTTGGCGAGAGAAAAAAAATGAAAAAGAAAAGAAAAACAAAATTTTGCTCTATTTCACTAAGGATTCTGTGATGGAAGTTAATTCTAACGTACTTTCTTATTTTCTAGATATGGAGGTAAATCGTATTTTCCCCAAAAAATGGAGATTCAAAAAAATCTCTACAAAGCACATATACTCTTGCAACAGTCAGTAATTAAACCCGGTGTTCACTATTAACGAAATGTGCTCCACAGTTTCTTCCACTAGTTTCTAGCATCCATGTATAGGCAGATACCAAAGATTTGTTTTATATACTTGAAGATCTGTTTCTTCAATCCAGCTTGATTAACCTAATCATTATACACCTTAACAATTATAATATGTATCCAATAACCAGTAAATCCTCCTTAAGGTCTATACAATCAAGACATAAGATATCCTTTTGATGTGGATATTTATCTGGAAACGTGTGTAACTGAATAATTGTATCGCTTCTTCTGCCAATGATCTGTCCTTGACTCCTGATAGGGGCCGTGTCTATGTAATAAAATAGATAGGGAAGTTTTCCTCTTTCAGCTGCCTTTTAACTGCA